>CM074277.1:4507893-5107893 GCA_037194245.1 Opsariichthys bidens | reverse complement strand
GCTATGCCCTGTCTGTGAAACCAGGCCATTGTGTTGATTCATGTCATCAGTGAAGTTAAAATAAATCTCATGTCAAGCATATTTTGCCAATTATTTGCTTATTACATATCAAGGAAGCCTTTTTTAGGACTCTACACTGACGAGCCAAAACTTTATGGCCAGTCACAGGTGAAGTGAATATCATTGACCATCTCCAAACAAGGCCACATATTAAGGTGTGGGTAGATTAGATGGTAAGCAGACAATCAGTTCTTCTAATCAACTTGTTGGTTGCAGGAGAAATGGGCAGGAATTAATATCTGAGGGGCAAATTGTTATGCCAAGACGACTGGGTCAGAGTATCTCTGGAATGGCAAGGCTTGTGTGTTGCTCCTAGTCGTGGCGTATTGGTGAGGGAGTCGGGCTTGTAATCTGAAGGTTGCCGGTTCGATTCCCACGCCGGCAGGAATTGAAAGTGGGGATTGTGAATAAACAGCACTCTCTCCACCTTCAATACCATGACTAAAGTGTCCTTGAGCAAGACACCAAACCCCTAATTGCTCCCCTTGTAAGTCGCTTTGGATAAAAGCGTCTGCTAAATGATGTAAAATGTAAATGTAAATGCTCCCAGCTGTGGTGGGAATTTACCAACAGTGGTCTGAGAAGGGCGGCTTTATACCTCACACGGGATGAAGAGGATTAAGGTAAGGTGAGGTAAGGTCTAAGGAGGGACAAACCATAAACCTTCGACAGGGTGTTGGGCACCCAAGGCTCGTTGATGCACAAGGGCAACGAAGGCTATCCCGTTTGGTCCGAGCCAATAATTGTGGTCTACTTGTGGCACAAATCACATAATTTTAATGATGGTTATGGGAGGAATGTGTCACAACACACAGTGCATCGCAGACCAATCAGCCTACGATGACCCTTGTCCACCATCAATAGTGCCTAAAATGGACACATGAGCGTGTCATGTCAGTAGTAGTGGTCCCTGGTGGAAGTGGCCTCTTTCAGCAGGATCATGCACCCTGCACACATGGTTCAGGAATGCTTTGAGGAACATGAACAAGGTGTTGCCCTGCAGCCTCCAAATTCCCCAGATTTCAATGCAATCGAGTATCTGTGGGATGTGCTGGACCAACAAGTTTGATCCAAGGTGGCTCCACCTCACAACCTACTGGACTTGAAGGATCTTCTGCTAACATCTGCTAGAGACCACAGGACACCTTCAAGGCTCTTGTAGAATCCACGCCTCAGTGGGTCGGCTCTGTTTTGGCAGCATGTGGAGGACTAACGGCATATTACGCAGGTGGTCATAATGTTTTGGCTCATCTGTGTATACCTTCTTTTATTACGGGTAAAGTGAAACTATGAGTAAAACTTTCAGAGAGTTTTGGGTGGAAAATGTTCTTAACTTTGAAAATAATATCTTGATGGATGAAAACTGACAAATATTTTTGTGAGATTCAGTCAGATAGCAGTACTGTTTTGTTCAGGCAGTAGCTGGATTACATGGCATGCAGCTCGGCGATAAAAAGCTCATCGTCCAGCGGGCAAGTGTGGGTGCCAAGAATGCCAATCCTGTAAGTTTCAGCTCTTCACATTCCAACACAACAGCTCTTGTCACTAATGGCCAGCTGTTAAGTCAAAAAAATAAGACATCTGTGAATAATACATTGCTGTTGAGTTCAAGCAGTTGTGTCAGAGGTCCAGTCTGGCATCATTTTTCTCTGCATACAGACTGCTGTTGTAGAGACGCCAGTCACGCTCCAGGTCCCGGGGCTGCAGAGGGTGCAGAACTCCGGCCTGCCGACGGAGGTGCTGTGTCTGCTGAACATGGTCATGCCGGAGGAGCTACTAGACGACGAGGATTATGAGGAGATCCTGGAGGACATCCGTGAGGAGTGCTGCAAGTACGGCACGGTGCGGTCCATCGAGATCCCAAGGCCTGTGGATGGCGTGGAGGTGCCAGGCTGTGGGAAGGTGACGAGTGCCATATTACACTTCAAGAGTAGGACATAACCTGAAAACAAATGCCTTTGAGGATGTCCATTCACATAATCAGTATTCCCCAACTAAACCTTTACTATGTTAGCAATACATAAAATTAATTTTATTTCTCATCCTATTTACATCCTGAGGCTGAGTGCACTAAAGAATATTTAAATTAAATTAACTTGAATGAAAATAAATGATCAAAACTATCCCATACATGCATGTGCTTATGTAGTTAGCAAAGAGATGATCAATGCATCAGCTACTCAAAATATTAACGAAAACTCTAATAGTATAATATTCAATACTCATTAATACTTTAAAGCTGGGCTTATAGTGGTAGTTTCTCTGTGTTGCAGATTTTCGTGGAGTACGTGTCTGCTGCAGAATGCCAGAAGGCCATGCAAGCATTGACGGGACGCAAGTTTGCGAACCGCGTGGTGGTCACGAAATACTACGATCCAGACATGTATCACAGACACGAGTTCTGAGGGCAGAAAGAGAACGAGCCGTTTGCACCATCTGAGTGTGTTTTAATGAGCTGTATGTAGTTTTACACTTGTCTTCTACTTTTACTTCTCAATTGCTTTTCCTTTTTGAAAAAAAAAAATTAGCCATAGAAATAATTTAGTTTAGTACAAACACATCAGTGTCAAGCGATGTCTTCCATATTAAAGGATTAGTTCACTTTCCAAATTAAAACTACCCCAAGCTTTACTCACCCTCAAGCCATCCTGGGTGTATATGACTTTCTTCTTTCTGATAAACACAACTGGAGAAATATTAATAAATATCCTGATTCATCCCAGCTTTGTAATGGCAGTGAGTGGGATCAACGAGTATGAAGCTGAAGGAAGTGTCTCCATCCATCATAAATGTACTCCACACTGCTCCGGGGGGTTAATAAAGGCCTGTTGAAGTAATGTTTGTGTGAGAAAAATGTCCATATTTACCAAGTTGTAAAGTAAAATATCTAACTTCCGCCAGACCACATTTCGTATTCAAGTGTAAAACTCTCGCAGTTCAAAAATCGTACACTATCTCGGCTCCAATAGCCTCGTGGGCAGCATGCCGACATGTAGCACCATTATGCCTTCCCAGCTTTCCTGATCCCTCTCTCTTTCCCACTTCACTTCCTGTCCACTCTATCCTGTCATAATAAAAGCAAAAATAAAAAAGATTAAACTACATGCTACACTTTCCTACGGAGTCCCAGACATGACATGCAGGAAAAAAAATAGGCTGAATCGTGCGCACAATTACATTTTATTTCTTGCATGTCTTGTGCGGGGCTCTGTGGAAGGCGCTCTGGTGGAAGCTATATATTTTACTTTATAACTTGTTTAAAATGGATATTTTGCTTACACAAACTCATCGCTTCACTTCAGAAGGCCTTTATTAACCCCACAGACCCCAGTGGAGTACGTTTAAAATGGATGCAAGCACTTTCTTGAGCTTCACAATCGTTGGTCCCGTTCACTGCTATTATAAAGCTTGGATGCATCAGGATATTTATTAATTTAACTCCGACTGTGTTCGTCAGAAAGAAGAAAGTCCTATACATTTAGAATGGTTTGAGGGTGAGCAAAGCTTTTCAGTTGAAAGTGAAGTTTTACACTTACAGATTTTACCCTGACCAGAAGTCACTCATTTTCAACAAGAACTGGCAATTTCCAGAAGCAGGCGGGAAACTGGAAACGTGATGCGAGGTTTAGTTTTGTGCAGATGACTACAATAAGGAGGGAAGTCATTAGAGCACATATGATTTGTCTCCTGTGAGATAGAGCAAATGAGCTATTTCACTGTTTTTACTCAGAAAAAAGGTACTAAAGCGGTCTCTGAGGCAGTAGCCTTTCAAAACGTACAACTTTGTACTTTATTTACCCCTTCAGGAAGCAGATTAGTACCTTATAGGTACATGTTAGTACCTTTTTGAAAGGGTGGCGCCCCAGCGATAGCTTTTGTACCTTTTATATTCTGAAGAGTGTATGATTAGTTCTATGATGATGCATGGAAAAAAAAAAAAAAAAAAATAAAAAACTGGCATAAATTGTTGTGTGAAGTAGAGAGGAGTTTTTCATACAAACATTACATTTTTTTTATGATATGATGCATAGTCTATAATATTTGCATATTGCATAAAAAATTTATTTATAAATAAATAACATTTACAATATTTATATACTCTTCTAAAAAAAAAAAAAGTGTGACGAGTGTGGAGAGGCGGGAGAGCCGTTGAGGCCGTGTGGTGAGGCGGGAGGACCGAGAGATAACGAGCTTCAGCTGCTCGGCTCCACCGGTCTCTATCTCTCACAGAGGAGCTATGTGAAAAAAAATAAATAAATAAAACACAACATAAAGTCCAGGCCTGGTCCTCTCTTGTCCTTCACTGTCGTCGCTCCTCTTTTATGCTTCCGTAGCTCCTCCGTGAGAGACACGAGACCGGTGCAGCGAGCAGGTGACGCTCATGATCTCTAGAATCACCGGCCTCGCGCCGTTCCCTCACGGCTCTCGCCCGCCCTGCTCGTCACAACCAGATATACTGCCACTCGATGACCTGATGAAATCACTGTATGTGTGAACATAAACCTGTGTTTTTGTCCTGCAGTCTTCATCCGCAGCATTGTATCACAAAACATTTAGTTGGCCCTGCCCACAGTGAAATCTCATTGGTCCAAACTCCTGCTTCCAATAGCTACGCTTGAAAACATCAAATTTGTTCTAATTGACTGTGATTTTGAGGAAATATTACTTGACACCCGAAACTTGTCATGTTGTGCCTATAGTTAGAACAAAGAATATCAGAATAGAATTCTCAGACTAGAGATGGTTTTGTGCGTCTTTGTATTAACCGTAAACAAAATTCTAGTCAGTGTTCTGAACTTTGAACAACACTGAACACTGCCAACATCAACAGACTGAACGCCGATGCTTTACATGCTCTTTAACACAGACAGTGACTGATTTTTGTTAGGAACAAAGCTTCTGCTTCATACCATATTCATGTTACAATTTTACTTAAAAACAAAAACAATTAATCAAATATTTAAGTCATCAAATGTTTCCATGACGCATTATATTATATTGTTTTTCGTTCCACATTATGATGAAATTTAGGGGGTTTTGCATAAAGAGGAAATGTTCCATTATCATGAAAATAATGTATTTATTGTTATTTTTGGGCTGAAATATGTCCTTGACAGGTTTTATGAAATACTGCTAATATATAAAGTATGTGCTGTAAAGCCACACATGTGTAAATGTGTTTGTACAGTATATCTTTCGAGATTGATGGATGAGATTTTCTATTGTGTTTCGAGATTCTTCAAAACAACATGGGCCGCTCTTGACAGCTGCTCATGCCAGAATGTATTTGTTCTTATTGGCAAACTGCAAAAAGCCTGAAATTTCTCCGAAGATGTCAGATCAGATAACTTTTGACAAGAGAACAGCCTGTTTCTCCCTATCATGATGAAAGCAAAAGCCCTGACAGAAATACTTGCAGTATCTGCTTTGGAAATAGGATCCGACTCTGAAGCCAATGTGTCAGATGACGACTTGTACATATAGAGACACACAACAACCCACCATCATTTCACTAGCTAAAATGTGCTTAAATAGCTCGGTTTCTATGACTAGTGCTGCCTTGCCTTCAATAAATGACATGATCTTTAGCGCTGTCTCTCTGTTGTCCTTGCTGGACGTTTGTAATCCTCATACAATACAGTGAAATATCCCAGTACTGTTGTACTAAATATCAGCACTCCTGAAACACAAATCATTCAGTCACATTCACAACAATTATTATTCAATGCAACTATGAAAACAATACAGCAGTGAGTGAGTGAGTGAGTGCTCGTTCACACTGATCCTCCATAGAAAGAGCTAATGCCTGATAATGTGGCGGCTGATGAAGGATTGGTCAGTTCACCAACAGCAGTGAGTGTGGGTTGTTGCTCTCCATGGTACTGAAGTCCAATTAAGGCTGGAATACACTACAGCACTTTTAAAGGTGCTGTAATTTTTTAACCGGTATTTTTTATGTTAAAAATACCATAATATATACAGTTATTTAGGAAAAATGCTGAAAAACAGTGCTACATCCAGTTATTCAACTTTGAAATGTGGGTCCCTTGTCAAAATGTTTTTATCCCGCCCACTGCCAGTTTATCCAATAGTATTTCGACACCCAGGTATTGCAAATTCTACCTGACCTGAAAAGCCTTGGTATCGATGGTATCTATGACGAGAGGCATATTAAATCGTGGGAAAAGAGGAGACTTGACGCTTTCCATTGTCAATTCCTCAATCTGGCAACCAGCATGAGCAAGAGTCTGGGAGGAGGAGGAATATTGTAATATTTTTGGAATTTTTGGAATTTGGACTGCAGTACCCATTTCAAACCACCAGCTGTCAATATTACATACTGCACCTTTAAAATCTGAACAAATTGTTGAACACTAGTCATCATACACTTGGCAATTTTGTAAACCGTTACAGAGAAGTGTCACGGCCGGCTCGCAAGCCACGACAAAGAAGACAACACGTTGGGTCATGATCAAAAAGGAATAACATTTATTAAAGTAAGAATGAAATAAGACTAAAGGAAAACAAACAACTGAAAAGAAAACGACGACACGTGGAGGTGAGAGCTGAAGGGAACTGCTTAAATATTTGCCGGCCTCAGTTCCAACACAGGTGTAGGTCTATGGCAAGCCGTTTTAGCTTTTAAACTCTGTTCTGACTATCTATACATATATTTAAAGATAGTAACAATTGTATTTTGACAAGTGATAATTATAATTCGACTAGTCAGAATGACAATTAGAGATATCTGCAATTATAATTGCACTAGGAAGAAATCCGATTTGAGATATCTGTAATATATATTTGACTAGTCAAAACTGCATTAAAGATATCTGTATTGATGTCTTAGATATCTTTAAAAGACCGCATTTATCCACAAAGATAATTAGAGATATCTGTAATTCGGTTTCAACTAGTCACAATTATATTTTAAGATATCTGAATTGTAATTGCTCCTAGTCGAATCCGTCGTGCGTGACGTGAAACTACATTTCCTCCGCACCACCCGGAGGCGCTCTCTCCACAACTATATTACCTTAGAAAACGGTTTACAATGCAAAACAAGCCCGCGATTTGCAAATAATGCAGTTCCTATTCCAGTGTTAATAACATACAGTTACTTTTACAGTAATGTTATTACCTGAAAACCAGGTCAGGCCGTTGAGATTTTTTGGCGTGCAGACAATATGGTTAGAAAAGGCGGGGCTTAGCAAATTAAGATATCTATAAAATAATTTTGACTAGTCTGAATGTTCATTCAAGAAATCTACTCTGAAATTCTTCCTAGTCACAAATGCAGAATGCAGATCTCTCCAAAGAAAGATCCTCCTAGTCAAAAAACAGACAGATATATCTATAATTAAGTTGAAGATATCTTTAAATGAGTTTTGACTAGGACGAATTTCAATTCAAGATATCTCTAATGAAGTGTTGCCTAGTCAAAAATCCAGTTCAAGATATCTACAACTGTAATTTCACTAGTAATAAATTATTTAAAGATATCTACATATTTATTTTTGGATATCTTAAAAAACGATGAATTAAAGATATCTCCAATTTGATCATGACTAGACAAAACCCAGTTAGAGATATCTCTAATTATGATTTGCACTAGTGGCAATTCAGTTGAAGATATCTCTAATTTAATTGCCACTAGTGCAAATTATAATTTGAGATATCTCTAACTAAGTTGTGTCTAGTCATAATCAAATTGGAGATATCTTTAATTACAATTTCTACTAGTCAAAACTCATTTGTAGATATCTGAAAATATTTTCCAATTGAAGTCAATGGAAGAATTTGACTAGTCATAAAAGCATTGTATATATCTGTAATGTATATTACGACTAGTCAAATTAACATTGTAGATATCTCAATTGTAATTACGATGAGTCAAAATTGCAGAAGAGATATCTGGAAATGGAATTATGACTAGTCAAAACTGATTTATGACTAGTACGGGAAGGAGTATTTAAAGCTAAAACGGCTTGCCATAGTAGGTAATCAGCAAGCATGACGTCACTCAACCAAACTCCAGGATGGAGTTGCAGGATGCAAAGCAAAACAAAAGAAAAACACACAACCAACAAATATGAACAGAAGAAATGGCCATCATACTCTAAATGAGGATCTCACACTACCAGACTTTCACAACAAGCACAGAAATTTGCCTTGTTGCTAGGATATGTCGGGGGGAAAAAAAGTTGTTCTAAAATGTTCAAATGTTTAATCTATTCCAATTGGATGGTACGGAGCCCCTATGGGTGGGGAAAAAATTATTTAATGCTTATGCGTTCCCCCAAGAAATTTTATTTAACCTTAGTTCCCTCACAAAAGAGAAGGCCAAAGTTTTGACAATGTTTTCCATCTTGTTTTTTTCCGTCACCATATCCCTTTATTGGCTCCATAGTACAGAATCAAAGTCTGTGTCTATGCCTATAAAAGGCCCTGTCCCAAATGACACACTTCATGTGCACTAACAAAAGTCCCCATGTGTGTTCATTAAGTCCACAAGAACAGGGTGTCCAGTTTGTTATTTCAGGTTTCAGACGGGTGCTTGCAAATCCCCCTTTGCAGTCAGTTTGCACCATTATGGCATGAAAGTGTGGACTCGGAGGAAGATTTAGTGTTCCATTGGGACAAGGCCATGTATTACACCATTTTCTGTGAAATCTGTCAACTCCGACTGACCAATCTCTGCAGACTAACTCTAAATTTGGCAAATAGTGTCGACTTTAAATCAGGGGGGAAATCATTGTGTCTAGAGCTTCTACCTCTCTAGCTGTAGTGAGTCATGAGAAGAGCTTACTTTCAAATATATTTTAAACATTCACTGTTTATTCACACTTGTTTGATCATTTTGAGCTCTAGCAATCTAAGTTGGTGAGAGCATTGATTAATATTTGTCTTGAAATAATAAATGTCAGTGTTTCGATAGCTTTGCATTGTTTCACTCCACCAGGAGGTGGCGCCCTGTTCTACTAATGGCTGCGTTTGGTCCCTTCTCACTGTGCCACATCTCTCACTGTGTTACAGTATGCCGTTCAAAGGCTTCTCTCTCTTTACAGCACAGCAGTTCAGCTGCTTTGGCAGTCCGACGTCAAACCTGTCAGCGGCAGATGGTCGGCGTAGCTTTGAGATGGTTTCACAAATGTCAAGGCATTCAGACTTTGTGTTTTCTGTATCAAGTCACATTAATTTACAGATATAGCGCTTTATAAAATCACATTTTACAGATTGTTTCAAAGCATCTTCCGCAGTAATGAACTGGAAACAGTGTTTATGCTGCAAAATTCATCAGTTATAAAACGACGTTAATTTCAGCTTCAAAGCAGCTCTACAGAAGACAATTAAGTTTCAGCACTCAGTACATGTTTTGTGAACTACATTGATCACCTCTTAATGATTTTGATGGAGATAATGATTGCTCTCTTTTAAAATAGTAATGATATATATCTGGTTTAAACGGATAGTTTTACTCAAAAGTGAAAATTCTGTCATTATTTACTCACCCTGTAGATTCTAATCTTCCTCTTTTTTCTGCAATTATTTTGAGAAATGTCTCAATGTTTTATTTATCAATATTCTTCAGAACATCTTTGATGTTTCACAGAAGAAAGCAAGCATGCATGTTTGGAACGACATGAACAGTGTTATCGGGGATATCGCAACAAGTAACGCAAGTTACGTAATCGGATTACTTTTTTCAAGTAACTAGTAAAGTAATGCTTTTTATAGTTCCTGTCCTTGATTCTGATTGGTCAATAGCCAATATGAGCGCTTCACCCAACGGTTCTGTGTATCACCACACAACACCCTTAGCAACCACCCTTAGCAACGTAAACAGTTGATATTGTTCGTTGAAGCTTACTGTATTATGAAAAAGAGTATCATGAATACGAGATCGAGAGAGCAAGTTTATTACCTGCATTCAGATTATAATTATATATTATAATGTTATATTACACACGCATACTTTATGTATTTAATCTCACTTTATTAACCAGTGTCTTTGCTGTTGACTTTCAGTGATCCAATTAAACAATACTAATAACAAAAACATAACTAAACATCACATTTGTGTTTCTTTTCTTTATTTTTATTGGTGATAAAAAAAGAAGGGTGTTGAACTTTCTTTTCCACAATGGCAGCACATCTAAAAGGTTTGTTTGAGCAGCGCCCTCTACAGGAGTGAATTTGCAATTGCTTCAGCCAGAGGCTTATTCATTTCACTTTTGGTGTGAAAGGGCCTTTACATTTGCCCAAAAAAAAACAAAAAAAAAAACGTTATTAACATTTGGTTACGAAAAAAACAAACAAACAAACCCAGGCCAGGTGAAAAAAGTAACACAAAAATAATGCAATGTTAATTGCCATAATAATGTAATGCAATTAGTTACTTTTTAGGGAGTCACACAATATTGTAATGCATTACTTTCCCCAACGCCGGACATGAATTCAGAATTTCATTATGGGTGTACTATGCGTTAATCTGGTTTTAGCTTTACAACCTCATCAATTTGGTCTTCTTTGATCACTCAGCCTGTCCCATCTAGCTGGACAGCCATTTTCGTTGTTTCCAGTGATGTGCAATTTGTATATATCTGTTAAAGTAACAATGAAATCAAAATGTACAATTCTTGTTTTTTATTTAATACTGCAGTAGTTATTATAAAAGATTTATCCATTTGCAGATCATCTTTTCTCTGATGACGAGGGCGGGGCCACCTGTCAATCACAGATGATGTTATCACGACATTTTTTCATTTGTCAAATCAACACTGTAATGAATTGCTGTAAAAATTACAGCAATATTTTACGGCAGATGGCTGTATTCTTAATAATACAGCATATTGCTGTAAACTGCAATGCATCCTGGGGGGCGTGGCGGTTTGACTCAAAATTACAGGATATTACTGTAAATTTCAAGCATAAAGAGGCATTGTAGGATTTTCAACTGGTAGCAGCAAGAGAGAGTGGTCTACAACTGTGGGAAGTGACTTATTTAATTAAAAACAATACAGCAAATTTCAAAGAATACAGTAAAATTCTGTAAATTAAATGACAGTAATGTTACTGTAAAAATTACAGCAATATTTTGCAGCAGATGGCTGTATTCTTAATAATACAGCATATTGCTGTAAACTGCAATGCATTCTGGGGGCGTGGAGGTTTGACTCAAAATTACAGGATATTACTGTAAATTTCAAGCATAAAGAGGCATTGTAGGATTTTCAACTGGTAGCAGCAAGAGAGAGTGGTCTACAACTGTGGTAAGTGACTTATTTAATTAAAAACAATACAGCAAATTTCAAAGAATACAGTAAAATTCTGTAAATTAAATTATAGTAATGGTACTGTAAAAATTACAGTAACTGGCTGGCAACCCTGCTGCCAGTATTATACTGTAAAATTTACAGGTAATTTTTAACAGTGAACTTCAATAATTAATGTTGTTCAGATGGCATAATATCTCAGTCAATCACCTTTGTATTAACTCAAATTTTTATTTTTAGTGAACTCAAAATTTTAAGGCAACCATGTAACTTATTTTTTTTTAAGTTAAACCAACAAATAGGGAAGAAAAGACTATCGTAACTTCTACTTTATGCCCTCTCATGACCCTTTAAACTCCCCACGATTCTCCTCTCTGGTCTTCTCGGTTTACTAGCTGGGTAACTTGTTGCTGTATGGCTGAAGTTTCCTGCTGCAGGTTAAGCAGCCAAATGCAGTTTCTCTTTAAAGATGTAACTGGCAGGCATGAGGTGGATGAGTATTCACACGCCATTCTGTGAATAGATCACACATCTTTAAGACATTTCTCCTTTTCTCTCCCTTTTCTTTCAGACCAACCTGAAAGCAAAAAACACAACAATGGACACAGAAAATGGCATTACATTTAGTGGTGGGCGTCAAACCCTTTTCTCCATGCTCTGGATTACTGCTGTATTCAGTGCTGTTAATATCACTCTTACAGAGTACGTGTGTGTACGGCTATAGTGATTTTTGTAGATGTTTGGAAAGGAGATTGTGCTCATTTAATTACCAGCATACCATTTATATTAAACTAAGACAGTACTAAAGGAAAGACAGTATTTTGGTGTAAAAAATTAACCATTTCATTGCAGTACTTTTTTTTTTTTTAAACATATGTTGCTGTGTGAACTGTTATTAGAGCTAAATAGGCAAAGAAATAGAATAATTTGGAAAAAAACATTCATGCAAAAATGAAAATGTCCTGTATTCTTTCAGCCATAGAACACCAATGATACTAGGCACAATGTTTCAATCAAAAGTGATCATGTTAAATACATGTTTCGGTTCTTTTTATGAACAATTCATCCATGCATGTCAATTGACAAAAACCATTGCTTTCATTTTTGGCTCCTTTGTGGCATGTTACATTCACCTCTCTTGATCCAATCAATTTCTGATGTTCAAGTTCCATGCTTTTTTCGCTTTAAATGTCCTTTTTCACTTTTCGATTTTTCAGCATTTGGCCTGAACCTCTCAGCTGTGTTTGAACAAACAATGAAGGACAGCGCTCACATCGATCATGTCACGTGTGTCCTCTCTCAAGCAGCATGACAACCAGCTCTCCTAGAATAAAGACATGATTGTGTCTTTTCAAACCTGCAGCACAAGGTCTGCATGTGGCAGATGCGGTATATATTAAAAGAAAAATCCCATGTCTAGACTGGATGCTGTGTGCGATATATTCCTCTGGTGGTGAATCTGTAATTCTATTCCTACTCATTTTAATAGACCGAGTATTAATATTCTGCTTGCATATATATGGCTCAACCGCAGAGTGCATCATTTTCTCACTGTCGTATCATTCCAAACTCATAGTATTTTCTTCCACAAAACAAAAGGAGATGACAGGCAGAATGTCAGAGCTTCTGTTTTCTATAGAGAAAGTACTATAGATTTTTATGCAGCAAAGCCCAAACCAATACAGCAGCTTTGTGTGAGGAACAGATTGACATTTAAGAAATTATCAACTAAAAATAGTCTCCTCTTCTGAAGCGTTGAAATATCCTTTGTAATCATGTTAAATAAATTTGGTGTCAATGAGCTACGTATCGATGAATAAATAGGTCAAATTTGTGTTTTTCACACAAACGTGTCTATAAGATCTGGAATATATAACGGATGAGTTATGATACTTATACAAATTTATGGCCTCAATCCCTATTCACTTTCATTGTATGGATAACAAACTGCCTAATATCTCCTTTTGTTTTTATAGGTGTAACCATCGCCAGCTGTAATGCCCGCTAGATCCCATAGAGGGCGCTTCAGCGCGGACTATGCACCACACACTCACTCTTAAACCCGGACTACATTTCCCAGAATCCCCGCACCTGTCACTGATCACTGCTCCAGCTGATTCTCATTATCCCACCATATTTAAGTCCAGCGCACACTTAGTTGCTAGATCTTGTTCATCCCTGTGTAACATTTCCGAACGTCTTGTTTGCCTGGCTTTGATTCTGCCTGTTTCTTTGTCTTTTGATATTTATCTGCCTGCCTTTTGACCTATTGTCTGGATTATTACTACGAGCCTGCCATTACTGTTTGCTGTTTCATTGACCATTGCCTGTTTGACTACGTTTTTGAATAAAAGCTCGCAAGTGGATCTCATCCCGCTGACTCATCATTACAATAGGCTTATACTATTATTTTAGGGACTATTTCATATTATATTTATATTTACAGTTGTGTTCAAAATTATTCAACCCCCCAATGCTGTAAATGGTTTTAGAGAATTTAGAGTACATTTGTAATTGAATTCAGAATGAAATCCTACCAGGACTTCTTAAAGAAGCATATGCAACTAAAATGACATCAATTGGTTTTGTAATACAGTAGTAAATGTTTCTTTTGTGAATTCTTCATTGACACAATTATTCAACCCCTTAAAGACTACCACTCTGAAGAACAGAGGTCCATTGAAGTGTTTTCAATCAGGTATTGAAAGCACCTGTGGATGTCAGGGAGCAGCAATAAAGCCTAATAAGCACCAATTAGGCAGCTTTAAAATGACTGTGATACTCAGCTCCTTCTAGACATTTACTGGTGTGGTTACAAACATGGTGAAGTCAAGAGAATGGTCCAGGAAGACAAGAGAAGAGGTGATTACTCTTCACAGGAAGGGCAATGGCTATAAGAAGATTGCAAAGATGTTAAACATACCAAGAGACACCATAGGAAGCATCATTCGCAACTTCAAGGCAAAGGGCACTGTTGAAACGCTACCTGGTCGTGGCAGAAAGAAGATGCTGACTTCGACTGCTGTGCGCTACCTGAAGCGTAGAGTGGAGAAAAGTCCCCGTGTGACTGCTGAGGAACTGAGAAAAGATTTGTCAGATGTAGGTACTGAAGTTTCTGCTCAGACAATACGGCGCACCCTGCGTAATGAAGGCCTCCATGCCAGAACTCCCAGGCGCATAAGAAGAGTCGACTGCAGTATGCCAAGAGTCATGTGGACAAACCACAGAAGTTTTGGGATAGTGTTCTGTGGACTGATGAAACAAAATTAGAACTGTTTGGGCCCATGGATCAACGCTATGTTTGGAGGAGGAAGAACAAGGCCTATGAAGAAAAGAACACCTTGCCTACTGTGAAGCATGGCGGGGGGTCAATCATGCTTTGGGGCTGTTTTGCTTCTGCAGGTACTGGGAAGCTTCAGCGTGTGCAAGGTACCATGAATTCTCTTCAGTACCAGGAGATATTGGAGGACAATGTGATGCAGTCCGTCACAAACCTGAGGCTTGGGAGACGTTGGACCTTTCAACAGGACAATGATCCCAAGCATACCTCCAAGTCCACTAGAGCATGGTTGCAGATTAAAGGCTGGAACATTTTGAAATGGCCATCGCAGTCACCAGACTTAAATCCGATTGAGAACCTCTGGTGGGACTTAAAGAAAGCAGTTGCAGTGCGCAAGCCTAAGAATGTGACTGAACTGGAGGCTTTTGCCCATGATGAATGGGCGAAGATACCCGTAGCTCGCTGCAAGACACTTGTGTCAAGCTATGCTTCACGTTTAAAAGCTGTTATAACTGTAAAAGGATGTTGTACTAAGTATTAAGATTGAATGTCACTTGGGGGTTGAATAAAACTGATAATGATGTGAGCAGAGAAAAGACATTTGTGGTTATTTCATTATAAATGTTATGTTATATTTGTCTGACCTACACGTGCCTCTTTGATTTAATTGTAAGCAGGATGACTGAATGATCAAAATCAATGTCAAACCGGCCAAAACAATCAATTTCATTGGGGGTTGAATAATTTTGAACACAACTGTAATATCATAAAGATTCTAAATATATATGCCACAGATAAAGGCATGCAAGTGATCCAAATACAGCAATCAATATTTATTAAGATCGAGGAAGCTCAAGATCAACACACAAACACCGAGAATTCCAATTTACCACGACGAGAACGGACAAAGAACGGAACCAAACTGAAGAAATAAGGGAACGTTTACACGACAATGATGTGCTAAAAACTGAAAAGTTTTTCGTTTGCCTTTTTTACATGAAAATGAAAAAAAAAATTGCCAAAACACAACAAAAACAATGTATTTTATTTTTTATAATATATTATACCTATCTCTCAGGTTTTGTTTATAAAAAAAAATATATATATATATATATATATATATATATATATATAGTTTCTTTGTGTTTTGGAACGACGATGAGGGTGAGAATTTTTTTGTTGTTGTTTGTTTTCAGTGAATGCAATTTTCATTTTTGGATGAACTAACCCTTTGAAACTGAACAAGCATTTTCAGGAAGGGAAGACATTTAAACACATACCTAGTTATTTGATAGTTATCCTTCACATTAAGCATTTAATTAGCCAAAAAAAAGAGAAAGAATTGCTCTGAAGCCGAAACGACAGCAAGATAATGTTTTAAATAACTAACTCTGAGGGAACCTATGAGGTAGCTTCAAAAATGAATTAATGAATTTTACTATAGCAGCATCTCATTCTCTCAGTCAGTCACATGTGAAAGAGTGGTGGGCTCGGCACGTGAAGCCAAGTCTCACACGCTTGCGAACCAAAAGACCCGGATTTTGAAGGACAGCTCCTCCCATATAGCACCATCCTGTGTTGTCTGTGTATTCAGCACATGGCAGGAGCTACAGGAGGAACTGCTGCCAAACACAGAGCTGCAAACGTGTTCACCTCTCCAGATCACATGTGACAGCGCTCGCCTGATGGGTTTGAACATCCCTTTTTACAGTATAATCCTATTTAATGTTGTACACAAACAGCTCTTTTTGTCTGTTTTCTGTGAGTCATTCTCAGGAAACCGTGCCATTTGCACCCCATTTGTGTCCTCGTGACTTATACTGATAGAGTTAACAGGTTACGCAACTTAGTCACATTATTTAATAGATTGGACTCGGTTAACACTGTAAATATTGTGATGTTTTCCATCTGAATATCTTCCAGTTTTCATGTAACCATTTTTATCTATTAACTACAATTTAATAGACTTTATAAATATGCAACGGGTTGTTATAAAATAGCGTACCTAAATGTTGTAGCATGCCCTAATTTATCGTTTGTGTCAGCTTCATTCAGTTCACCTGTGTTCATTAATTAGTTTTCATCATTTGGCAGACACTTTTATCCAAAGCGACTTACAAGGGGAGCAATTAGGGGTTACGTGTCTTGCTCAAGTACACTTTAGTCATGGTATTGAAGGTGGAGAGAGTGCTGTTCATTCACAATCCCCACCTTCAATTCCTGTCAGCATGGGAATCGAACCAGCAACCTTCAGATTACAAGCCCAACTCCCTCACCATTAGGCCACAACTACCCTATAGATATGCTGCTGCATAAATAGACATACATTATTCCCATAGCAGAGCTAGGCAGGTGGAGCTGGGGGAGGTGGAGGATCTCAGAGGAACTATTAATGCACTCTCCAGTACTAGTTTATATCAAACAATGAACCAAACTATTTAATTCTCATTGGCTACAGGATTAGCTTTACAGATTACAGAAAAAAACTTAAAGGATTCATCCAAAAATGGAAAATTCTGTCATCATTTACACATCCACAAGTTGTTCCAAACCTGTATGAATTTCTTTTTTTCTGCTAAACTCAAAAGAAGGTATTTTGAAAAATGTCTGTAACCAAACAGCTGATGTGCCGACATTGACTTCCACAATATTTTTCCCCTCATACTATGGAAGTCAATGGCGCCCATCAACTGAAGATGACTTTGTTTTTAAGTGACTATCCTTTTAAGCATCACAACCGTTTTCAACATTAATATTAATAAGAAATGTTACAACCCTGAAAGATTCAAATCTAATGTAACAGGGTTGGCCTAAAACATGTTTAGGAAAAAACATGTTTTGGGTTATTAACATTTTTTTAGTTCTAATTTATAACTTATAATGTAAGATGCACAGAAAAATTCAACCAGAATGTACCCGTAAATGAATTCCAAACTTAATGACAAAGTTTGAATAATATCGCTCTTTAGGGTAAAGTATTGTTACTTTGCAGGGTTGTAAACTAAAGATTTAGGATTGGGAATCATTATTTTATAACTAAAAACACAACACATCTATTGAAAAACATACTTTTTTGACTCGTAACCCCTCTACAGGAGTCCACCAATATGTGTTGCAGTTAAAATTTACGGCCCTGTTACTTTGTTCCTGTGGTGGGAAAATGTCTTCTTGAAAGTTAGTAACCTTTTCAAATGAAATGCTGAAAAAAACAGCACCATTTCCTAATCACAACCCTGGGTGGAGTGTCACAGTTACCCGTTACTGCTATCAGATGGTTGTTTTCAGTGGAAGTAGCTCGTTCACAGAGATTGCACATTGTTCTTTGGCTCCTGAGCGGCGAGATTTGGTCCCAGAGGGAATCGCTATAATTCGGGGACTGTATTTTGAACCCGTAGGTCTGCGAGGAGGAGACTGTGTTTCTGTCTTGGATTCTATTGTTGCTGGGCGCCGCATGAACAACAGGCTGCCAACATCCCAGTCTGTCTGTCAGCCGCTCGCCAAACAACAGCCAAGATATCAGCCGTCCCATTCCCTCCGGAGCGCCGTTCCACTGTTCAAACACTCATGTGCCAAGGCACAATTATGTAACATTTGTCTTTATCAGATCCATCACTGGAAGGAAAAATCACAGACAGTCAAAGAAAGCCCAAAGGACAGCTTTTTCCATTCACCAGGAGGGGAAGAACTTGTAGTGAAGAAGAAGTAGTGAAATTGCTCACAGCAAAACTGGAAGAGTCACCGATCAGGATTGCAGTCAAAAGTTAATGTTCATTCACTCTAAGGGATTGGGCCTGACACCTTGATGGGACTGAATTACACCCATGCGACTGACTGATGACAGCGATGCTGTGGGACGTGCCATCAGAGCTTGTCACTCTCACACTGAGGGTTTAGCACATAAATCATAGTCAATTTAACTCACATTCAAAGCCACAAATCCATTCAATGGCCATTATTAAGAATTCCTAAAAAAAAATCTGACTCTTGTTCAATTTTTGGCACCCCTAGTTTCTAACAGTTTAACATTTCTTAAAAATTTTTAAAGAAACTTATTCCACTATAAAGAACTTTTTTGTGATGGAAAGGTTCCATGTGTGTTAAATATTCTCCATGGAACCAATGATGCCAATAATGAAAACCTTTCTTTTAAAGAGTGTCTATTAACAAATATACATTACCGTTTGGAGTCAGGAATTAATACTTTTATTCAGCAAGGATACACTGAATTGATCGAAAATTGACTATTTCAAATAAATGCCGTTGCTTTGAATGTTCATCCTGAAACAACTACCACAACAATATGAAGCACCACAACTGTTTTCAACATTCAACATCAAATCAGAATGATTTCTGAAGGATCATGTGACACTGAAGACTGGAGCAATTCAGCTTTACATCACAGGAAGTTATATTTTAAAATATATTCACAGAAAACAGTTATACCACAATATTAGAGTTTTTACTGTATTTTTATTAAAGGATTGAGGATAAGACATTAAAGAAATTAAAGAAATCTTACCTCATACATACACTCACACATGCACACAGTCTTCAGTTCATATATATATATATAAATATATATATATATATATATATATATTTGAACTGAAGACTGAAGATGAATAGTTGTCAAATGAGAATAAAGAAAGAATAGTCTGGCTTTGCACAAGCTGTATTGATTCGAACAATGTTTTCTGAAGTGTTTCGAACAATGCAATCCAGTCATAGCGCTCACCTTGTGCTCCATGTGAACCCTTACTGAATAAAAAAACCACTTCAGACGTAAGAGCAATGGAGAAATGAACACAGCATTTGTGTCACGGCACGTTGACATGTCATTGTTGGGCCAGTGCCATGAATATTTAACCGGTGGCTTCACAGCAGACATCTTCATCACACATTTCAAGCAGAAGTTCCAAATGTAGAACGAAATGAGCTTTGATTCTCAGGAGCCTTGCTGAGATTTACTGAGCGTGATCCCAAAACACGCTTGGGAACAGAGTACATGTGTGTTTGTCTGTAAGAACGCGCCTCACCATGGCTACCGCTGTTACACAGGTGAATCTGTGGAGCCTTGGAGAGCTCATTAAAAGATTTTGAAGGAATTTATTCAGTGCTGTTCAAGAGAGTGTATTGATAACACACACACAAAATTCTGTCATGACAAATCTCGGAGTGTTTGGCATGGTAATGTTGAATATGGAAATTGATATGTTTTTGGTCTTGGCAGAATTATTTCTGCTGCTGTTGTTGCTGCTGCAGAGCAATTTTGGGACTTTCTACTCCCTAGAGGTGTAGGGAAGAGTTCTTGAAGACCATACTTGAGTTAAAGTACAGATACCTTGCAGCGAAAATGACTCCATTACAAGTAACAAGTCACCAATTCCAAAACAACTTGAGTAAAACTTTTAGGCCTGGTTTCACAGAAAGGGTTTAGATTAAGCCAGGATTAGGTCTTAGTTCAATTAGGGTATTGAAGTAGCTTTTATAAATGTAGCCTAGAAAAACATCACTGGGGTGCATTTTGAAACAAGATGGACATATTGAAGATGTATCAGGACAAGTTATTTTCAGTTAAAACTGCTCAAACATGCATTTTAGTCTAGGACTAGCCTAAGCCTCATCTGTGAATCCGGGGATTTAAGTATCTAATTTTAAGAGCACTTACGTATTTTACTAATACTGAATGTATAGGCTCATGTTTATTTTCTAAAATCAAAATAAAACGTAACACCTCAACATTGCAATAAATCAAGGTCAACACAACAGCCTCTTAAGCATCTATAAACTCTCACGTCTCAGTTAAGCTCAAGTGCACAAAAAGACCATAAGTAAACGAATATCCTTCAAAAAGATCTTCTCAGTATAGCAGATAAATAAAATAAAGTTAAGTAAAATTAAATAGTCAAAGTCTACTTGCACTGGGTGTGCTGGTTTTGTCCTCATAAAACTTCACACATTCTTGCGAGTTGATTCGGATCTACTTATAAACCAATGTCAGTGATAACGATTACGATCACAGCTACATGCTAAGAAAGTGATATTTTTCTGTGGCCACGGAAAATATCCTTTCTGAAGAGTTGATAGACGATCAATACTGAATGTTCGCTGGCCGAACAGATTAATTGATTGTAATATTAATTCAGCTACATCAAGTTAATTCAATTAACAGATTCAAATATTTATATTTAATTATAAAGTTATAATTAATTATTAAGAGCTAATTTGCTACACACCACTGCTACTGCCAATGCATACACGACATACTGCTGCTGTACGATATACATGAATTACCCGTTGCAGATCTATACAGGTGGAGCTGGGGAGGGTGGAGGGTTTCTGAAAGTGCACTGCAACTGCTACAGCAAATGCTGACCAAGTATGTGAAGGTGGAACAGCGAGCTCATTGGCCACTGATACAGCAGGAATCATTCAGCTGTGCCCTACAGAGAATGATGTGATTGTAAACAGATTTAGTTAAAGACCAGCCAGCGTCATTTAGAGTTTCACGACAGAACTTTGTGTCTTTGCTAATAACTTCCCAATCTGGGGGGTTGTAGAGACACAGCTGAGTCAAAAGTTTCAACACACTGTATTCATGTTTCTTGAATCTTAAAACTTTTGAAATCACATCTGTGTATTTTTTTTTAACAAAACAAAAATTTTAATTATTTTATAATTGATAACATTGGAGCAGATAGTGATGCTAACAAGTGTCAAGCATACATGTGAATTCCATTCAGTTAATTTCAATACATTTTAACAACCAATCACATCCCATTTTTTATTTTGGTCACTAGATTATTACTGTGAATTTGGAATATTAAAGAATTAGTTGATTGATCGGATAAAACAAAAACACATTTGGGTCACATTTGACTTAAATAGTGTTACATGTTGACTCAGACGAGAGGATATGTGAGAACCCAAAACAGTTTACTGACAGTTAGCAGATGAAACAGCAGGTAAATATGTTGACGAATCAGAGCAGGAGCACAGGAGCAGATGAGCAACAGAGATGGAGGCAGGTAAGTATAACACAGTCTGAATATGTAGAAACTCAGAGGAAACGAATGAGACGCTGAACGGAAGAGGTTGGCATAAACAGTAAATTGCGATGATACAGGTACACAGTAAAAACCCCAGAGTTAAATCAACTCTGCTCAGATAACATTTGGTCCCTCTCTAAATAGTGTTAAAGTCACACTGAACTAGTGTTAAAGTAACACTCTTCAGAGATTGAATGTCTTTTATCTTCAGTTGATTTCATCTAAGACTGTGGCTGAAGTCAGTTGTAGTTCTTGTGTTTCTCTGTCCTTCAGTGATTCTGCTTGTTAACAGCAGGTGTTCATCATTAACGTTCAATCATCGCTTAATTAATTGCTTAATTATCTCATTAACTTTAACTCTGCTTCAGTGTTACTTTAACACTATTTAGAGAGGGACCAAATGTTATCTGAGCAGAGTTGATTTAACTCTGGAGATTTTACTGTGTAAGTATACAGGACAACTGTGTCTGCAGCCTAACAGTAACTGAGTTGAGGCTTTATTAGGCTTTGATGAGGCAGTGATCAGAACCAGGTGTACTGATGGCAAAGATGATTATGATTAAGTTCAGTATAGACCTATCAGTATATGACAATCTACACCAAGGCTGCCCAGTCCGGTTTCTGGAGATCTACTTTCCTGGAAAGTTCAACCCCAACCCTGATCAAACATCTCCAGGAACAGGATTGGGCAACACTGATCTACACTATTCATGTCCGCAAAGGGATGAAAAACATTAATATTGTGAAATTATAAGCCAAGAAAATGATCCAACAAGCTCAACCGTGTTTTGGGTGTTTATAGTGAAATATTTCTGCTGCATTCCAGAAGTGGCATTTTCACTGTTTAGATCCTTATGATTAACTGAAGAGGTGGATTTCAGACCAGTCCAGTCTTTAAATCCAGTCCACATTCATGCTGTTCTAGATCTGTTTCTTTGGTGACACACAAAACAAATCCATTTACTTCTGTTGGAAGCATTATGTATACGTGCTACATATTGACAGTAAATTATGCATAGCTATAAACGACTAACCCCAAACCAAACCCTCACCCTATAGTAAGTACATGTTAATCAATATAATGCAAAACCTATTTGTGTAATTACCCTGTAAACTGTGATCTTGTGTCTATAGTCAAATCACAGCTGTGCTGATATTCAGTACAACAGGGCTTTTGTGTGATATTGCTTAAATATATGAGGACTGTATTTAAGATTAATAACATTCATGCTTCACAACAAGCGTATGCACCGAGTCCTGCATAATCTATTTAGTCAAGCATGCATTCCTCTGCATGGACTATATTGAGGCTCAACATAAGCTGCCTATGCGTGTTGATAATGTGCACACACAAACACTCATCTGAGCTGTTCAACGCTCACACATACCGCTGATCACAGTGTCAGGCTTTCCTCATTTTCCATGCTGGACATAATTAAATGTTCTCAGATAAATCAATCTCCTTCATGGCCACCCCGCACAAAACAACAATAACTCGCATTCAATTTCCGATGTTGAAGCCTTTTCTCTGCCCCTGCTGTCCTCATGTTTTCCACTGGAAATCTTCCTCGTGTTAGATCACTTTACTTGGTTTAATATCTGTCCACAGCAGAGTATGAAGTAGTTGAGTGAGTGGACGGCGCATTAGCGATTAATCAGAGTAATTTGGCATGAGTTAAGCTGCTTTACATCCATCACATAAGCAGCAGGCCTTCATAAGGACACATGCAGATAAACAGGCGTACATGGTGTTTATATACAGTATGTATTCGGTTATTATTATATTCACACATACATTACGTAGGCTATATTACCAGTTGCTTATTACATATGTATCTTTATTTATCATTGGTCTATACAGTTCTGATCTGCTATGAAAGATTTATTATTGTTATATTACATTTATCAAACCCAAAATACACACAGACAACATAATTAATGGATCACAAATCTTGCATTAAAATTAAACTGGTTCCAATCTTTACAGTGATTTAAAAAAACATTTACATGGCTGGGGGAAATTAGACTCACTTTTTGACAGAAAGATTTGAAAAGTCAATGAAAACAAACTAAAGGTATCCAATTATAACCAGCAAATTAATACATGCTACTGTTAACCATCCTCTGCCTCCCCTTTAAAGCTGCAATATGTAGTTTTTCGTCCGCTAGAGGTCGCCTATTCAAAACAAAGGCATAGCTTGATGGCGCAAGTTTGAGCGTGGAATCTTGGGACGTGCGGTCTTCACCTCACAGCCGGTGGAAAAGAAACGGGATAGGCCTCGGGTAGAAATCATGTTCATGGATGCGATTATTAACGTCATCGTAGTATGAAGCAGAGGGAGTGTTGTGGAGCTGAACAAGGAGCTGGAGAGATTGTTAATGAGAGACGGACGCGAGCAGCAGGACTTTTATTATGCCACAGTCGCCGGCACCACTTCCGCTTTACCGGTCATGAGTATGAGGTAAACAGCTCTGTTTATCATATTAGATACATGTGAGTGTGGTGAAAATGATGTTATAACGTTACTCTGTGCATTCACTCACGGGCTGCTGTGAGACTCTTGTTGCGAACTGCAGTAAGATAAATCATTTAATCACATTTACATTTAGTCATTTAGCAGACGCTTTTATCCAAAGCGACTTACAAGTGAGGAAAACAAACAAGCGATTCTTCATGAATTGGCAAATAACACTGGAAGTGTTCACAATACAAGTTCCATACATTGCTCAGTACCATAAGCTAGAGTAGGAAGGGAAAAGGGAAGGATGTTTTTTTTTTTTTTTTATGAGGGGATCAAGTGTTCACGGAAGAGGTGAGTTTTCAGCTGTCTCTTGAATATTGCCAGAGATTCTGCGTTCCTGATGAAAGTAGGGAGATCATTCCACCAGCAGGGAGCAGAGAAGGAGAATGTTCTGGAGAGTGATTTTGTGCCTCTCTGTGACGGTACCACAAGCCTTCGCTCCTTTAGTGATCGCAGGCTTCTGGTGGGAAATCAATATTAGAATATCATATTAAATAATGGACGGCTTGTGTTGGCAAATGGCATATAATTATTTTTAAAATGTATTATATATTGAAGAAAATTCTGTATAACTGTTACTAAAAATAGCATCTGATTCTGCTGTTAGCTACTTGACAAAATAGTGTTTTTCTCTGAGGCATGGTAAAGCATGGCACTCGCAAAAAAAATCAAGAAAATTAGATTTTAAAAAATAAGACTAAACGTGTTGAAGTATATAACAATAATTAGTTTTCTGTGTATAAATGTATCAAAACAGACGTTCCCCTGTCTATTAAAACATGTAATATATTAAAGTGTCTTTATGTTTCTACAAAATAAAACCAGAAACCGAGTGGCCTAGAGGTTTTTGGATATTTTACTGCAAAATTTTTCATAATTGCAGCTTTAATTCATCAACATATAGGCGAATTTGTTCTTCACTAATGAATCACCAACTTATGCAATGAAGAAATACTTAAATTACTAAAGGGTTTAAAAAAATCATTGCAATCTCCAAAGTTTCCAGGATAAGAAGTAGGCAGGAAATATTTTATTGCTGTGTATAAAAATGTAAGCCATTTCTCTGTACGTTTCTATGATTATTCCATTAATGGAAATCACCCCGTTCTAAATCCATATTTGCAGGTTGTTCATGCCTGCGGGAACTTATGCTACTATTTAAAAGACTTTATCTGTGCGACTGCAGCTCTTCGTGTCCTGCGTCGCAGAATCTCTAAGCACCTCACGCGAAAAGAAATCTGTACGGAGACAGAGTGCACCGACACCAGCGATCCATCGCTTTCTTCTCTGATTGGACAGTTAGTGAGACGCGCTTGAGCCGCGCTGCCTCGGTTTGCTCTCTGATTGGTTGTTTTTGCAACGGACTAGCGCAGCGCTCCCTCAGTCTGTTCTCTGATTGGTTGATAATGCGGTGGGCTGGGACAGAGCTGTCATTACAGACATCCACCACCAACGGAGAGACAATAGGGCAACAGCAGTCGCTCTGTCGGACGCATCAGCGCTATGTGTACAAGAATCAATAATATTACATCAAGGGTTTAAGAACATAACAGCTGAAAGATACACACATTGCTCCTGATGTTCTAGTAATTAACATTGAGCTCAACGGAATGACCGCGGGCGATTGCGCATCATTTGTTCCTTGAAAGGTAGGAAACAGTGCATTTAACATGAATATAATTGGTGAAATAAGTAATGTTTGACATTGTCATTTGCCAGTAAGAACTGCTATACTGTTTAGTTAATGCAGATGCCTTACTTCCATAATACCTTACTTTGCTTCCAATGTTTATCTGCATTATAATTCTTATTTGTGTTAATAACACATGATTGGTTGTTGTGTAGTACATGCAAACTGCATCCGTTTGTTGTTTTCCTATTATTGACATAAAGGTCTCAATGCAGCTAAGCCCATCACTATGTAATCTGCATAGGAAGCAATCCACTGAAGAACAATAGGCTGCCAAAACACATCTTCAGCTGCTTTCAGACGGTATAACCTCAGTGAAGTGAAGGCATTCAAGCAGCCTGTCATATAAAGAGAAATGGTTATTCATTTATTTATTGTTTGCATGGATAGCCATGCACATGAACCGCCACATGCACGCTCACACAAACCCAAAGTGTGCATTCAGTGTATGGATCTGAATGTCCTGCTTATAACTGGTATTGTTACAGGATTTCGCTGGCGAGATGACAGCCAATTTAGATTTGAGCTTCAAGAGTAATATAGGGTTATAACATAATTTGGTATAGATTAATATAGTTTAGATTTGACATTGGTATGTTTACAGAACATTTACATATTCACAAAAATATATATATAAAATGGGTTTTGCCGAAGAGCTCAAAATGCCTAAAATCCATGGCCAATGCATGAGACTGTCACTAGATGTGAGTATTCAGACATGCACAGCTGTGTCCTTTGTCTAGATGGGCTCCATTATTTGGATTCCAGATCTGATATCCGAAATTTCAGCAGTCTTGGTCTTATAAACTGAGGGGCACTTCATTTCATTCCATGATGTGAAGCAACAATTATGTTGCTTAAAACTGCTTGAATGTAATGGAACATGAAATTTATTCAAATGTAACTGCAAAAGTTTGGTCAAGCAGCGTTGGTCAGGCATCCTGCAGTGTTTGAAATAAGTATATTCATCTAAAAAAAAGACCAGAGCCACACAGAACCTTGTTTACGTCCATAATGGACCATATTTCTGAGAGATACAGTATATTGAAACAACAAATAATGTTTAATGATAAAAAAACAGTCGTTGATTTTATCCTTCGGGAATCGAATGAATTGTTTAAAGTGGCCGTTGTATCAGAATGGAGGCAGGTGGCTGGAGGGTGGGAGGCCATTTGAGATGTCAGCTAAAGGAAAGATTATCAAGACAAACATTACAGATAAATCATGCACAATAAGACAAGGAACATGCATTAAAAAAAAAGAAGGTCAGTTTTGATTGCACGCTGACTCGTTGCGCTCACTGTGAAGGCAGCAGAGAGAAGTGTAGGACCAAGCCTCGAGCGGAGTGTCTCTGCTGATCTGACTCCAAGCGTGAACACAAATTGCTTCATAGCACCGTGAGCATTGTGTGTGTGTGTGTGTGTGTACTTGTATTCCAAATGTCCCCACAATGTAAGTAAAACCAGTATATCTTGACCAACAAAAGGTCCCCACAAGGAAACAAGCTTATAAATCATACAGAATGATCTTTTTTGAAAATGTAAAATAGCAGAACATTTTGTGTGATGGGTAGGTTTAGGGGTAGGGGGACAGAATGTACAGTTTGTACAGTATAAAAACCATTACATCTATGGAATGACCCCATAAAACATGAAAACACAACGTGTGTGTGTGTGTGAACAGAACCAGCAAACTAACAGGGCTTATGAGGCTTTCTCTTCAACTCAGTTCCCGTTTTATCTCCAACCCTAATTAAACATACCTGATCCAGCTAATCACTTTAACTTTTTGAGTTATCTTTTGCACCCACTCTGTAAAGTGCTATTTACTTAACTTGACAAATTGAGTTATTTGAACTTATAAAGTTTAGTTAGCAATGTCTTTATGAAAGTAAGGTGAACTTACAGGTTTTCAATACCAAAGTTCATGTTTATTTAACCTAAATTATTTTCTTTATTCAATCAAATAAAATATTATATTTCTTTTATTTCAATTGTACATGATTTATTATTATTATTAATAATGAAGAATTAACAGAGGTTTAGATGTTGATGATTTATTATTATTATTATTATTATTATTAATGAAGAATTAACAGAGGTTTAGATGTTGATGATTTATTATTATTATTATTATTATTAATGAAGAATTAACAGAGGTTTAGATGTTGATGATTTATTATTATTATTATTATTATTAATGAAGAATTAACAGAGGTTTAGATGTTGATGTTTCCCTTCAGGAGCTAAAGGCCATTTACACAACACCAGTTTCAACTAAAAAACGAAAACTTTTTATGCGTTTTGGCTGTTCATTTACACAATAATGGCACTTTGGGGGCCTGAAATTGCGAAGTTCTGAAAATTGGTTTCAAAGTGCGTGTTTTTGAAAACGAGACTGTTGTCACGTAATGTTTTTTTTTTTTACAAGGTGACATCGCCATCTATTGGCCTGGCAGCATAATACAGCATTTTTAGTCATTTTTTGTAGATCCATGTGACCGGGGATCTTTTTGACAACGTTGTCATCTGTATGCGGAAAACGCAATGGAAAAACTTTTGTTTTTAATACATCGTTGTCAAGTAAATATACTCTAAGTTTGAGTCCATTACAGGCTGTGCTATTGCAAAGCCTTGGACTAGAAAACAAACAACAAAATGTTTGATAAGATATCAGAAGTGCACAACACCACCTGGAAGATGCAGCAGGAAGTAACTTTGAAGCAACTAATGCAAAAGGATTATTCATCCAAAAGTTAAAATTCTGCCGATCAAAACCTGTAGGACTTGTCGGACACAAAAGATGATATTTTTTAAAATATTATATATATAATATTTTTTCTCTGTCACAAAAAAGTCAATGGTATCTGATGTGTCTGGAGCCTATAGCTTTCCTCAAAATATCTTCTAGAAGAAAGAAATCCAGGTTTGTAATGACATGAGGATGAGTAAATTATGGCAGGAATTTCATTTTGAGCTGAACTATTTCTTTTAGGCTTCAGAAAAATCAATAGTTGCTCACTGGCGTCCAGTGAATAAGGTGTGTATGTTGAGGATTCTCTGGATATTCCAGATATTCATTTCCTCCGTGCTCCCGCTAAACGTGCTTGGCATTGTGATTAATGGTGGAGGGATTTGTGCTGCAAAACCATTCGACAGGCTTATATATCTAGCGTCCATACGCTGATTACTCCATAACTCCAGTGGCAATTTCAATCTTGTTTTGAACCCTGTCTAGTTCTGTTTTCAGCACAAGATAAATCTTCTTCATTACAAAGACTGATGTCAAGAGGTTTTGTGAAAGTACACAAGGTCCTAAGACCATTTTCAGTCTGCTACTCGATTACCATGGGAAAAGAGTAAATAAAATGCTCTGTCTTACATGCCGACAAACAGACTTAGTCCGCTGAGCATTTTCTGTCAACATCTGTTCAGACTTCTCATGTTCTACTGTAAATTGGTGAGAAAGGCTAACAGTTTTGGAGTGTACAAATACAAACTCCAGGAGTACTTGCACTAGGGAACTGTATGAAATACAAGTGTGCTTTGCTGTATTACTTTCAGCGTACTTCAAACTGTTCTTTCAGATAATTTAATATTACTGAAATAAAAAACCACTGAACTGACCAAGTCAAAAAGATTTCATCCCCAATGCTGTAGATATGGCTCTCATCCCACCTTCAGTATAAGTCTATATGATTTTTTTATTTCTCTTCAAAAACCATCAGCTTATTAATCCTCAACAAGCTGCATGATTTGAGCTGTCATTCATGTTCGAGTTATGCACTGAAAATGAATAATTATGTTTAGGGGTTGCTTCACTCCTTAATCCTAAATATCAGCAATAGTAATAGAGATGCTTGGAGGGAACCTTCCTTCGTTTGATACAATTGATAATGGCTACAGGTTGTAGTTGTACAGCGTTCTACTTCTCTGCATAGTGTACGTAAATAGTGCTCACCTCTAAAGGAATTAGTTAGATGGATATTTACAGTCAGAGCGCTGAGTGCGGTGGCCGTAAGAGCACATACAGCATTGATTAAGCGGCTTGTAATGATGATTAGCTTTAAATCGCTAAGCGCAGGATTTTGGCAGCCACTTCATCTCTTTCAGTATTGCTTTTTCTGTAGAAGCTGGAGGAGGAGAGCCAGAGGAATAAACAGTGAGCACAAGATAAGGAACAGGTCAACAAAGCACCAGGCTCAGCACATCGGTAATGAAGAGCTGCATGAGCCAAGCTGTGCTACAACATGCCACATTTACTCAAGAGATGAGAAACTGTGTGGGCTGATGTCTCTATGTCCACTGGAAAGACTTGCTTTGAAAAGGACATCCAATCACTGCTCATTATACTGTTATTGTACACATTTTGTTCTATCTATCTATCTATCTATCGATCTATCTATCTATCTATCGATCTATCTATCTATCTATCTATATCGATCTATTGATCTATCTATCTATCGATCTATCTATTGATCTATCTATATATCTATTGATCTATCTATCTATCTATCTATCTATCTATCTATCTATCTATCTATCTATCTATCTATCTATCTATCTATCTATCTATCTATCTATCTATTGATCTATCTATCAATCGATCTATCGATCTATCTATCAATCTATCTATATCTATCGATCTATCTATCTATCTATCTATATATCTATTGATCTATCTATCTATCTTTCGATCTATCTATCGATCGATCTATCGATCTATCTATATCTATCTATATATCTATTGATCTATCTATCTATCTTTCGATCTATCTATCGATCGATCTATCGATCTATCTATATCTATCTATATATCTATTGATCTATCTATCTATCTATCTATCTATCTATCTATCTATCTATCTATCTATCTATCTATCTATCTATCGATCTATCCATCTATCCATCGATCTATCTATATCTATCTATCTATATATCTATTGATCTATCTATCTATCTATCTATCGATCTATCTATTGATCTATCCATCGATCTATCGATCTATCCATCGATCTATCTATATCTATCTATATATCTATTGATCTATCTATCAATCGATCTATCTATCTATCTATATCTATCTATATATCTATTGATCTATCTATCAATCGATCTATCTATCTATCTATATCTATCTATATATCTATTGATCTATCTATCAATCGATCTATCTATCTATCTATATCTATCTATATATCTATTGATCTATCTATCTATCTATCTATCTATCTATCTATCTATCTATCTATCTATCTATCTATCTATCTATCTGTCTATCTATCTATCTATCTATCTATCTATCTATCTATCTATCTATCTATCAATCGATCTATCTATCTATCTATATCTATCTATATATCTATTGATCTATCTATCTATCTATCTATCTATCTATCTATCTATCTATCTATCTATCTATCTATCTATCTATCTATCTGTCTATCTATCTATCTATCTATCATTTGACCACATCTATCTATCTATCTATCTATCTATCTATCTATCTATCTATCTATCTATCTATCTATCTATCTATCTATCTGTCTATCTATCTATCTATCTATCTATCTATCTATCTATCTATCTATCTATCTATCAATCGATCTATCTATTGATCTATCTATATCTATCTATATATCTATTGATCTATCTATCTATCTATCTATCTATCTATCTATCTATCTATCTATCTATCTATCTATCTATCTATCTGTCTATCTATCTATCTATCTATCTATCTATCTATCTATCTATCTATCTATCTATCTATCTATCTATCAATCGATCTATCTATCTATCTATATCTATCTATATATCTATTGATCTATCTATCTATCTATCTATCTATCTATCTATCTATCTATCTATCTATCTATCTATCTATCAATCGATCTATTGATCTATCTATCGATCTATCTTTCTATCTGTCTATCCATCTATCGATCTATTGATCTATCTATCTGTCTAGTTGTGTGTTTGTGGATATGTGAGCTGAGGCTCTTGGGAGTTGTGTCATGAAGGGAGCTGCTGTCACCGAAGGCTTCAGTAACAGGTGTGCAACTCCCTAGGAAATTTTGGCAACTGTATATCAACTCCTTAGCAACCAGTCTAGCAGCCCTATAGCAACTCTCTAGTAAAGTAAGCATTTTGGGACACTCCTGTAACTTGCATCATCTTGGATGTTTTTTGTGTTTTCCCTTTGGATAATGATTCATTCAGCACATGTCAACCAAACTTATACTTAAAATTCAGCTGTGATGTGGATTTCACTTTCTTTTGTAAGTCAATGGAGCATGAACAGAACTGAATGCAGCACTTTATCCACACTCTGCGGTGTGAATCAGATCGAGACTTTCTTATTACCTGACACAGTCTCCCTTTCATCTTATTTGTGAGTCTTCAATACTTGAGATGGGAAGTAGAATGAACTAGATTTGTGCATGGGGTTCAAAGTGTTTGATGAGTAGCCAAAAAAAAAAAAAACCTCCCCCCACAGCTCCATGCACACTTTCTCTCTCTCTCTCTCTCTCTCTCTCTCTCTCTCTTCCACACACACACTTTCAGATTTCCACAGATGGCGTCAGTGAACAGGAAGTGCTGTCATCTTTTCTCATTCAACACATTCTTCTCTATTAATGAGCACTGGCAGGACAAATGTGCCATCAGGCCTGCAAATTCATTCAGAAATCGCATCAGACAGTGTTATATTAGTGGAAATCCCATTGAGCATTCTTTAAGCTGGCCATTATGAAATCTAATATCTCACGACATTCTAATTTTGTGTTTCACAACACTCATAAAGTCTCTCTATTATTTCCCCACATAAAACAACAGATGCTTAGAGTAAAAAAGAGCATGCAATTCTAGTATGTTTGCTCGTACAAAACTCGCTCCTGCTAGGTTATTAGCGTGTTGATAACAGGCCGATTCTTGGCCATTGCAATAAATGGCGAATGAACAGATTTGCCTGGTGTCAGTGGATAATGAACATTATCTGTTTTCTGTTAATGTTTTGGTGAATTTAGAGTAAACACTGTATAAAATAATTTGTCATTTTAACATTTTTGTTTAAGTGTCAAGTCAAGTCACCTTTATTTATATAGCTCTTTTTACAATGCAAATTGTGGCAAAGGAGCTTTACATTAATAATTGGCAAATAATTTTGGCTGCTCAGCAGCTCCCAAAGAAAATGGTGTCATTGTTCATCTTATTCTATATATTATTGATTCATTCCATTGCAAAGATCAATAGTTATTAGTTTAGTTAATTTATGTATATCAGCACTGGAGGGTAGTCGTGGCCTAGTGGTGAGGGAGTCAGGCTTGTAATCTCAAGGTTGCAGGTTCGATTCCCATGCCGGTAGGAATTGAAAGTGGGGATTGTGAATAAACAGCACTCTCTCCACCTTCAATACCATGACTAAAGTGCCCTTGAGCAAGACACCTAACCCCTAATTGCTCCCCTTGTAAGTTGCTTTGGATAAAAGCGTCTGCTAAATGATGAAAAATGGGAAAAAATATGAGAAAACAGTGACGTATTCGTCCGGCTCAGCTCAGTTCCCGTACAACGGCACCAAATGCAGGCATATCAAAAACACTGCTGAATATCAAGCAAGTGTCCCCAACTTAAGCAAGCCATCTTTACATCTTTGATAGTATGCATTAACTAAATTAAATTGTTTTAAATTATGTTGCATGTATGTTACATGTTAAATGTACTCACTGTAATAATAACAATAAATTATGTAATTAAATTTTTCCAAAAAACAAACCTGAAACAAACCTTAACCCTACAGTATGTACATGTTGTCAGTACTTACTTTTAACAAGTTAAAATTTCTATTATTGAATTACATTACACATACGAGTATCACATTTGCCTCAGAAAAGTAATAGCACACAATATCTTCAGCGAGATTCAGGTTTGGATATGTTCACAAATGGTATCGGTAACGACATACAACGCACTTACTTTATGAATGATGCTCTTTTCTTAAGCTCTTTTTGACTCCTTTGTTTAACCAGTGCTTGTTAGCTGAAACAATATGAAATGGTGTTATGCAACAGGCCAGTTTGTCCTCTAACACCTTTCGGTTTCGTGGTGCGGAAGTAAATAGCCCTGTGGGACTATGTGATTTTAGCGTTACAAAGGGGATCGGTCCGGGTCTGTGCGCTCTGATCTTTTGTTCTGCTCAGTTCCTCTCATGCATTCTCATGCCTGTGATGTTGTGCACATGAAAGAGCCTCCATAGAACAGAAAGAAGATCAGTGAACTGTAGGACGCATGAGGTTATATAAGGACTTGTTTGCATTGCCTACCAATCCCCACAATCTCTGTAACTTTGATGTTGCTGATTAAGATGTGTCCGATGCAATCGTGTTCTGCTGCCCTAGGTGTGGAAATAGTATGGTGCTTTATCATATATTTTATCGACAATCTCCACTCTTTTTTTTCCTTCTTCTACCTTTAGATTTCTAAATCATCCCGTTGTCGTGGTAACACCTCAGTCTCTGGAATAATGAGCTCCTCGCCCCACATGTCCCGTTCCTCTATTGACATCCTGGAGGAGCTGCAGCTCATCACTGCCGAGAATCTGGAGAAGCTGGACTTTAATAAATACTATGAGGTCATCCGGGAGCTTGGCAAGGGCACCTATGGGAAAGTGGACCTGGTCATCCACAAGATCAGAGGTAGGTTGAAATGGATGGACAGCATGGATGCTGTAGACTAGGAACTCTGGCCCTCGTTTAGCTGATAAATCACACCTGAACACTAGAAAACTACACTGGCTTTTGAACAACATGCCAGTTGTTCAGACGAAACATCTTCCTAAAACACTTTCAGCAGACAAGAACTCCATAATAGAGAATGTGAAAACTACTTCTTATCTGGTACCTGTAAATATGCATGCCATTTTAAAGACTATTTAATGACCAGGATCAGCCAAGCACCGTAAAAGCAGTCAGTACAAACTCATTTGCTACTGAATCTTCTGCAGACTTAATTTACTCTCCATTTCATATTAACTGATGTCTAGGACAAACAATTGAGATATGAAAGGGATTATCATTTGTGGTTTTTCTTTCCTCTGGGAAATTTTCCCATTCAAACTGACAAAGAATGTTTGTACACAAAAATGAAATCCACCTACACTTACAAACACACACAGGCACACATTTCTCTCTGTCCTGTGAAATTATGCATTATTTATCAGTCATCTGTCATATTTTCAAGATCCCGTTGATCAAACGGTCACTGTGGCTCACAGCTATTATGTGCCCTTTTACACAACAGCTTTTGGAGTGGACATGCGTCCATCTGACATGGAAGTTTAGTTCGTTTGACAACTGCAAGAAATGGTTTTCTGATTCTGCCGTTGTTCATTTGAACTCCAGTGCGGTTCAGCAGAAAAACGCAAGCGTCGTTTTCTACAAAGCGTTCTGTGGCAACTCATGTCTCTGTCTGAGTTGCTGTTTTTCAGGGTTTTTTTTTTTTTGTAGTATTTAGTGTGGCACACATTGCTAACACAAATGAAAAGCTTTTCTATTACTGTATGTCCTCATGCCGTTCTTTGTGAAAATTAGCTGGTGAAGGTGGTCAACAAACATAGGTAGTTGTGGCCTAATGGTGAAGGAGTTGGGCTTTTAACCTGAAGGTTGCTGGTTTGATTCCCACGCCGGCAGGAATTAAAAGTGGGGATTGTGAATGAACAGCACTCTCTCCACCTTTGATACCATGACTCATGCTGACTCAAGACTCATGACTCAAAGTGCCCTTGAACAAGTGAGGCAATTGCCTTAATTGCTTCACTTGTAAGTGGCTTTGGATAAAAGCGTCTGCTAAATGTGCGATTAACACGAACCCTGGTGCGATTGCTCAGTTAGTGCGGTTCGTTTGAACATATGTGAACGCTGCCATTCGAACCCTGGTGCGGACCAAACAAGCGGACCGAGACCGCTAAAAAGATGGGTCTCGGTCCGCTTCCAAATGAACTCTGGTGCGGTTCGATTGATATATGAACGCAACACGGACCAAAGACATGTAAACAAACCAAAAACAGGACGTGATGCCACAAGTCAGATGATTTGACGACGCGGGAAGATCGGTGTTTCCAAAATGAGTCGAGGACAAACGTGGAGCAACGAGGAGGTGAAGAGCCTCATCAATATTTGTTTCTGCATACAACGGAGGATGTTTTGAATGTTTTGAACATTTTATGAGCTCTTCGTGAGTTCGCATATAATGATGGCATTTAATCCAGCACACAGCATTGTTTTGAATGTTCGGTAAGCGAGCTCCGTCACGAAATATACGTCATAAAAGCCGACCAATCAGGTCGTGACCGTATCCCTGTGCCTTTGGTTCGTTAACTTAAGGTTCACTGTTAAAAATGCCAGTGTGAACGCTAAGCGGACCAGGACTATATGGTTTGTTTTTGTTTTTTGGTCTGGACCAAAGTGTGAATGCACCCTAAATGTTTTTTTTTTCTGGGAGGTGTTTACACATCTTGCTGGTTAGATTGTTTAAGAAGCCTTGTTGGAACATCTGACACCAAATCTGAGAACCAACAGCCAAACATACGGCATGATGGTGACCATCAAGAAGGCATAGCTTAAAAACAAGCACCTCCTCCCAGCTGCAGTTTCAGGCTCTTTCAGGATGTCTACATATTCTGATCAAAATGTCACGTTTACCTTTCTTTTTTTTTAGAAGGGTATTGATGCTCTCCAGCCTATAATTTGCCCCCTGGTTTGGCTTGTGCATCCTCCAGATTTCAAAGAGATGCAAAACATGCCATATGTCACCATCCAAAACCCCCATCAGTCTCACCTCATTTATTATTCTCATGCAGTACAAGCCATACTTAGAGGATGGATGCTGCAGTGCATTGTGGGGGCAGTTCCAGGAATCCACAATCCTGCTGGTCTCAGCAGAACTCATTTACATCTCAGGATATCTGCTTCAATTCCTGACAGATATTGCATCTATATCATGGAATGTTCTTTAGGGGAAATGTGTGTTTACCAGCCTAAATTTCTAAAATTGTATTTGGCATTTGTAGTTCGCTTTAACCGCCCCTCTGATCTCGGCAGTTTCATGATTTTTGGGGGGAATTCTCAGAATGTAATTAAATGTTTTATATTCCAGCATTACTTTTTAGCTCAGCAAAATCCCCAGTGTTAATTTAACACTGCTCCGAGTTTATTTGGGAGCCACCAGCAGGGTGTTAAAAGTAACACACAATTTAATTAGATGATTAAGGAATTAATTGAGTGTTTATTGAGCATTATTGAAGACACCTGATGATAACCAGCAGAATCACTGAAAAAAAGAGAAAAACAAGAATATTTGAAAGCTTATGGTGATCAGTGTTTGTTTTAGTTGCACAGTTTCACTCTGGATTTTTTTAATGAATGTTTTCTGTGATAAGACGATGGCCATTTATTGATGATAAATATGTAATCATCATGAAATAGTCTCATTCACAGTCTAATCTCTGTTTTTGATGGTAGTAGTATATTAAACCGTGGTACGATAATCTGAGGAATGTTAAAAACAGTATTTTTGAAATGTATAGTTTGTGTTTACTGAAAGTATCTACTGCTCAGAGTCATGTATTGTACCGTCCCACTTTACATTCTCTTTTAATACTGAATTCCCTCATTTCGGCTTGAGAACAGCGGATGTGTGCAAGAACATTTGTTCTGCTGGTGTACGATTATCAGCGGAGAGGATCGTTTTCGGTGTTTTACACACCTACGTCTTCATTGTCAGAACTAATTGATGCATTTCAATGGCTTAAAAGCAAATGTTTATCATTAGCTGATGTCGTACACCTGCATCTCCGGGTGAAATCAGAGTTTCAAAATTCTGACTTCAAGTGATGTTCAATTTCACTTTTCCAAGTAGGAAGTTCAAACATTCAGAATGGAATGGAGCGTACACACTTTGATTATTTAAAAAAGGACAAACCCTCAGGTGTATATATAACAGATACGCCAACAAAGAGAAGAGAATTGAAATCTTTATTTGCACAGTAGTGTCTCGGTACTTAAGAAAGAGTATAAGGTTGAGATTGCATTTTCTGTGAAGTAGGTAGTTGGGTAGTTATAAGAACTTAGTTCACAGTTCACAGAGTGGAAATTTGTTCACAGTTCCTATGGTGCGAACACGCCCACTTACGCCAATAGTTATAGGAATTATGAACAGGTTGCTCCAGGGTGAAAGTCCCTATTGTCTGTCATCTGCCTGAGCAGGTGCATTTGTCAGCTGTGCTCATACTGAAGGTCCTTTGTGAAGGCCTTTATCTTGGATACACAGGCAGTTTCTGCTATCTGTTGTGTTATGTAATAACAAAGTTGGGGGCGGGGGTTCCTCTTGTCATTTGACCTTCCTTTTAAATGCTTAGCAGCTGCTAACCCTCTGCAGTGTTATGCAAAGGACTTCAATAACGATTCTTAAACAAAATCTGTCATTTTGTTCAAGACGTTGACTACTGTGTGACTGACAATCACAGTTTGTACCATTTAGTGGAAAAATCTGCAATATGCCTCAAAAATTGAATGGCAGAAAACAAAATTCATTCAAAATATGGCCCAACAGTTTCTGAGAACATGAGAAATTGGTGGAAATGTGCAGATTTTGTAATCAGAACTACACGATCTAAAAGTAATAATTTCTGGTCATGAAGTGAAATACACAGTTCTGCATTTGGATATCTAAGGGTATTTTCAGACCTGTAGATAATATGCTTTGTTCCAAAATGGGGATTAAAATTGTTACAATGTTGCAGGTTTTTTTGGACTAAAATGTGTTAATACAAGCCATTCTCTCATTGTTCAGAGAGCACCTGATTTTGCTCATAGTGGTCATCTGTCAGGATTAAATCACATGTTTGAAGCCCATCTCTTAGAGACACTCGCTAATTTGGCTATTTTCATTTGTCTCAGGCAAAATGCTTTTGTCCGAACAGACAGGGCCCGTTTGGTGCTCTAAACCACCTATTTTTTTGTTCCATTGGGTTGGATTGCTTTCTCACCACAAACAGTCTACTCCAGAGATCATTTTCAAACATCTAAGACCACCTCGTTCAGGCAGTCTTGGACTTATTGTTTTGGTGTTTTGGATGCTAGTGATATTGCTTTGTTCATATATGCCTAAATTAACCAAATTAAGGCAAAAACGTGGGTAGTCGTGGCCTAGTGGTGAGGGAGTTGGGCTTGTAATCTGAAGGTTGCTGGTTTGATTCCCATGCTGGCAGGAATTGAAGGTGGGGATTGTGAATGAACAGCACTCTCTCCACCTTCAATACCATGACTAAAGTGTCCTTGAGCAAGACACCTAACCCCTAATTGCTCCCCTTGTAAGTCGCTTTGGATAAAAGCGTCTGCTAAATGAGGATTCTGAAACAAACGTGTCAGGTCTGAGGTTGAACATTTATTTTTTATCTTTTATCCAAAGCGACTTACAAGGGTTAGGTGTCTTGCTCAAGGGCACTTTAGTCATGGTCTTGAAGGTGGAGAGAGTGCTGTTCATTCATAATCCCCACCTTCAATTCCTGCCAGCATGGGAATCGAACCAGCAACCTTCAGGTTACAAGCCCAACTCCCTCACCTGAAGGTGGCTACCAGTGGTGGCTGAAACCACTTTCCTCAGTCTACCACTGGAAGTCATTTCATGCATTCATACAATGAAAAAGTTTTTACTGCAAGGAAAATGTACTGGTGCCTCTATATAAGACAATGTGTTTACTGCAGTTGAACAATTCAATTAATCAAACTTGTGTAGCTAGACTTTCTGACTTTCATCGCTTCAATGAGCAAAAAAAGTTAGAGCAGAATTAACCAACAGAAAATATATTCACGTTAGTGATTTTTGCTTCAGCGAATCTTTTCAAATCCTTTCAAAATTTCTTTAGAATTTAGTCCAAGAAAGCTGTTCCCTTTGTAAATTACTTCCCACATTAATACTTCACCTTGACACGGTCTCAGTGCGACATTTAAAAAAAGCACATTCAGATCTCGCAACTAGGCCTTTTTGTCAGCGGTGGAATAATCAGGAATGCTTTCAAAGATAAGCAGTGTTAACCTCTACGTCTCTTCCTTCCCTCCAGGCACAAAAATGGCCCTGAAATTCTTGCGGAAGAAAACCACTAAGCTGAAGAGTTTCCTTCGCGAGTACAGCATCTCTCTTTACCTGTCACCCTGTCCTTTCATCATCAACATGTTTGGCATCGCCTTCGAAACTGATGAATACTACATCTTCGCCCAAGAGTATGCGCTGGCAGGCGATCTCTTTGACATCATTCCTCCGCAGGTGAGACAACAAGAACTTCTTTGCCTCGCTCGAATCTCTACTTATAGACATATTCCTATTGCATGCTAAAATGAAAGCATTAAAATGATTTGGTTCTGTGAAGATATTTTTCATTTCTTACTGTACAGTATGCTAAATTGAAAACTATGTTGTACGAATAAACTTGTACAATTATACTAAGTTGTACCATTATCATAAACATTTGAAGAGTCATATTGAGCAATATAAATGCCATTACGATGTTAATTGTTGTTTTAGGTGGTTGCCAGGGTGTTGCTAGGTAGTTGTGTGGTTACTAGGGTGTTCTGGGTGGACACTACAGTAGGTGGAAAAGAGTTCATCCTGAAGTCTCTGATATTCTCGTCTGTAGATATGACTCCTTAAATGCAAATGTAAGGGACCCCCCCCCCCCCTTAATGATCCTCCAAGTAAATGCCCAAAAAATAGCCCACCTCTCTCCTTCTATTGTCTGACCGTATGAAATATGTAATCGAGAGCTGATTTATAGGGGATTAGGCTGTAATAAAATACAGTACGTGAGCACAGAGAGAGCAAACAAATGTAAAGACACTAGACAGAATGCAAATACGATGTAGTGATGTCACCACTAATATGTAAATAAGTCTATGACATCATCTAGCGACATTTGAGCAACTTTTTGGACAGTCTTCTGGTACTCCCCATTGAACGCGACAGTGCCTTTGTTGGCTGTTAAATGAGGACATTGTGTTCCCTGCAAACTTGAATTACAAAAAGTCTTGAGCGCTACGCTTCAGATTATGATAATATCCATTGTGTAACCACATGGCGTTTTCTCCGTAGCACCTAATTCCGTATTCTCTCCTGTGCGTAGGTTGGGCTGCCGGAGAACGTTGCCAAGCGGTGCGTGCACCAGGTGGCGATTGCACTGGATTACCTGCATTGCAAGAAGCTGGTGCATCGTGACATCAAGCCGGAGAATGTCCTCATCTTTGACAAGGATTGCCGGAAGGTGAAACTGTCAGACTTCGGAATGACGCGGCGCGCCGGCTCTCCGGTGAAGCGGGTGAGCGGAACCATCCCGTACACGGCGCCGGAACTGTGCGACCCTGGCCGGCAGGAGGGTCTGTGCGTGGACTACAGCACTGACGTGTGGGCCTTCGGTGTGCTTCTGTTCTGCATGCTCACCGGGAATTTCCCCTGGGAAAAAGCACTGCCGTCCGATGCCTTCTACGAGGAGTTTGTGCGCTGGCAGCAGCGGCGGAGGCGGACCAGTGCAGTGCCTTCGCAGTGGCGGCGTTTCACTGACGAGGCGCTCCGCATGTTCCGCTGTCTGCTGTCCATCGAGCAGGACCGCCGGTGCTCCGTCAAAGATGTCTTTAGCTACTTCAACAACTGCTGGATGCTCGACACGGAGAACGGGAACACGACCCACGCCTCGGGTGGGAACTGCAACGGTGGCTCAGTGATGAATGGCCGTCAGGCTGAGCTAAGCTCTTCTTCCTCTGAAGAAGATGAGTTGGTGGACCGGTTGAAGCAACAGAGCTTGTCGCCTGTGTGTGGGGTAGCTAAAGGAGGCATCGTCATGGAGCCGGTGACGGCGCACTACTCCTCTACCTCCTCCAACAGCCCTGCTTCCTCCAACGGCGGCTATGAGCGCGTCTCTCGCGACAACAACGGCAACAGCGGTCGCATCCTGGTCACGACACCCATTGAAATATGCGTATAGAGAGCGCACTGGCTTTAAACTACCTTGCACATATACTTGGGATCACTAGATGACAATAAGGACTCAAGTCCTGGTGAAGCATCATAGGAAAAGTTGGTAGCTGATTCACAAGTGCTCCAAGAGCATCCCAAGGAGAGTTAACAGCGTGAAACTGTTCCCGATGACGAGGATCTCTGAGGGAATGTGTAAGACAATCGCCAAAGGCTGCCGATTGTGCATCAACCATGTTTCCCACGTGTAATTAGACCAAAACGAAATGGAAGGCTTTAGAAGAATACGGAAAAAAATGTGAAGCAATATGTTGATTTGTTGACGAAAAAATGGTTGAAATCAGAAGAGATTTTAGAACATTTCTCGTGGAGACTTAACGTGGTTTCAGAAGCACAATAGGAGCTGTGTTGGTATCGTTTCGTGCTTGTGTATCCCTGTGGTCAGTGGATATGACTTTGGAAGCTTATTGATTACTTTATAAGTGTGTTGTATTACTCATTTAGGGTTTGGACCTTTTTGTTATTTATTTAATACTGTAGCATTACAGTGTTTAATTATAAGTTGTGGAGAAACTGCACTGTCAAATCTCAGTTTGCTCACTATTAAACCAAAACTGGCAATGAAAAAGTCACTTAATTGCAGAAGACTGTTAGGGAGGCTCGAAAGGTAGGTGCAAAAACTCTCCTCAGAGTAACGCATAGATGCAATCCATGTAATTCCTCTCTATCTAGGCGTGCAGCACTTGGCCATGCGTCACCAAAATAGTTGTACAAATCTTGCATTCAGAAACAGGGCTGTGGGTGCCCCACTAATAACAAGAGTGATTTAGACATGATGGCTCCCAGAAGCACAGTTCAAAAACCATTCAGCATTTTTGTGTTGACATACAGTAAGAACAGTTCAATACTACAATACACATTTTATACATTATACATGATAAATATTTCCTCTTTTTTGCATTCTCTCATGCACGAAGCACACGTATTTCACTGAGACGTCTTTTTGATTTCCTCTAGATGTCAGTTTTGGTCACCTTGCATCTCGTCTTGGAGAAGTTCCTGTCGGAACGTTAGATCGATTTACATTTTATATATGAATTTGCTCTTTTCAAGATGTTTATCAGGTGTTTGTACCCAAAATGTGATGTTTAAATAAGAATGCTATGCTTTCCAGATGACGTTGTCTTTCATAGATGTCTTGTTGACATACGTGTGTATACGATTTCTCAGGTATACCATTCACTGTGTAATATTGAAAAGTCAACATGAAGTCAAAATGTACCTTCGTAATACACATTTCTGGTCTTTCTGTGCACGTATCAGTGCACATTATTCAATTCAAAGAGTTCTGCCTCCAAAAAGGTTTTATTTTTTGGTACTTCTTTCTTTCAAACCCTCCCCTCCAACCACCTGACTTCATTCTGGTATGTAACATCCAATCAGAGTAATACATTTTTTTTTCTCATTAAGTATCAAACACCACTTCATGTTGTCTTTAACATCCAGTTTGTTACTCAGTTGAGGTGTTGGAAGAATGTGTTAAATGAAGAAGTCATATTTATGTTTCATAACTAATGGGATAGTGATGTCTAAAATATCTGCTGCTTTGTGCCAGGGAATGAAGGTTCAGTTGAATTTCTGTATTTATTTGGGCCATTAATTGCATATTAAAAAATGTCATTAGCTGCTAAACCTGGTATAATTTGAAGTTAGACGTATTAAAATGCCAATAAAGTGGAAAGTACTACCCTGTTCCACACAAGTCTTGCGCAATTTCAAAACCGTTTTTCTTTCTTTTTTTATACTTATACATTTTATTATGAGATTTGTTCGATTTCGTACTCTTGTTCAAAGAAAGGTAGCAAAAGAAGGTCATGTGCTGGAATTGTTTTGATCTTGTGTTGTTAAAATGAAAAAAATATATATAAAAGTGTCGACAATGTTTGAAAGGGCATTTTGCATGGATATAACAGAAAACAGAAGTTGGTATCTGTGCTACTTTTTAGAATTGTGACAAATATTGTGTAGTAATACTTTCAATTAGCACAAGTTTGCGTAACTCGGTAAAAGTTTCAGTGGTCAAAAAGGACAATGTGCAAATAAAATAATAATGTTTTCGTACACTTCATGTGCCGAACATGGACTGAAAGCCAACGTGATGGGGCAGTACATAACATTGATTTGCTCTCATAGACAATAACTCATTCAGAAGCTCAACGTTACACCGAAAGACATTTTAACTCTTCGAATACAAGACAATTCCGAAAATCTTTTGCTGAAAGGACAAAAGCAAAAACATATTTTCACGTGTTGTGTTTTCCAGAAATATTTGCATGAATCAACACTGCTCTGGAGAAACATTGTAGAAATAAACACTAAAAGTGCTGAATATTGTGGCTTTTGTGTCTTTTCTGAAACATTATAGAGGCTGGTTTTCACATACAGACATAAAACATATTAATTCAAGCAAGATTTTGCAAGAACTCATGACCAATGCAGCTGCTGGGATCTGTAGACCAATGAGTTGTATACTTGCCTGAAAATTTAAAAGACAACAAATGAAGTGGAATAAATGGCTGTAACCTGGTGTCGTGTTTAGGCTGCTTAGTTTGGTTCTTTGTATTTATAGTTTTGCAATGATTTGTTCATTGATTTCCCACACCTGGGGCTCGTTATAGATCTCAGATAGTTGAACAAACTCAGAGTTACAGGATTAGTTTCAAGTTGACAAAGCCAAATCAATTCAATCAGGTTTTGTTGGTACCATCATCAACTTTGATGCTGAGTTCATGGAGCATGTGCACATGAAAGTGTGACATCAGTAGTAAACAGCCAATCACATGTCTGGAAACATTGAGAAACTGCAATTCACTTCTAGTCATTTTAAAGCTTTATCTATCACATGGAACCAAATCCAAAGAATTAGAGGTCCCACCAATGTCAAATTTCAAAAGTATTTTTACAAGATGATTGAGTATTTAAGATTTCAAATGATGCCAAAATAGGTGATAGAGACTAACCGGCTATAACATATTCCGTCTAGCAAGATTCAAGACCAATGTAACTGTTGGTCTCTGCTGACCAATGAGTTGTAAAATGGACATGATAGATGACGCAGGATAACATGGAGCTAAATTTAATGAATTAGAGTTGAGAAACTCTGGGGACTGGGGATAAAGCTAGTGCAGTTTTCATGGGTTTTCCCAGTGAGATGATTGGGAATGAAAAATGTTCCTGTGACGAATTTTCTGCAAAATTATATTACTGTCCAGTGAGAGCCACTAAAAATGTGTTCAGTTTTATCCAAAACAGATGAAGTTTTTTACTATGTTGGTTGTTGTACGTATCGTGGCAGTTCTGAATTGAAATGTCCCTTGAGTGGCGCTAAAATACCATACAACCTAAACCCTAAACATACCCAATAGTGTTAACAACACCAATTGTGACATAAAAACAGATTTACTGAAGCAATCATGCCATTTTAGCCTGTTTCTACAAGTTTTTGGGCTCTTATATAATGACTCATGTTTCTTGGGACTTGTATTCACTCCAAAGATCAGAAAAGCCACAAATATATGAAGCTGGTGATCTGAGGTTAAAATATAGCCCTGTGCAAGGAACCGTGCAAAAATAAGTCAATAATCTGTACCTCTAATCATAATTTTGTATGAATGGGACTAAAAGTGCTTGCTGTTTTACTGCCTCTGCTGTTCATTTCAGCTGGAAGCTGCAGGAAATGAATGTGTTGGTATAATTCTTGCATTTTGCAAAAATGTAAGTAGCAATTCCATTCATCCATCATCCAAAACCACTTTATCTATACTACGATCGGGGGCTGGAGCCTATCCCATCATCTTGGGCCAGGCGGGGAAACACCCTCAAAGGATGGCCATTTCACACCTACAGTCTCCAATTCACCTATGCTGCATGTGTTTGGAATAATGGGGGAAACCAGAGCACTTGGAGGAAACCCACGCAGACACAGAGGAGAACATGCAAACTCCACATGGAAAGCCCACCTGCACTCAAAAAAATATTTCAGTCTAAACATAAGTTTTATGTAATTTAATTACATAGCAATTTTCCATCCATTTGGATTACATAGTTTTAACATAAACAAACTAATAAACTTAATGTGATTCATATTTGTCAGTCATTTGTAAATGAAATAGGTAAGATTTATGTAATAGTTCACAGGTTAATGAACACTGTTTAGTGGTCATGTGTGTGCGCACTACTGAGTTAAAGTACCATTGAAGCAGTGACAGAGTTAATGAGATCATTAAGTGATGATTGAGCATTAATGATGAACGCCTGCTGTTAACAAGCAGAATCACTGAAGGACAGAGAAACACAAGAACCACAACTGATGAAATCAACTGAAGATAAAAGACATTTCATTTACATATGACTGACAAATATGAATCACATTAAGTTTATTAGTTTGTTTATGTTAAAACTATGTAATCCTATGTAATGGATGGAAAATTGCTAGTAATTAAATTACATAAAACTTATGTTTAGACAGAAATTTTTTTTGAGTGTGGCTGATCCGGGACTCGGACCGGGGAACTTCTTGATGTGAGGCAACAGTGCTACTCGCTGAGTCAATGTCCCACCGTGTGGGATCAGAAAGCTGGTGAAGACTGGCCAATTCCCTTACACAAATTAAAGTGACAGAAATGAGCTGACTCATTATGGGATGCTAATGAGAATCAAAGACGCGGTGTGAGAAAGAGCCCCAGAGGACCGTGCTAATTTAACATTTTCCCTTTCCACTAAAAACAAACATGAACGGGAATAAAAAATGTATGAGGATATCATGTTTGCTGTGATTTGTCAAAGATTTGCTGGAAATGCTTCCAGACTACAGCACCGGCTCTAGTACTTCTGCCATCTGCACGGCTCAGACTGCAAGACAGAAGCAGGAAGACAACAGCTATGTTGTACATTTTGTTCCCATGATAAGTGCTGGGTAAAGAGAGAATTTATCAAACTCCCACCTTATCGCCATCCCTCCTCGTTCACACCTCAGAGCCAAACACGGTTTAGCAAGACGATATCGCAGAAAATCACGACCCGGTGTTGCTTTTTTGGACATCAAGAGAGGTGACTCAGTGGTTGTTTTTGCACAAGGAGGATTTATATGGATATGAATAGGAGATCATGTTGACTGTCGACCGTCTAGCAGTGGGAGGTAGTGAAATACAGCCTAGTACAGGCAGTCAGAACAGAATGAACAGCTTGATCTATATTCGTCTGATTGGATTTTTAATGCTTTAAGCTCGAAACGGAACTCCGAGATCTCGACATCAGCCTTTTTTAAAGCTTACAAATGCTGTAAAAAGTCCAGTGCAGTTTGCCAGTGGCAAGAGCTATTCATCAGACAGTGATGTAAACTATTTGTGTGCGGAAGCATATGGGATTTAAAGTGATTCACACTGAACACATGGGGAAACATGCTGATTGGAGCCATCGTCTGAGCAAAAAAGCTTTTCCTACACATTTTAGGTCATCGTCATTTCTGTTATTATAAAATTAGTACAAACAGAAATCGATTACAGAGATTTGGGAGTGTGCTCTTTTGACCAGAAACTGTACAGCAACATGCTAACAACCACCAATCCTTTTAATCTCATCTTGTTCTAGCTAATCAAAAATTAATAGTTATTTGCTAAGCTAGCAGACAATGCTGTTAGCTTGCTAACTGAAGACTTACTGAAAACAAAAATAAATGTTAAAAATAAATAAATTCTGTAATATGTGACATGAAATATGCAATTTAGAATGCAATGATAGGCATATTTTCATGATTAAGAATAAATACACAGCAAGTGAATTTTCTAATAATCAGGCACATTCACTTCACTGAGAGAAAATATCGGTGTCTCTGAAAATACCTTCCTTTGTGAAAAAGAAGAGCACTTAACTGTACTGAATGTGCACTACAAATCCCAAAGGTTTGCATATTTCTAAACTGTTCCCACAAATAATATAATATTAATGACATAAAAGGGCACTTAAGTGTTTTTAAAGAGAGCGCACTTTCTTAGCACACTTTTAAAATGTGCACTTTATAATGTCAAATTAAAAGTACATTTTAAATCGTTTTAGTAATTATTTATCGTGCTTTAAATAAGTACACATATTTTGATATTACTGATAACTAACATACTAAAGAACATGAGAAGTACTTTTCAATTTTATTGTGTTTTTGATACAGCATGTAAGGTTAATATTTTAATTTATTATTAGAATTAAATATAAAGATTTACTTACGTCCTACTTTAAGTGGCTAGTACTCGCTTCCTTTTCTGACATTCAGTTCTCTCTTAAGCGTATTCTTAAGTAAAGTATGCTCAAGTGTGCTTATTTCTCCATACGGGTTTCCTCATGACGAGATGAAGATGATACACAGGTATTTTTCAGGGGGAACTCATTGCTAGACTTTTTGCAACTACATCACTGATAAGTTTGGGAAAAGATCCTTAGTGAGAGAGAGAGTGAGATGCAAAATGTGGTTGATGTGGAGGAAAACCTTTGCGCAGCGCTGCAGATTACGATAAAGACAAAAAACAAATTATACTGTTGGATTTCTGGGTGCTGAGATAATGTTAAGGCCCAGAGCGAACGGAAGCTGAGTACAGATAGAGAAAGAGAGAGAGAGAGAGAGAGAGAGAGAGAAAGAGAGAGAGTCAGCCATTAGCTGCAGGCATCAGTCATTAAGCAACTTTATGCAGGCGTGACAGATCCTGCATCTCATCTCTGTCTCTCTCTCGCTCTCTCTCTCTTTCTTTTCACAGTTAATCTTTGAGATAAGCAGGAAAGATTAGTCAACACACTGGGACAAAATACCAGTGCTGTGCTTGAAAAGTAAGGCCATCATAACCTTTCCACTCTATTAACCTGACATTTCATGAGTTGAGAAATTACTATTGGATGCTGACTGATCATGCAAGCATTTTCTTTTGAAATGTACTATTAGAGGGGATCTATTATGCCAAATTAAAGTTTATATTGTTTTTGAACATAATTATGTGTCTTCAGTGGGTGTACACAACCACTCTATTGTGATACAAATCCATCCACTTCATTCGGTATTATCCACATAAACTAAAAATGAGCCGTTCAAGAATGTACTACAATTTGCCACACATCATGTTCTCACGCAGTGAGAGCAAAGAGGACACGTGTCGACAGACAAGACAGAACAGGTTTCAAATTTCAAATATTGTAATTTTTCAAAGAAGTTTAAACAATAAATAGCGTCTAGTGTGTCTTTAATGTGTCGTGACAGATCGCTTGTGAACTGATGATCTCTTCATACTAGTTCATTTATAGCATCAAATGAACATGAATGAACATCAGAAGGAATGTTGTTTCAACCAGTACAATTTTTCAAGTTCAAATTCACCAGCGTTAATCCACTAACTCCCCTGACTGCTTTGTCGGACAAAATGGCGGATTCGGGATTATGATTGGTCAGATCGTCTGTCAATCAAACTCCCAGCGATTTCTTTATTGCTAATTATGTTCATAGACACAACTGTTTATGTGAACTTTGTGTGTTTTTGACATATAGCCTTGAGTGTATTTGACAGTTTAAGCACAAAAAGACATGCAAGAAAACTTTATTTAATTCTCACGAGAGCTTTCTGTGCTTTGAATGTGTGCGCTCAGAAAATTTTTGACTGATATTGGCTTTAAAACACATGCAAAAAATAAACGTTTATGATGACGAAGAACTGCAATGTCACGTGAGTATGACCGCAATAGAGATGATAATAAAAACCAAACCAAACCAAGAGCATCCGAGGCAAAAGCTGTACAGGCTCCGCCCTCTTCTGGATAGGGGGTGGGGAGCAGCAGCTCATTTGCATTCTAAGATAAGTGCATAAAAACGGCATGTTTTTTTCATCCACTCAAAAATGGGCATTTACAACATGGTATAATAAAATATCTGTGGGGTATTTTGAACTGAAACTTCACAAACACATTCTAGGGTCACCTAAGACTTACATCTTTGAAAAAAAGGACATACTTAAGACTTTTTTGATCAAATTGTCTCGATCAGAGCTGAAACAGAAACAGGACTGTCCACATTCATTCACTCATCTTCGACACCAATACTGAGTTCAAACTCTTGGCTTGTTCAGTCATGATGAGATACTGAGGAAACAGAATAGTGCGAAGCAACATGTTGATTCAGTTAATACATAGACCATCACAGAACAAACTTCATTTGCAAGAGCCTGATAAAGTCTCACAAAAGAAGCAAAAGGCAGGTAGAGGCAGAGGTCTGAGCAATACCAGCACGGCTATTGTATCAGCGCTTTCACACACTGCTAAGAGACCAGCACACGATTTCCACCACAAACAAAGCGGATGTCAGCAGGGACCTTGGCAGCCCAGCAGAACTAGTGATCTGATTGGGTAATGAGGGGGGTGAGTCATAAGATTTGACTAGAGGGAAAATAAGGACAGATCAAGGAGTACTCAGACTGTGAATCTCTCACAAGCACGGCAGTGTTATATGACTGTCAGGATTTGAAGCTGAGAAATTATCCTAAGGAAAGCAGTATTATCTTATTCCTAAGGTTTAAGGATTTTAACAAACGTCGAACCCTATTAAACTCGTCCACCACTATTTGTGCTACTGATATAATACCTATAGAACTTAGTTGGGGTGGACGGCATATTTAATTTTTGACAGGAATGAAAACAAGGCTTTGAGGGTTAGTCTTTACAATGACATAAAGATGCTAGATCGCATGTAATTTTCAACATTCTCATTTTGTTGACAACAGTGACTGACTAAGGTCTGTTACTTTTTAAATTTGGCCACATTCACTTTCATTGTTTGGGATTGACAAGCACATTGACTTACAGGTGTGACCCTGCTGCTGCACACGTCTTTAAAAGTGAAGCTAAAACATTTCAATCGCCCCCTGGTGGCTGGCTGCCATATAGGTCATAAACCCCAACCTCCATGTAATCGAATGACCACAAAAATCCACATTTTTTTCCTCAAAGATGATTTCTGTCACTTGACGTAGTTCTCATCACTGTGAGAGGTTGTAACGTCATGACTGACGGCTGTGCTTGTGATTGAGTCTGCAGGACGGAAGTAGGACTCCAAAATTGCAGACTTCCCTACTAGTATATAGGCCAAAAAACATTATGTGACAACAATAGTATGTCCCAATTCACACTACTCTATAAAGAATAGGCCAGAAGTACCCAGATGACCTAATACTTCCGGAGAGATTGTGAATTGCGCATTGGCAAGATGGACACTTTACCATCCCACGAGGCCACCGGAGAGGATTTGTGAATGTAACTGCTGCTGGTAGGTCACATGATAATGACAACATGGTGAATGTAGAACGTCCAGATTACATTCATACTATTTTAGAACTCGCATGCTATTTCGGACACAGTCTATGATACTGCGGCTCCACCTCGGGATCTCTACTGCGCAGACTCTGGCTCCAAATGACATCGTCGGCGTAAGCCATTTCTGGGATGTTTTGGCTTAATTTTTTCTACAATGGAAAACAGCAGAGACACAGCATTGTCCATCTTTTTTAGTCTATGGTCTGGACATGTTCTGTTCACACAGCAGCTTACAATAACGCACTGTCCGCTTGAATGTGCAAGTCAAGTCCGAACATCTTGAACAAACCTAATGGCAACTTAAAAGCGCACTTTTCGTCCCATTGACTTCCATTCAGTGCTTGAAGGGGGAAAATAAAAGTGCATAAACTCCTAATGCTCGGTTAAAAGCGCATTCCTGGAGAAGGGAGGGCGCAACGAGCTTCGAAAAAACACAAGTAACTTAGTTACGTATTTAAAATACAAAATTTGAGTAACTGTATTTCATTACAGTTACATTTTAAATGGGTGGTAATCAGATTACAGTTACATCTGAAAAGTGTTTTAGATTACCAAAGTGATTACTTTGAGTTTTAATGTCATTTAAACAGCAGTTGGTGATTCTCTGACTCTGACCGTCTGAAAAAGAGGAGTTAAGTTTTCATTTTAATACTTTTAAGAGAGATCATAAAAATGTTGTTATTTTTATTTAGTACTGTCCTGAACAAGACAAAATGACTGAATTTATAAAAACGTCCTGTCCTGTCATGACCTGATGATCCACGACTGTTTTCATGTTTTGTGAGTCATTTTATAATTCACTCGTCACTGCAACTTTTTCTCACAATTGTGAGTTTGCGTTTCACAATTCTCACTTCTTTTTCTCAGAATTGCGAGATTTAAACTCACAATTGCAAGTTATAAAGTCAGAATTAGGAGATATGAACTTGCAATACTGACTTTTTTTCTTGCAATTGTGAATGTAGTATGTGAGTTTATATCTCATAATTCTGACTTTATAATTCACAATTATGTTAATATCACACTATCACAATAACTTAATATTACACAATTCTGAGAGAAAAAGTCAGAATTATGAGATAAAAACTTGCAATGACCTTTTTTGTGTTTGTTTCACACTTATTAGTATTCCAAAGTATTCTAAAGTATTTAGATTAAGTTACTAAACTTGAGTAATGTAACGAAATCCGATACAAATGACTTTTTAAAGCATGTATTTTGTAATCTGTAGTGAAATACATTTTAAAAGTAACATACCCAGCCCTGTTGACACATGCAACATGTCGGAAGTGTCGATGCACAAGGAAAATTAGTGGTACGCTTTAAGGTAAAAATACCGGCCAAATTCGAGCACTGCTTTCATTTATACGCGTGTGAATGCATCAGACCGGAAGCACAAGCTGGTACGAAAAGTTTTGCTGCATTCAAAGTTTGGTGAACTCTGAATTCGCAATTCGCATCACGAAGACGTACGACCAGTTGAAGATCGATTCGACACAGCATGACTTCTTGGCTGAATGAAAAATTATATTTTTGCAGTGAACTCAAATAGGTTACTATAATTTTACATTTTAAATGTACTATGTTGAATTCATGTCTATAAAAAAAGACGCCGTAGACCGTGACGTCATATCACGACAGTTACAGCGACCGATGAAATTTCGCGCGTTGAAAGTCTAATATGACCGTGGCTTTCATTTTCTTTTTTCAATTTCATTCCAAACGTGTGTCTAGAGCAGTGTTTCTCAAACTTTTTCAGCCCAAGGACCACTTTATCTTCTAATTTTTTTCTGAGGACCACCTAACAGAATCCCACTCTAACACACCCCCCAAAACAACAAAATAGGAAGGATAAACTAAATTTAAGTTTAATACGCAACTGTTTCAAGTCAAAAACTAATTATTCAAACACAAATGCAATGATATGATCAGAAATTATTATATGAATTTTATTTAATTTGAAAAAGTGAATGTGAAATGAGCTGCAACTTAATTTGAACAAACTGCACATGTGAAAAAAAACTCAAATTAAACATACTGTAACAGCCTAGGTATTTTGCAACAAAAACTAGTAAATTACAAAACCAATAGATCTGTGGATCTAAAACTTAATGTGAATATTAGTGAGACGAGTGGTGCTGCTTATCACACATCAGTTTCTGAATGTCTGGCTCCAAAGAGGAGAGTTTCAGTCTCATACTAGACTCCACGTTTAGTCTGTTGCGCTGTTTTGCTTTCAAACCAACCAGTGTGGAAAACCCAACTTCACAGTTGTATGTAGTTGGGAAGGGCATGAGCACTTTGAGGGCAGATTCTGAAAGCTTTGGATGTTCAGGAAGGAGCTGAGCCCAGAAGTCTGTTAAGGGCTGTTGCTTGAATGACATTTTGAGACCTCCATCTGATGCAATGTCCACAAGACTATTGCCTTCTTGTATTGAGAGCTTGGTACATTGCTCAATGATGTCGCCAAATGGATTTCTGATCCACTCAAAGTCCACATCTAGCTCTGGAAAGTATTTTCCCAGCTGCATGTGAAGGCCTTGTAGATGTTCCTTTATGGCTGTGATGGTGTCGTCACCCAGGGTCTCTTCAGTTTCGAGAAGAAAGTCCGCTAGAGTGGGGAAACAGTCAAATTCACGGCGATCGATACGTGCGCACCAGAGCTGTAATTTGGTGCGGGCCCCTTTAATTTTGTCCTGTACAGTGAAGACAGTGACCACTTTTCCTTGCAGTGCTAAGTTGAGCGTATTGAGCGTGCTGAAAATATCTGCAAGATAGGCTAGTTTTGAAAGCCACATAAAGTCATGAATTCGATCATACAGTTCATCAGCTTGGTGCAGAAATAATTTGACTTCATCGCGCAGTTCAAAGAGACGAGACAAGACCTTGCCACGGGATAACCAGCGCACTTCAGTGTGGAACAAAAGTTTTGTGTGCTCACTCCCCATTTCTTCACACAGGACTTTAAAAAGACGCGAGTTGAGGGCCTTGCCTTTGATTGAGTTGACTATTTTAACTGCCTCGTCCAAAACAGTTTTAAGGCAACTTGGCATCTTCTTCACCGCGAGCTGTTCTCTATGAATGCAGCAATGAGTTGACACAGTGGATGGAGCAACATTACGCACACGCGTTACCAGGCCCTTGTGTTTGGCTGTCATCGCAGTTGCACCATCAGTGCAAACTCCAACACAACCTTTCCAGTCAATGTTATTATGCTCAATGAAGGCATTTAGTGCATCAAAGATCGCTTCTCCTGTGGTGTTCGTTGGAAGGGATTTTGAGAAGAGAAAATCCTCGTGGGCAGAGCACGAATGGATGTATCTCACAAAACACAGAAGATTTGCCTCGTTACCAATGTCCGTGGACTCGTCCAGCTGAAGAGAAAAGAAGGGACTCTGGTGTAATCGTGTGATCAGCTGCTCTTGGACATTTTCGGACATTGAAGTTATGCGTCGCTGGACAGTGTCATTGGACAGGGGTACTTTTTGCATCTCATCACTAGCTTTCTTCCCTAGCATTACGTTTGCCATAACTTCTGCTGCAGGCTTAACTAAAGTCTCTCCAATTGAATGGGGTTTTCCCATTTTTGCAATGAGTAGAGACACTTTGTATGATGCCTCAGTAGCCTTTGCATTTTCACCAGGCATAAAAAACTGTGAGGTGTTTTTACTCATGTGTCGCTCAAGCTCATCACGTTTTCTCTCAAAAAATGACACTGGTTTATCTGTACAATCTTTGTGCTTAGACTCAAAGTGACGCTTGAGTTTAGATGGTTTCATTGCTTCATTAGCCAATATTTCATAACACAAAACACAGTGAGGTCTAGGATCCTCAAGATCCCCAGTCCAGGAAAATCCAAACTTCATGTACTCATTGTGATATTTCCGCTTAACTTTCTCACATGGTTTCTGCGGGAGTGTGGTGGCCACTGGCTGTGACTCGGTATCTTCGGTACCGGCTTCAGTGGGCCTTTGTGGTGCTGTAATTTTGCTGCTTTCAGTGGACGCTTGAGCTTTTCTTTTTACTCCTCTTTGGTTTAGCCACCGATCCATTTTTCGTTATTAACCATTTGACGCGTATGATCACACCGGTGTGATTAGAATGTTCAGTGCATCACGTGATCAACTGCCAAATTCAAAAGTGCTTGCGCGCGTTCTCTGGCGCTGAGCCAATGACAGACGCGCTCAGCGCTGTCAATATATCAACTACATAATGTTTATTTTAGGTTTTAGACATTTAAATGCACATAAATACTATCAATTTAGAGTTTGTAAAATACACCCCGATGTCTATGGAAACGGCAATAACAATCATTTCCATAATAATTAGACAGCACATTTTATTCATATCAGATACACATTGTGTAAGTCACTTTAAAGTTTACTCACTTCTTCTCTCAGTTCACCGGCTCACTTTAATATTTCGGGATAAGTAGATGAATTCACGTGCTGTAAATCCAACAGATCCGATTCTCTGTGCTGTGGTGCAAACTAACATGGCGGCGCGTGTATACCTCAACTAACGCGATCATTATAAAGGTGTTTAAACAGCAAAACACTTCCACTTGCACATATTTGACAATCGGAATGTCTGATATTTCATGCTATAGCCATCAAATTTATTACATTTTTCTTTTTTATTCAAAATATTAACAAAGGCAGATCATCAGTCATACAGCGCTATTGAGGCTGTCGTGTGTCACGTGACAAGCAATGACGCGTCACCATGGAAACAGTAAAGTGACACGTTCCAAATAACCTTGAAAAACTCACGCTGGGCGCTCAGCCAGAATATTTTAAATTTACGTGCGAAAGGGTTAAAAGACACTGACGATCTGATGCGGGTTAAGAGCTTGCCTAGTTTGGGTCATCTTTTCGCGGACCACTAGGGGGCGATGGCGGACCACTAGTGGTCCGCGGACCACACTTTGAGAATTACTGGTCTAGAGCTGTGAAAACTGTACGTGACAAAACGACCTCTGCAAATCTATTTGGCCTTAATCCCAACAAACACAGAACGTTGCCTCAACGTAGCCAACCTTTTAGCAACGTTGTAACAACATGGCTAAAAGGTTGTTGGTTCTACATTGTGTCGTTAAGGTTGTTACTGTGCTGCCACAATGTTGCCATTCAATCACAGTTCAGGACCATCGCTGAAGGTTGTGCTTAGGCTGTCTGGACAACCATTGTACAACATGTACTCGTCACTGTTCCGAAGCGCATTTTAAATTTGAACAGACCGTTGGGCCGTTATTCTTCTTCAAGCCAGGATACGCGAGTATTGCTTAGGATTTCTCTTTTAGATAAATAAGATATGTAAATATCCAAACAAAACCGACAATTTTCATGTCTAATCTGAGATTTATTTGTTCTGTTAATAAACTGAGTGGACATATCAGAAGTAGCGCGAGCGCTTTGCGTGAAAGTTCAGTTTACTGTCTATGATTTATCGTGTTGCGCCGCATTCAGTGTAGACAGCATCAGAATTACAAAGAGTTGTCAAGAGTGGTCTACTACGGGAGAAAAGCTGGTCATAAACTATTCAATGCAGTGTTCAACGCCCTCTTGTTGCTGTTGCTTAGTGATTTCTGGCCGTTATAACCGTTCCACCGGCAGCTGTTGTTGCTATAGTAATGCAACAGCTGTTAATGTGTGATGGGACTCAATGAACTATGTTAATGAACGCAACTGTGGGACTCAAAACTGCATTATGGTGCTGTCTGAACCGGGTCATTGGGACTTGGGCCAGTACAGGACAGAACTATGGAGGACCAGGAGTGCCACATTAAAATAAAACGATGAATCAATTCATTCATTAAATAATTCACACATAAAAATGTAAATAAATAAATCACTTTTCTATAGGCAAATAAATAGACATATTTAAAGTTGTTTATTTAATTCCTGTTTTTAAACGTAGATTAATAGAACAATAAAAATACATTTGTAAATCATTTTAAATGGCTTTTTAAATCGCTTTTTAAATGGCTTTTTAAAAAAAGGATTTGCCAATTGCTTTTCTCTCTCGGTTTGCCAAACGCTTTTCTTTATCCATTTGTCAATCGAGTGATAAAATGCCATTGGACAGACACACGTGAGAGCAACCAATCAGCTTTCGCCTCAATTTGAAGAGCCGACCCTCTAAAAACAGTTCGAGCAAAGCGATCACGCAAAATGTCAGGCGAATCTGAACGTGTTTGGAGAGGTTATAATGGTTTTCGTCGGACTGTCCTCAGCGACACAACAATACATCCTGCTGTCTCTTCTGCCGGTATATCAACGACTGATGTTGTTCGAGAACGCTTGGAAGTTCAACCATAGCGTGAATGACCTCAAACTGAACCCAAATCCGTCCATTTATTGTACAACCACAATATACAGTCCCTCCAGAAAAACGCGGGATTTTTTTGTGATTGTTGCGGGCAAAACTCCTTGATTATGCGGCACGTTTTCTTAAAAAATGCGATGGAATATGCGGGATATTTTTGCAATTTTATGCGATAAAATTGCGGGAACTTGCAAAAACTGCGGTTTTTGATGCAAAAGAGGAAAAAAAGGTGATTCCCCCCCAACACCCTGTTCTCACTGGATACTGCCTTCATGTAAAGAGTCAGAATTACTAAATCACAGAATATTGAAGTTATTTCAGACCTTAATCAACACATGGCTCAAAATTACAAAACATTGAGTCAAATAAGTTCTGTAGCTTTACAAAAGGAATATTCAACTTCTGTAAAAATGAATAAATAAAATATAAAAAAATAAAATGTGTGCTTCCTGTTTAACAGAGGTAGCGATACAAAACAGACATCTTCTGTTAAATGAAGTGCTTCCAGTGCACAAAGTCAATCTCTCACTGCAACGTAAATTATTTTACACACTACTAATATACTTGAAACTGACAGTTAATTTGCCCCCACTATCATGTAAAAGAGCGGGAAACTGCTCCGCGCGGCCTTTTGATCTTATTTTTGTTGGCAAATGAGAATTATTAGCGTGCTTCATCATGGTTTCACCGCGGGGTTTACAGATGATGTTCACATCGCGTCATTACGTCACTTCATAAGGTTCCCATGGCAATAGGGGGAAAATAATGGCGCTTTACTTGTGTGAAGTAAACGCAACATTTTTCAACTTTCTGCTAAGATATATGATACTTTTTTGCAACGAAAATACAGGGATTATGAAATCATGCTAGCCCTGCATATTTTTCTTGCTGAAATCGGCAATTTATGCGGCGAAAGTGCGGCGTATTTGAAAAAATGTGACCCCCGCATAAATATGCGGACTTTGGCTGATTATGCATGAAATCAAGCGATCGCATAATCGCGTTTTTCTGGAGGGACTGAATATATTATTATCTTCCATCAACTGAAAAACTCTTTTACATATAAAATGATAATCGAGAGGAGAATTTCTTTCGCAAAAATCAGCTAAAGCTAACAAATCATCTACAATACCTCTAAAAACACATTTAGCTTCACCTGACATTTTGCGTGATCGCGTTGCTCGAACTCTTCTAGAGAGGGTCGGCTCTTCAAATTGAGGCGAAAGCTGATTGGTTGCTCCACGTGTGTCTGTCCAATGGCATTTTAGCACTCAATTGACAAATGGACAAAGAAAAGCGTTTGGCAAACCGAGAGAGAAAAGCAATTGGCAAATCCTTTTTTTAAAAAGCGTTTTAAAAAGCCATTTAAAAAGAGATTTAAAATGATTTACAAATGTATTTTTTATTGTTCTATTAATCTACGTTTAAAAACAGGAATTAAATAAACAACTTTAAATACGTCTATTTATTTGCCTATTTAAAAGTGATTTATTTATTTACATTTTTATGTGTGAATTATTAAATGAATGAATTGATTCATCGTTTTATTTTAATGTGGCACTCCTGCTCCTCCATACAGAACACCTTAGTAACACCTAGCAAAACATCATAGCAATTGGAAAGCATTGCAGTAAAAACCTCTCAAAGCATTTTTTTAACAACTTCTCTATAGAGTGACACCGTGGCCACCACCACCCACCCACACCCGCCCGGCGTAGCATCGTGCTGGTGAGTCTCGCAGAGGTAAGGATCACTCATAACGCCGAGTGGGTTAGTCTGCAGTCGCCATTGTTCAGTATGGGTTTCATTTGCTATAACAGAAGCATGAAAGACAGTACTTAAAGAGTTTGTCTGCTTCTGAAGGCTGTTTAGCACCACCATCTGGACAAACGTGCACCAACACACCAAGTCCAAAGCTGAACATGAAGCACAGTCACACAAAATCGCATGTTAGGAATGTAGAACATAAAAACATTTATTGAAACAGAACTGGAGACATCACAAGGCATCAGGTGAAATGGAAAATCCTACAGACGCCGTGACCCCTCGATTCCCGGCCACGAGTTTCAAATGAAAACTCAAATTCATATGTAAAGCACCCTGTAACTGTTACCGACATACAATTATGTTCCTTTACTGCATTTATACAAGGTGCTAAAACACACTCTGTCTTTTTAAAGGAGGCTGTTCATTGGCAAATAAATATACACATATGCATTAAACATAAATAGAAATAAATATGTTCACATACTAGTGCATACGGTACCACTGGAGGAGACTAGTTCGTTCAGCATTTCAGTTTTATGTGAAAAAGACATCAATGGTCAGTTCATGTTACATATTTAATGAACAATGAGATGCTGGAATTCATATAAGAAGAAACAAAAAACGAGTACTTCTGCAAGTTCAAATGAGACGAGGCTCTCGATATTAACTCCACTGTCGATTAGATTGCATTACATTGCAAAGGGCTTTACAGGATTCATTCTTAAGCTGATGGAGATATTTGGCCTTCAGAGAAATGGAGCTGTCGTTCACGTTGTAAAATCTGCGGAGGTTAATTTATCGAGTGTTCAGAAAAGCAGAGGAATGCAAAGAAAATCATCCAGCATTGTCCAGGGTACCACTCAACTCAAGCGACAGGCAAAAAGGCAGCGGCCGATACAGCACATCCGGTCCCGAACATTCAGCTGCCCGAGAGTACATGTAAACACTCAAACACGTGAAGTACAAAATCAAATGGAACAATCTGTAAACACTTCGGGGATCCACTGCGCAGCCAGAGAATCCGATGTTTGTTGAAGTCCACCTGAGGAAGAAAAAAAAGATCGTTATAACCTAAAAACACACTTTAGGGGCCGTTTACACGACACCATTTTCAAATAACAACTGAATTTAACAGCTGTGTGTTTCGAAGTGTAACTTTTATGAACGATACCGTTATTGTCTTGGTGTAAACTACAAAAACCCAATTTGTGACGTCATTGCGTATTACGTGTTCAGTCAAAAGGCACGTAGTTTTCTTTACCAAGAGACATCGCCATCTACTGGCCTGACATGAACAATAACGTTTAGTCGTTTTCATAGATCCGTGCGAACGGGGATCGCTTCGTCGTCTGTACGAAAAAACCGGAAAGGAAAAGTACAAAGGACATCGTTGTCGTGTAAACACACCCTTAGATTAGTGATAACTCGAACAAGTTTCATTAATGCTGAATAATGCAATAGTTACCAAAAGAAGAGTCTGTCAAATGAGAAGTGGCTTTAAAAAGTTTTTTTTAAAGAAACTAATTTCGTTGCTTAATTACTTTTTAAATGGAAAGTAATGCATTATTTTACTTTTGCGTACTTTTTCCCACCCGGGTAGGGCTTGCTTGTTTGTTTTTTAATAACAAAAAACAGCAAAAAAAGTGAACTGTACGAAGCCCCGCACATAACATGCAAGAAAAAATAAAAAATCGTGCGTTTACTATTTCGCTCCCTCGATTTTTAGCCTACTATTTTTTTCCTGCATGTCATGTCCTGAGCTCCGTAGAAATGAATAAGCCTCAGGTTGAAAGAAATGCAAATTCAGGCCTGTACAGTAGAGGGCGCAGCTCAAACAAACCTTTCAGATGTGCTGCCGCTCTGGACTACAGAAAAATAGGACGCAGGAGAAGAAAGTTAATCACTCTTATTTCAGCAATAAAAACAAACAATGAAACACAAATGGATGTTTATCTAAAGTAATTTGTGCTTAAGTATGGATGAATGGGATCATTGAAGTTCAGCAGGTTAATAAATGTTTTGTGTTCTTAACATTTAAGTATTGCAGATTTTCGAGTTTGCATTTCACAGTTCTCATTCATTTTGAGGAATACTAAATCTGTTTTTGTGATGAGTAAATGCCTGTTCACATTATTAGTCTAGAACTAAAACAATCATATTTACACACAACACACACATATTTACAACACCTCTGTACTTACTCCCAATTTCACTCAACATTGGGCCAGAGAAATGGGAAAACAAAGTAACTTAAATTCCTTATTTGAAAAAGTAACATGTTTTTTTATTTAAAGTAATGCTTTACTAGTTGTTTGAAAAAGTAATCTGTAATGTAAAGTGATGCTTTACTAGTTGCTTGAAAAAGTAATCTAATGTAAAGTGATGCTTTACTAGTTGCTTGAAAAAGTATTCTGTAATGTAAAGTGATGCTTTACTAGTTACTTGAAAAAGTCACCTGTAATGTAAAGTAATGCTTTACTAGTTGCTTGAAAAAGTCACCTGTAATGTAAAGTGATGCTTTACTAGTTGCTTGAAAAAGTAATCTGTAATGTAAAGTGATGCTTTACTAGTTGCTTGAAAAAGTAATCTAATGTAAAGTGATGCTTTACTAGTTGCTTGAAAAAGTATTCTGTAATGTAAAGTGATGCTTTACTAGTTGCTTGAAAAAGTCACCTGTAATGTAAAGTAATGCTTTACTAGTTGCTTGAAAAAGTCACCTGTAATGTAAAGTAATGCTTTACTAGTTGCTTGAAAAAGTAATCTGTAATGTAAAGTGATGCTTTACTAGTTGCTTGAAAAAGTAATCTGTAATGTAAAGTGATGCTTTACTAGTTGCTTGAAAAAGTAATCTGTAATGTAAAGTAATGCTTTACTAGTTGCTTGAAAAAGTAATCTGTAATGTAAAGTAATGCTTTACTAGTTGCTTGAAAAAGTAATCTGTAATGTAAAGTGATGCTTTACTAGTTGCTTGAAAAAGTATTCTAATGTAAAGTGATGCTTTACTAGTTGCTTGAAAAAGTAATCTGTAATGTAAAGTGATGCTTTACTAGTTGCTTGAAAAAGTAATCTGTAATGTAAAGTAATGCTTTACTAGTTGCTTGAAAAAGTAATCTAATGTAAAGTGATGCTTTACTAGTTGCTTGAAAAAGTATTCTGTAATGTAAAGTGATGCTTTACTAGTTGCTTGAAAAACTAATCTAATGTAAAGTGACGCTTTACTAGTTGCTTGAAAAAGTAATCTGTAATGTAAAGTAATGCTTTACTAGTTGCTTGAAAAAGTAATCTAATGTAAAGTGATGCTTTACTAGTTGCTTGAAAAAGTATTCTAATGTAAAGTGATGCTTTACTAGTTGCTTGAAAAAGTATTCTGTAATGTAAAGTGATGCTTTACTAGTTGCTTGAAAAAGTAATCTGTAAAGTAATGCTTTACTAGTTGCTTGAAAAAGTAATCTAATGTAAAGTGATGCTTTACTAGTTGCTTGAAAAAGTATTCTGTAATGTAAAGTGATGCTTTACTAGTTGCTTGAAAAAGTCACCTGTAATGTAAAATAATGCTTTACTAGTTGCTTGAAAAAGTCACCTGTAATGTAAAGTAATGCTTTACTAGTTGCTTGAAAAAGTAATCTGTAATGTAAAGTGATGCTTTACTAGTTGCTTGAAAAAGTAATCTAATGTAAAGTGATGCTTTACTAGTTGCTTGAAAAAGTAATCTGTAATGTAAAGTAATGCTTTACTAGTTGCTTGAAAAAGTAATCTAATGTAAAGTGATGCTTTACTAGTTGCTTGAAAAAGTAATCTGTAATGTAAAGTGATGCTTTACTAGTTGCTTGAAAAAGTAATCTAATGTAAAGTGATGCTTTACTAGTTGCTTGAAAAAGTAATCTGTAATGTAAAGTAATGCTTTACTAGTTGCTTGAAAAAGTAATCTGTAATGTAAAGTAATGCTTTACTAGTTGCTTGAAAAAGTAATCTAATGTAAAGTGATGCTTTACTAGTTGCTTGAAAAAGTAATCTGTAATGTAAAGTGATGCTTTACTAGTTGCTTGAAAAAGTAATCTAATGTAAAGTGATGCTTTACTAGTTGCTTGAAAAAGTAATCTGTAATGTAAAGTAATGCTTTACTAGTTGCTTGAAAAAGTATTCTAATGTAAAGTGATGCTTTACTAGTTGCTTGAAAAAGTAATCTGTAATGTAAAGTAATGCTTTACTAGTTGCTTGAAAAAGTAATCTAATGTAAAGTGATGCTTTACTAGTTGCTTGAAAAAGTAATCTGTAATGTAAAGTAATGCTTTACTAGTTGCTTGAAAAAGTAATCTAATGTAAAGTGATGCTTTACTAGTTGCTTGAAAAAGTATTCTGTAATGTAAAGTGATGCTTTACTAGTTGCTTGAAAAACTAATCTAATGTAAAGTGATGCTTTACTAGTTGCTTGAAAAAGTAATCTGTAATGTAAAGTAATGCTTTACTAGTTGCTTGAAAAAGTAATCTAATGTAAAGTGATGCTTTACTAGTTGCTTGAAAAAGTAATCTGTAATGTAAAGTAATGCTTTACTAGTTGCTTGAAAAAGTAATCTAATGTAAAGTGATGCTTTACTAGTTGCTTGAAAAAGTATTCTGTAATGTAAAGTGATGCTTTACTAGTTGCTTGAAAAAGTCACCTGTAATGTAAAGTAATGCTTTACTAGTTGCTTGAAAAAGTAATCTAATGTAAAGTGATGCTTTACTAGTTGCTTGAAAAAGTATTCTGTAATGTAAAGTGATACTTTACTAGTTGCTTGAAAAAGTAACCTGTAATGTAAAGTAATGCTTTACTAGTTGCTTGAAAAAGTAATCTGTAATGTAAAGTAATGCTTTACTAGTTGCTTGAAAAAGTAACCTGTAATGTAAAGTGATGCTTTACTAGTTGCTTGAAAAAGTAATCTGTAATGTAAAGTGATGCTTTACTAGTTGCTTGAAAAAGTAATCTGTAATGTAAAGTGATGCTTTACTAGTTGCTTGAAAAAGTAATCTGTAATGTAAAGTGATGCTTTACTAGTTGCTTGAAAAAGTAATCTAATGTAAAGTGATGCTTTACTAGTTGCTTGAAAAAGTAATCTGTAATGTAAAGTGATGCTTTACTAGTTGCTTGAAAAAGTAATCTGTAATGTAAAGTAATGCTTTACTAGTTGCTTGAAAAAGTAATCTAATGTAAAGTGATGCTTTACTAGTTGCTTGAAAAAGTGTTCTGTAATGTAAAGTAATGCTTTACTAGTTGCTTGAAAAAGTAATCTAATGTAAAGTGATGCTTTACTAGTTGCTTGAAAAAGTAATCTGTAATGTAACTTGTGGAATTTACTTAAAAATAAATCAATGTATTACAGCTAGCAGTACATACATTATATATATAGAAAATGTGCTTGTCATAAAAATATCACAGAAGTTAAAGATATTATTACTTAAGCATGAAGGAATATGATTAATTCTCTCAAAACTGGTCAAAAAATCTTAACGATCCTAGTAACGCCTGCACAAAATTTTCTTTAAGCAAAATATAACTAATTAATTCTTTGCATTTTGAGTTGAAAATTGGCCTCCGGGAAAATGATAAAAAAGGCTAATGGCAGAAGAAGGCATAAGTAGTGAGAACACAGTAAAATACCTTCCAAGACATTTCAACACCTTCCAAATGTCATCTGTTCCTCAGCCTGCTAACGCTCAATCTGGATGTTTTATTCTGAGAAGACAAAAAACATGAGCGATTATTATTAGCCCTGAAGATGATGCAAGAGGAAGACAATAAAGCTGAGAAATTCAATACTGCAGTCTATTATGCTGCAAACTCATGTCATATTCATAAGTTAAACTCGGCTAAAACAATGTCTCTGAGTCACCTTGTGCTTTGGGCATCTCATTGTGAAGTTCTCCTCATTGAGCGCACTGTCTGTGGAGACACAACAGCACAGATAAACACAGATGACACAAAACAAGCATCAGATGAATGAGAACCTCAGAACAGCTGGAAAGGGGAACAAACTGATGCCTTACAAGAAGCTGGCCAATACAGCTAAAATCTCAACATTTTCATTGCTCTGATGTGATTTAAAGCAGTGGTTCCCAACCCTGTTCCTGCATGTCTCCCCAATCAAACACACCTGATTTAACTCATCAGTAGAGACACTGCCTTTGATATCCCACAATCCTGTCCTTTCCAAAAAATGAAGATGGCTTCTGAAAGTTGCGGTTTGTGTGTAAAAGTACGCTTTTGACCAACGTTTTTCTAGCGAGAAATTAGTATTGTAGTAATTAAATATTCGATTACACTGCCTAAGCTGTCAAACTGAAAAATGCTGCCTCCACAAACAGCTTACAGAAGGCAAAAAGGCATGTCCGGTTAGGAGACATTCAAAATATGCAGTTCTAGGGGCCCAGGAACAGGGTGGAGAACCACGGCCTTAAAACAACATTTTTTACATTGCAATATTTGGTTTCGGTGTGACGAGACTGTGACAGCACAGGTAAACTGATGAGCATTACCTGACTGCAGGGCACAGGGGAAATGGTACTTATTGGGGCAATCTTTGAAGAAACATCCCAAAGTGGCACCAACCATGTGACAGTGCGAACACACCTAAAACAACCAAACACAGCAGCACCTTACAGCTTCTGAAGATTCAGAGACAGCATTACAGACTTTTACGATATGGACTCGACAGTAATGCAACAACATGTAAGTAACTGTAAATTCTAATGCCTGATCTGATATGTATTGATTCATGTACAGTCAGATGTTCGTCAGTAAATCAAATCAGTGACTAAACGGTCAACTTCATATTGTTGCTCTTAGTAGGACAAAAAAAATAATCTGTAATTTAAACGGCGATTAAATTATATACAGAAAGCAATCTAAGAACGCTCCCTTTACAATCACTGGAGCTGTCAATCAAACAGCACAAGTCTGGACTCATACCAAAACTCCCTTTTTTTAATGAAGTCTCACAGCACCTTAAAACAGCATTCAAAATAAGAGGGCTAAAATCAGGGTATAGGAAAAATGCCTTTTGTCTCTAAATTTTGGGGAGAAACATGACCCAGAACAACAAAAAAAAAAACTTACTGTTCCTTGAGCTAGCCGGATGGCTTCCTCCAATCCGTAGAGTTTCCCCTTAACCAAAAAGATGCCTGCAGTCCAAATGCTACAGTCCTCATGTATCCAGTGCTCACTACAGACACCGGACTCCTCCGCGTTTTCCGAGCTGTTCTCCTTCCTTTTCCGTTTGATGGACTGGGACGCACCTCCCTCTAAACTGTAGACAGAGTCCAAATCACTGCAGTCGGGGTCTTGCTTCTGTGCGGCGGGACTGCTGTCGGCCTTACAGACGGGATGAGCTCCGTTGGAGTAGTACGGTCCATGTAAGTCCCCGAGGCCTTCAGTATTGCCAGCCCTCCCGCACAGGCAGCAGAAATGCCTGACCTGAAACCTGGCGTCCGAGCCAACGCGGCCCAGTTGCAAACAAGAGCTTTTAGGAATGACACCTGAGACTCCCTGCTGTGACCCTTTCCTTGTGGAATAATCATCCTCTTCCCTAAAATTGACGATTGTGCAGGACGAGAAATCCATGTGAATGTAGGGGGCGAAGCCATCCGGCCTGGTGTCTTTCTTCTCTTCTTTGTGGTTTGCATATTTGAGTTTGATCTCCGGCTCTTTAGGGGAAAACATGGATGAAACTCCAGACGTCCGAGGTTTTCTGCGTCTTCTCTTAGCCATACGCGCTGCTGATTTGCCGCCTGGCGACGCCTTTACCTGCTTAGCTGGTTTCTTCGGTTTGGCTCTGGGTTTGGGCTTCGGTTTGGGCCTCGGTTTTGTCCGCTTCCTACTCTTTGAGGCCGGAGTCTTCCGTGAACGGCTTTGCGTCGAAGATGACGCCCCAATCTCCGGAGACGTCAAGACGCTCACGTTTTCTGCATCTGAGGTAGATGGACAGTTTTGGGAAAAAGCAGCATCCATGTCTTCATCGCTGTCCTCCGGGGATATGGGTATCAAGACCGACTCCATCCACGACAGCAGCGATTTGGAATCGGAGCCAGTCCTACCGTCATGGTCATCAAAAATAGGTTCATTCATTGCGTAGACGTTCACATTTCTGGGAGAGCGGTCCATTTGACGATCACAGTCAACTTCTTGCTTCGCGGAGAAAGTTCTCCGTCTTCCATGGCTTGTGTCATTAACAATAACACTTTCAGTTCGGGAGCGCCAGCTTGGAGGCGTCTTGCATCTGGTGTTGCTGACTGGCACCTCAATGATGTCACTGTCGTCGTCACTGGAGATGTATTCAGCGGAGCATGGAGATGTTTTCTCAGCGCCGGTACACTCGGACGCGAGAGTTTCAATGGCAGTCTGCTCAACCGCTGAGCTGGTGGAACGAAGTGTGTATGCGGTAGCGTTGGCGCCCTGAGGTAAACGTGATGAGCCCTTAGTTTGTGACATGCCTGACAGTGTGTCACTCAAGTATGTTTCACCACAACTGGTCAAAATGTTTTGTGGGTATGTCTCTAATACATTGTGTGCTATCCTACCTCCTAGTGTGCTCTTTTCTAATACACAGTCGGCTTTCTTGCGACATCTCTTGGCTTGCGTCAACGGCTCGTCCATTTCCACATTGTAATTGGCGTCATCCACAAACTCTTGGTCTGTTGGTGGGCACTGAGACAGTATCTGAGCCACAGAAGGCAATCCATTGATCAGGGGTAAGGGCATTGAGTAGGAGCCACGGGACGACATCCCGCAAACCCTTGTCCCATGATGCTTTGATCCCGGTTCTGGGTGATCAGGTGGATTCTGTTTGCTAGGTCGAGTGATGTACCTACCGGACCGAGACTCGGACATATTAGCGCTCTTGCTCCCTGAGGTAATGCCACACCAGCTGGGCTTCTTCACCAAATCCAAAGCCTCCATGGAGTTTAATGGGCCCTGCCTGCAACCCACAGACAGATCCAGAGCTGAGGAACGGGACTCCTGAAGGTGCATGACATCCACCTGGTTGAGAGGGTCCATAACTGAAAGAAACCAAATGCACGAGTCAAAAACATGGCCAATATGGACTCTGCAGGCGTATAGTTTAATGCAGAAAAAAAAATCAGCATAGTAAAATAGTAATAAAATAATAGTTAAAGAATCTAATTTTGAGGAGTTAATAATCTGACTAATATGGACTATAACATGCTAGTGAAGACAAAAAAAATAGTAAATAAAACTTAAATTTAGGAGTCAATATCCTGACCAATAGGCACTCTGCTTGTGTATTATATCATGTTAATAATGAACAAATCAACACGGGAAAATACTTAAAAAACAACTAATAAATAATAATCATAAAATTCAATTTTATAACCGACTTTGTCCTATTAAAGGGTTAGTTTGCCGAATCAGTGATTCGGTTTGCATATCAAACCGCCAAAATCACTTTTGAAAACTATTCAACTATTGAAATTGTGAAACACTATTGATGTATCGAAGCCTCATTTACTGAAATCACATGACTTTGGCGCTCCGAATCACTGATTCAAAACAAAAGATTTGTAAAGCGTCATGAAGCAGTGTTTTGAAATCGTTCATCACTAGATATTGTTGAAAAGTCGTTCTTTTGGTTTTTTTTGGCGCACAAAAAGTATTCTCATCGCTTAATAATATTAAGGTTGAACCACTGCACTCACATGACCTGTTTTAAATATGTTTTAGTAACTTTCTGGGCATCTGAAAGTGTTCACTGTATTGCTGGCAATAGAGACTCACTGAGCCATTGGATTTCATCAAAAATTTCTGTTCTAAAGATGAACGAAGGTCTTATGGGTGTAGAACGAAATGAGGGTGAGTAATAAATGACAATTTTAATTTTTGGGTGAACCCTTTAAATTATTTTTGGCAAATATTCTGAAAGTTCACACACATTCAAATGCATTTTCACTATCTGAAAATTAACGAAAATGTCTTTAATGTATGAAAAACATTAAAAAGTTTTATTAACATTCTATTATTTCACCTTGCGCCATTTCATTTGGAACTCAAAATGTCAAAAACTCGACACAAATTCAAATTTAGAAAACTTTGCTGCCTGGAAAGTATGAAACTATGTCTTAGTGTTTCAAAAAAGAAAAGACATTAAAAAATCTTTAACATCGTTTCTTTTTTGGAATTCCAAATCAATGATTGTAGCACAAGTGAAAATCAACAGGACTCCTCTTTTTCAGTGTAGGCCACTTAACACTATATTTTTTAAATCATGTTTGGAGCCTCCCTGCTGGTCAGTGTAGTGAAGCCAATAGGCAATGACCCTTTCCTGACCTCTGGCTTGGATCACATCTCCCAAACTGGCATAAGATAATGTATGCAAAATGCCCGACTTCAACAACATATAGTCTTCATTTCTATCATCTTCTTCCTACAGCTTTATTTTCTGATGCACTGCCATCACCATAATAAAACTTACTAAAATCAACCTAAAACACGAGATTATACTGCCAAACAGTGCTAAACAATAGTACAGTTACACAGAAAATATGATTAAATGGACTTTATGCATAACAGATTTTTTTATTGATTTTTTTTACAAAATGTGCATTAAAAATGACAAAAACCTTTTTTTTCTTTTCTTTATATGCATTTTCAAGTCTAAAATGAACTGTGGAGCCATGACAGCACGTGACCTTCACTTCCTTGTTGCTAAAAATAACATGCACATGGCAAATAGATTTTCAGTAACACTACATATTATATAATATATATATATATATATACATATAAATATATATATATATATATGACATGCATATATACCCAAACACACATTTATTTATTTATTTAGTTAAACATTATTACTGTACTTTACATGTTTATTTGCGTCGTTTATAAACGATGAGGTCCCATGGAGGGTTAAAATGAGGTGCTCCTGAACCAAGAACAAATTGGGTGAATCTTTTCAAATGATACTCCCAAAGTTCACCTGAAAAAAGGCATCCTCCTCCTCCTCCTCCTCCTCCTCCCACAGTCTGGCACAGCAACATCAGGGTGAATAACAACACACAAACCCTGAGCGGTTGAGAATGCACACATACATCAATGTGAGGCAGAATCGTGTTGTTTCTAGTGATCTGCGCATGTTTGGATCGATGTATTGACAGTCAGTGATGAACTCCGGCTGGCTGACTCACTAACACTGAAGCTAACGCTAGCCAGGTGTCAGAGCAACACTACAACACACTTACCGCAGTTCCTTCACTCCCCACAGTTACTGAGCATGTTATCAAAGGCACGGCTACTTTAAAAAATTAACTTGGTCTGAAAAAACTCATGGACTAATCATATAAAAGAGTAAAACTACTGACGGAAGCAGGACAAGGCAGTTCTTCTGTTAAACTGAGTGAATCCGGCTAAACATGGCGACCGGAAACTGAAACACAATGGAGCTGCTTTCAAAATAAAAGCGACATGTTCCGTACAAAAGGCCAAATGAAGCACATCTCCACAACATAACAGCATGGATAAGAAAATACAGCTGGGAATAATGTGAACGAATTTTAAATAATGAATAGGTAAAGTACTTTAGTTATATAAAAACAATGTATAGTGCTAAATTAATGGTGAAATATGACTTTGACTGTCTGTGAGATCACTCTTTATCCCCACAAAAAACATTCATATATATATATATATATATATATATATTATAAAAAAACCTAATGTGATAATATTAATGGTGAAATATGACTTTGACTGTCTGTGAGACACTCTTTATCCCCACATTGTATATTACAGTATATTATATTATAATACAATTATATTTTATGATTAATAAAATATTATATATTATATTATATATTATAAAAAAATTATGTGATAATATTAATGGTGAAATATGACTTTGACAGACACCCTTTATCCCCACATTGTATATTACAGTATATTATATTATAATACAATTATATTTTATAATTAATAAAATATTACATATTATATTATATATTATAAAAAAAATTATGTGCTAATATTAATGGTGAAATATGACTTTGACAGACACCCTTTATCCCCACATTGTATATTACAGTATATTATATTATAATACAATCATATTTTATAATTAATAAAATATTATATATTATATTATATATTATAAAAAATTATGTGTTAATATTAAATGTGAAATATGACTTTGAAGACACTCTTTATCCCAACATTGTATATTACAGTATATTATATTATAATACAATATACAATGTGGGAATATTATATATTATAAAAAAAATAATGTGATAATATTAATGGTAAATATATAGATATAATGTGAGAATCTCACAGACTGTCAAAGTCATATTTCACCATAAATATTATCACATTATTTTTTATATTATGTCAATTAAGTAAACATTTCAGTCCAAATTCTCCATTTTGAGGTCCTTTAAGAGTGTTATTACTTTAATAATACAGCAATTTATGATGTTATCCTAATTATTTTATTTTATTCTTTAATTGTATTCTTTGTTCCATAAGAATGTGCAAATCAAATCCACATAATTATTACATATATCACAGTTTTGAATCATAAGGCCAAGTTTATTGACACAGCAAAATAACTTAGTCCTGAAATTTGTCAAACTACTAACTAATAAGTCCATACAAAACCAAAAGTTTTCTGAGTGAATCAACAGAAAAGGCACAAACATTTTCAAATTCATAAAAATAATTAACAAAAAGCTCATGTTTCTATTTTCTGGTAAAAGATGAAATCACACATTTAATAATTTACTGTTTACTCAATATATTTTCAACTTTGATTTGGTCAATCTGTAGCTACAAACATAAATCAATCCAGCAGCTCAGAATATGTCAATAACACGTCTCTGAAATACTTGATTCTGATTGGTCAACCACAGCATTCTGCCGTCAGAAACTTCTGTGAAGCGACCGCTAAATTATACAGTCACTTTTGTCTGCTTTCTTACCGTTTCTACGTTTCTTGCCAGTTCCATGTCTCTAGTGTCACACATAATAAACTCATTTACACTCAAACCAATATATTTACATACATTATTTATTTGGCGAGTAGCGAGAAAATGTACACGAAGATACAAGACGCCTCCATTTTACTTCACATGATCACAGGGCCTATTTTTTTTTTTTTTTTTGAGAACGGCTGGCAGTTTGATACTGTAAAAAACGAATCTGATTTCTTGCCGTAAACTGAGCATTCAATAAATGCAGCCGGAGAACCACCACCTCTAAAGAAACAGACCAGCTTTCTCGCAATAAAAGATTTTTAAAAGACATCTACAAATTCCCTTTCTCACTACAGTACGGTCTGTAGTTAGGCAGTCAAAATCAAAATATAAATAACCTGTTGCACATGAGAGCACACAATCAGAACAGCATGAGCTAAATTCAACCATCGATGTACTTCGCGTCCAGTGTATGGCTGTCCCGTATGGAGAAGGGCCTCCACGCCAGCACCTGCAGGGCGGTGACACACAGCGGCACCACACACACCAGGTGAAACATCATGCTGTGCAGAGACTCAAGAGCACTAGGAGCAGAAGAACAGAGAGAGACAAGAAACACTTGAATTCTGTGCACCTTTTCCAACAATGGAGGAGGACAGACTATTGGCTGCAGGTCACAATGTGACAAAGATTGTGGTTTTCCTGTGGAATTGGACAGCTTTTTAAAGGGGACATGACAAATTTGCCTTGATCTTTTGACATATAAGAGGTCGTTGTACCTTTTAAACATCCTGCGAGTTTCATCGCTTGACTGAACGAATGAGGCATTTATATACAGGGCTGGGTATGTTACTTTTAAAATGTATTTCACTACAGATTACAAAATACATGCTTTAAAAAGTCATTTGTAACGTATTTCGTTACATTACTCAAGTTTAGTAACTTAATCTAAATACTTTAGAATACTTGAATACTAATAAGTGTGGAACAAACACAAAAAAGATCATTGCAAGTTTTATCTCACAATTCTGACTTTTTCCATCAGAATTGAGTGATATAAAGTTGCAATTGTGAGATATAAACTCACAATATTGAGAAAAGTCAGAATTATGACATTTAACTCGCATACTAAATTCACAATTGCAAGAAACAAAGTCAGTATTGCAAGTTCATATCTCCCAATTCTGACTTTTGCAATTGTGAGTTTCTCGGAATTCTGAGAAAAAGAAGTCAGAATTGTGAAATGCAAACTCACAATTGTGAGGGAAAAAACAAATTGTGAGAAAAAGATACAGTGACCTTTTTTATGATTATAAAATAACTCACAAACAACAATCACAAAACATGAAAACAGTGGAAAACATGAAACTTAACGTTTTTTCAGACTGTCAGAGTCAGAGAATCATCAATTGCTGTTTAAATGACATTAAAACTCAAAGTAATCACTTTGGTAATCTAAAACACTTTTCAGATGTAACTGTAATCTGATTACCACCCATTTCAAATGTAACTGTAATGAAATACACAAATTTTGTATTTTAAATACGTAACTAAGTTCCTTGTATTTCGTTACTCCTCAACCCTGTATGTATATATAACACTTAATGTCTCTCCTCAAAGCATCCACTGGGATGATAAAACGGCCTTCTCATTATAAACAAAACATTCAAGGATTAGTTCACTTTAAAATGAAAATTACCCCAAGCTTTACCCACCCTCAATCCATCCTATGTCTATATGACTTTCTTCTTTCTGATGAACACAATCTGAGAAATATTAATAAACATCCCGACGCATCCGAGCTTTATGATGGCAGTGATCAATGAGAATGAGCTGAAGAAAGTGTTTCCATCCATCATAAAAGTACTCCACACGGCTCCGGGGGGTTAAAAAGGCCTTCTGAAGGGAAGTGATGCATTTGTATGTGAAAAATAGTCATATTCAACAAGTTATAAAGTAAAATATCTAGCTTCCGCCAGAGCGCGTGCAAGTGTAAACTGGCGTCACGTCAGTGAAGCTTTTTCCGTTGATTAGGGAAGGCGTAGGACGTGGCGTAAAGTTTTTGAACTGCGAGAGTTTTACACTTTCTTCATAACTTGAATATGGAAAGCGGTCTGGTGGAAGATGGTTATTTTACTTTATAATTGGTTAAATATTGATTATTTTTTTACACAATCGCATCACTTCACTTCAGTAGGCCTTTATTAACCCACTGGAGCCACGTTTATGATGGATGGATGTGGATGGAGACACTTCAGCTCATACTCAGCTCAGAATGTGTCAGGATATTATATTAACATATCTCAGATTGTGTTCATCAGAAAGAAGAAGTGAAGTCTATCATAACAGTGGCCGTTTACTGACGAGCCTTAAATGGATTTTTTCAGAGGGTAAGAAATTTTTCCACATATTTTTTTTTTGTGCAAAAAAAAAGAAGAATCAGAATTAAAGGGCACCTATAATGCCCCCTTTACAAGGTGTAATTTAAGTCTCTGGGGGTTCACAGAAGAATCAGCTCAGAATAGATTCATTTATTATAGCTTGTCAAAAATTGCCGCTCTACTACAACAACTCTTCCTCATCGCTAAAGCAGCCCAACATGGCCTCATCCTCGTTGTTCTTGGGAGCAGTGTTTATGTAAATTTTAGGGTTTAACATTAACCTCTTTAACATTATACCTCAAGGAACACATTAAAATATGACATGTTGCCGAGGGTTGATTGTTTTTTCTTGCGGATTAAAAGTTTGACGTATTCTACAAATTGTATTTGTCTGAAATGTTTTACATACATTTTACATTCTACTGTGGTAGATGATGAGTTTTGTGAGGGGGCTTCTTTAGGAGAACCGTGATTACTACTCGGCTATATAGTGGTTTTGTCAGCACTTAAACGCAAGAAGTTCCCTCCGGTTTCATCCGAGCCCTCGCGTCTGTTGAAAGCGGCGCTGTTATTTTAGCAATGCTGTGTTTTATCTGATATTATTACAGAACAAAAACTGGACCTTGTGTGCCTAACTGAAACATGGCACAAAGAGTCCGATGGTATTCTTTTTAATTAACTTACTCCCGCTAGCTACGGATTATTTGATTTTCCGCGACCGTCTGGTAGAGCTGAGGGTATTATTGTGTTCCATAACCAGCAATACAATATGAGTCCCGTGGCTGATCCTCAGTTAAACTCATTCGAATGTCGTGTCTGAATGTCTCTGTGCCCCTGCCATACAGTCTACAGACCTCCAAAGACAAATACTTTTTATCAGAAATTGTAGATATGCTGTCTCTGTTGTGCCTCAGATTTGAGATGGAGCGTAGGTGTCGTATGTCTGGTCTCACTGTTCATCACCGGGCCTGGAAAGACTGCTTACTAGAATATCTCTGGGTATCTCAGGTACTGCACTTCAGTGGTTTGAGTCCTATCTCACAGGTAGGTCTTTCAGAGTCGCCTGGGGAGGGGAGGTATCCAAACCTCATGAACTGATCACTGGGGTTCCTCAGGGTTCAGTTCTTGGACCCCTCCTATTCTCCATTTATACTACATCACTGGGTCCCATCATACAGGCACATGGTTTCTCCTACCACTGCTATGCTGATGACAGACAACTCTACCTGTCCTTCCAACCAGATGATTCCACAGTAGCTGCACGGATCTCAAGCTGTCTGGCGGACATCTCGACGTGAATGGAAGAACACCACCTGCAGCTCAACCTGGCAAAGACTGAGCTTTTAGTCTTCCCTGCCACTCCTACTCTACAACACAACATCAACATACAGCTTGGTACAACCACCATTACCCCATCAAAGTCAGCCAGAAATCTTGGAGTTATCTTCGATGACCAACTGACCTTCAGAGACCACATCTCAAAGACGGCGCAATCATGCAGATTTGCACTTCACAACATCAGGAAAATCCGTCCCTTCCTGACTGAGCACGCAACACAACTGCTGGTCCAGGCCCTGGTCATTTCAAGGCTTGATTACTGCAATGCTCTTCTGGCTGGATGATCCAGAACGCTGCTGCACGTCTTGTCTGCAACGAGCCTAAGAGAGCCCATGTCACGCCCCAGGGCTACCCCTTGCTGCTCACATCAAGTTCAAAGCGCTGATGCTTGCTTACAGATCCACCACAGGCTCTGCACCTCCTACCTCCACACACTGATACAACGCTACGTCCCCACCAGAAGCCTGCGATCACTAAAGGAGCGTCACAGAGAGGCACAAAATCACTCTCCAGAACATTCTCCTTCACTGTCCCTGCTGGTGGAATGATCTCCCTACTTTCATCAGGAACGCAGAATCCCTGGCAATATTCAAGAGACAGCTGAAAACTCATCTCTTCCTTGAACACTTGATCCCCTCATACAAAAAAAAAAAAAAAAAAAAAACCCTTTCCTTCCCTTTTCCCTTCCTACTCTAGCTTATGGTACTGAGCAATGTATGAAACTTGTATTTTGAGCACTTCCTGTGTTATTTGCCAATTCATGAAGAATCGCTTGTTTGTTTTCCTCACTTGTAAGTCCCTTTGGATAAAAGCGTCTGCTAAATGACTAAATGTAAATGTAAATATAAGTCTCAGAAATACAATTATTTTCACAGATAACTGTAAATAATAAAAGAAACCCTAAACAATTGTTTCATTCCATTAACAAACTGCTCAAATGTGTCTCTCAAATCTTCAACTTACCTTTTCAATGGGTTTCTTGATTTCTTCAGTCTATTGAGTGTATTTGTATATGCTTTATCACTAACACTCCATCTGTTTGTCCTTTAAATACTTCAGATTTTTCTGGTATCTCTCTCAAATTTCTCTACACTGGACTGTCATTCTCTCAGCAATGAGGTTTCACAAATGAAAGCTGCCACTTCCATTGTTGATCCTGTTTCAGTCATGTTTTGCTTCTCTATGTCCTGTAGTTTTGAGTAGTATAAATGACTCCCTGTGCACTGGGGTGTTGTGCCAACAGCATTTAAAATTGCTGCTGGAACTCCTGTACCAAAAAAACTTGGACTTTGATCATCTTTATCACTTCAGTCCCATTTCTAATCTTCCCTTCCTTGCAAAACTTTTTAAAGAATCGTTTCTTCTCAATTGCACTCTCATCTTATTGCAAACAATTTGTTTGAGCCCCTTCAATGTGGCCTCCGTAAATTCCACAGCACTGAAACTGCATTCATCAAGGTCACAAATGACTTATTAATTGTTTCGGACTCTGGCTGCCTTTCATTTTTGATCCTTCTCAGTGGTTTTTATGGGTGGTTGTGGGTATGAGGTTGGTGTGGTGAAAACTGGTGTTCCTCAGGGATCAATTTTGGGACCTTTACTCTTTTGCCTCTACATTTTTCCGCATGGTCAACTTTTAAGATCACTTGGTGTTAACTTAAATTTTTACGCAGATGACACCCAGATTTACATACGTTCGAAACCTGATGATAATGTAACTGTTTCTGTGATAAAAAAAATGGATGTCTCAAAATTTCCTTCATCTAATAGTGACAAGACTGAGTTTACACTCATTGTTTCAGTTCTGTAAAGCTGGGTCTTTAACTTTAAATGTGGATGTCTTTATTTTAGAGTTTCAAACAAGATAAAAAAAATTTTGGGTGATATTTGATGCTAATGTCCTCATGTCCAGAACACATCTTTTTTTCATCTTAGAAATATCATTTGTTATCATTTCCAATGGCTGAAAATTTAATTAACATCTTTGAATTGTCTCGTATTGATTATTCGAATGCTCTAGAGCAGCTTTTGAGACCCCGACCAGTAAACAAGTTACAGTTTGTTCAAAATTCAGCCGTCAGAATCCTGACTAGGTCTAGGACATGGGATCACATCACTCCTTATCTTACACTGGCTCCATGTCAGGTGTCATGTTAAGTTTTCATGTAAATTCTCATGCTCTCTAACAAGGATTTGCATGGCTCCTCGATTATTGTTTTCTATTATTCTCTCTTATTTTTGTGAAGCGCTCTGAGATGTAACTTTTAAAGGCACTATGGACAATAAAGTTTATTATTATAATAATTTTCAAGTTGAAATTGTGTATAATGCATAACGGTGACTGTTGTACATGTATTTTAGGTATGAGAGTGGCATATATTGAGTTTTGATATTTATATGGACTCATTGGGTTAGTTTTGGGCTATTTTTGATCTGCCTTTGGGTTGGTTTTGTTACAGAGACCTGGCAACCCAGTTCACGTGGCTTTATGTGCATATTGATGATTGAAAGAGGTGGATAAAATAAATATTGCAGGACACACTGCTTTGCTTTGACAAACTCTACTGGAATAGGTAAACCTACCGTGGATCCGCAGCCTTCCCAACCTCATGCATTTCGGCATAGCCATATTGGTTCAGGATGGACACGGCCATCATAGGAGCCAGAGACTGAGCCGGCTTTGTGAAAAGAGCGTTGGTCCCGAAAACCATAGACGAAAGCGGAGAGCTGGAAACATTTCGGAAATGTAATAAATAATTAAATTAAATAATACACAATTTTAATACATAATGGATACAGGAGAAAGCTTGAATACCTGCGTTTGTATTTCTGCAGGTCAGAGTCGATAATGTCAGCCAGAGGCAAGTTGAAGAGGCTGAAGGCCGCCTGAACCAGCACCCTAATTCACCACCAAACATTCAGACACAGGGTCATAAACACTCTTTTTTATTTACTTTTTCTCTCCTATAGGTCCATTTAGCAAGGCTTTTTTAATTTTCTGTCTATGGTATAATATTACACTTTTTAAGAATATTTCATATGCTCGCTTTGAAAAAATTTGGTTCATGATATAACCCCTTTAAGTAGAAAAAGCAGCATCTCATTGAACATTAAGATGTTCACAGATGTTAAAAAGTAATTAATCACTAGCTATTAATTACATATTCAACAGTGTAATTACATTACTGCAGTAATTACTCTCTCTAAAAAGTATTGCATTACTTATTACTTTCTAAATCCCATATCAACCTCGTCAGACATGAAATGGCTCTTTTAATTCTTTCAAATAAATCATATAAAGTTGCATAAACTATTCCTGAACTGACCAAAGTACTAAAAAAGGGAGAGGTTTACATTAAAAACATATATTTTAATATTAGATGTTAAATACAGTTATAGTTTATAAAGTATTTAATATAAATACATACAAAGTAACTGTAATTAAATTACAAAAAAAGTAATCCCTTACTTAACTTTTTCAAGGGGAAAGTAATTGGGGCATAAAAAATGTCAATTCTTAAGTTCATTTGGTGAAAAAAAATTGGTTTTTACATTAGACATTTTAAATCTACTAGCTTACAGTAGCTGTTTAGAGGAAAATGTGGCTTTTCCGATGGGAACAAGGTTTAAATCACTTCAAAGAAAATACCTATTATTGAGAAACAGTAGATGCTGGATAAATGTTGCCCAGCCGATTCAGAAATACAACACATGTAGTGTACGTCCAGCTAGTATGTATGCTTTATACACTAATTAGCAGAAAGCACATAATCTGGCTTACATTTTTAAACTGATTATTCACTGGTAAATACTGTAATACCCAAACACACTATCGTTCACATGTTTGGGGTCAAATAAATGCTGTTTTTTAACTTTCTATTCATCAAACTATCCTGAAAAACATATAACAGATTCCACAAAATAGTTTTCAAAATAGAAAACATTTTTTGAGCATCAAATCCTCATATCAGAAGGATCGTTTGACACTGAAGACTGGACTAATGATGCTCAATATTCAGCTTTGATCACAGGAATAAATTACATTTTAATATATATTACAATATAGAACAGTTATTTTAAATTCTAATAATATTTCCCAATAATACTGTTTTATTGTATTTTTAATCAAATGAATTCAGCCTTGATGAGCATAAGAGTCTTTTAAAAACATCAAACACTTTTTTCCAGCTCTAAACTATTGAGCATCAATCTCTGAACTTCATGCCACAGATCTGCGCTCTTGTTGAAAGCACATATCTTGAGGAATCTTTGAATATTTATTCCTTTAGCCCGGCTGAGGGTGCAAAGAATAGCATTGCTCTGTGTAATTACTCACATGCTGGAAGTGAGGAACAATGCAAGGAAATAGTAGCTGCCTGGACCCAACAGCAACATGATGACCGCAGCTCCGGCCTCCACATAGAAGCTGATCAGGATGAGTCTGTAGTAGCCAAACTTATGGAGAAGATTCTGGCTGCACAAAACCAATAACTGTAAAACAATATATAGAGAACGTTTTTTTAGGTAACATTTAAGTGGTCATTATTTATGTCCCAAATGACACGCTACAGTTCTGCTCATAAGTTTGCACACCCCTCCCAGAATATGCATTAAGAGCCCGTTGATGAAAAGTTGGATGATCAGGATACTTATTTTGTCTTCGGGGAAACATATAGTTTAGTAGTTTCTAAAGACTAGATCTTTAAATAAAGTAAGAAAAGTTCATCGCTCTTAATGCATCATATGATGAACAACCATCACAAAAACAAAAAGGTAGATCATCACGGATTTTCCAGGTAATAACACACAGAATTAAGAATCAAGCAAACTTCTGAAATGGTTCATTTGTCAAGTTATTTTATCTTGTGAAATATATGTAAACATCTGTTAGGTAAAACAGCTTATTCAGGACAGTACTAAAAAATAACACGCAATTTTTATGACCCCTTTATATTTTGTTAATATTATTTTATTAACTTATGAGCAGAAGTGTATATTATGCACGTACGGAAGCTTGTTTCTGCCATGGAGTAAAACATAAAAAAGGAAATTGTGACTTTTTATCTTAAAATTCTGACTTTTTTTCCTCACAATTGTTTTTTTTTTCCCAGAATTGCGTGATATAACGTCACAATTGCATGTTATGAAGTCAGAATTGTGAGATATAAAGTCGTAACTGCATGTTATAAAGTCAGATTTGAGTGATTTAAAGACGCAATTGCGAGTTATAAAGTCAGAATTGCGAAAGGCTGTCTTTTTTTTCCTCCGAATTGGACTTTATAAATCGCAATTGCGAGTTTTTACCTCACAATTATGAGACAAGAAGTCAGAATTGCAAGAAATAAGTTAGAATTGTGAGATATAAACTTGCAATTGCAAGAAAAAAAAGTTTATATCATGGAATTCTGACATTATAACTCACAATTGTGAGAAAAAAGTCATAACCGTCGCAATTACCTTTTAAATGTTTTTTAATTCTGTGGCAGAAACAAGCTTCCATACTTAAGCTATGAATTTTTTAAGGTTATTTTATCATTCAACATCGCAGTCTGAGCTCCTCCTCTATGGAGGACCAGAAGTGCCACATTAAAATAAAACGATTAATCAATTAATTCATTTAATAATTCACACATAAAAATGTAAATAAATAAATCACTTTTAAATAGGCAAATAAATACACGTATTTAAAGTTGTTTATTTAATTCCTGTTTTTAAACGTAGATTAATAGAACAATAAAAAAATACATTTGTAAATCATTTTAAATCTCTTTTTAAATCGCTTTTTAAAACGCTTTTTAAAAAAAGGATTTGCCAATTGCTTTTCTTTATCCATTTTTCAATCGATTGTTAAAATGCCATTGGACAGCACACACGTGGGAGCAACCAATCAGCTTTCGCCTCAATTTGAAGAGACCCTCTCTACAAGAGTTCGAGCAACGCGATGTCAGGCGAAGCTAAACGTGTTTTTAGAAGTATTGTAGATGATTTGTTAGCTTTAGCTCATTTTTGCGAAAGAAATTCTCCTCTCCTCGATTATCATTTTATATGTAAAAGAGTTTTTCAGTTGAGGGAAGATAATTGTGCTTGTACAATAAATGGACGGATTTGGGTTCAGTTTGAGGTCATTCACGTTATGGTTGAACTTCCAAGCGTTCTTGAACAACACCAGTCATTGATGTACCGACAGAAGAGACGGCAGGATGTGTTGTAGTGTCGCTGAGGACAGTCCGACGAAAACCATTATAACCGCTCCAAACATGTTCAGATTCGCCTGACGGCTCTTCAAATGGAGGCGAAAGCTGATTGGTTGCTCCACGTGTGTCCTGTCCAATGGCATTTTAGCACTCAATTGACAAATGGATAAAGAAAAGCGTTTGGCAAACCGAGAGAGAAAAGCAATTGGCAAATCCTTTTTTTAAAAAGCGATTTAAAAAGCCATTTAAAAAGCGATTTAAAATTATTTACAAATGTATTTTTTATTGTTCTATTAATCTACGTTTAAAAACAGGAATTAAATAAACAACTTTAAATACGTCTATTTATTTGCCTATTTAAAAGTGATTTATTTATTTACATTTTTATGTGTGAATTATTAAATGAATGAATTGATTCATCGTTTTATTTTAATGTGGCACTTCTGGTCCTCCATACTACCCCGCCACCTCATGACTAAAGCTGCAACTTTTCTTTTATTCAGTTCATTAAGTCCATCAGCCTTGCATTCGAAATGCATTTTTTCTTGTTGGAATTTTTAGTGTGAAATCACACCGTTTATACTAAAAAAAAAGACTTAAATAGTGCATAGGTAAGTATGAGAATTGGGACGTGAATTTGTATTTTGAAGGCGTGTTCACACTTGTAGTTCAGTTTTCTCGGTTCTTTTGGTCCGGACCCAAAAAGAAAATGATACATTTATTTCTGTTTTGCTTAGTGTTCATTTTTAACAACGAACCTAAAGCTTTAATAATCTAATTTTGCGATGGAACTAAAACAAAGCAGTGTGCTGGGATAAACATACATACAGTATGACGGTATTTTACCAGCTGAGAACCCGTGAAGAGCTTATAAATGTGTCAAGGAGACAAAACAGCTGCAGGAATTCCTCTGTTGCGGTCATATTTCAGTCGAACAGCACCAGATTTAATTTGGAAGAGGACTGAAAGTGTGTTCACACTTGGGATGTTTGGTGCGATTGCTCTGTTACTGCGGTTCGTTTGAATAAGTATGAACGTTGCCATCTAAACCCTAGTGCGCACCAAACAAACAGTCCGCTTTCAAACAAACTATGGTGTGGTTCGACTGAAATATGAACGCAACATGGACCAAAGACATCTAAACGAACCAAAAAAAGGACATGCTCAAGCATCATTTCTCGTCATAGTCGCGATGTTACCCATTACAGGCCGTCCAGGAACTGCATTTCCTCGCAGTGCACCAACACACAGTCCAGATGTTTGTGTGGGTGATGGAGAGATTCCTGGCGCTGTTTTGAGTCCTTTACACATTTTATAAGCTCTTCACGAGTTCTCAGCTGGTAAAAATACCATCATATGTAGGCTACACACACATCCCAGCACACAGCATTGTTTTGGATGTTCGGTCAGGAAATATACATCATAAAAGCCGAGCAATCAGGTTGTGAACGTGTCTTTATGACTTTAGGTTCGGTATCTTTAGATTCAGTGTTCAGAGAACCGCGATTAAATGTTTTTCTTTTTGATTTGTACCAAGCGAACCGAACTACTAGTGTGATCAGAGGGTGATTAGGACACTTTTTGGCATTAAGATGACTTGGAATCACCCTGAATTCATCCCTATAAGAACGTTTCTGTCCTTGGGTTTATTCAAACCCAAGAATGAATGTCAATATTACTAACACTGTTGAAAGCATTACTACTATGATGAGGGCACCTGAGGGCAGATGAATCCCGCTCCATACATGACGCTCTTGGCAAGCGATGGCAGGACATCCTGAGGAATGAGATGCTCCGCAAAAATCAAGGTGAAGTTATTGTAAAAAGCCAGCAAGAACACCTGGAAAAAGTTCATGACGACGAAGAGCTGGAAGTCTCTGTTGGAAAGGATCTCCCAGGTCATGGACATGACAGACGACACAGAGAGCGGATGCTTCAGAAGACTTTCTGAGGAACTTTCCTCAGAGGTTTTACTGTCGAAACGGCTCTCGCTGTGGAGGCCCGTGTACAACATGCAGGCGCAGGCCAACACGGCGACCACCACGCTGAAGCCCTGGAAGGCAGCAAAGTTGTCCATGTTTGCAGACACGAGACCGCTGAACAGCACGCTGGACGAGCCCACCAGAGACGCCACCTGACTGTATTTGATCAGCCTCAGTCTGTTCTGATGGTGTCCGGAGATTTCCGCGAAGAGGGCGCACTGGGCTAACAGCACGAATGTGAGCATGCCATCAAACGCGCAGAGGGTCACCATAAGGTGGACGCCGCTCAGCCAATCGTCCGCTTCATACGCCCTCCACGGGAACCACGCCAGCAAGAAGGACAGACAGTACAGGGGGGCTCCGTATAAAATGGAGAGCCTCCGCCGTGAGCAACACTCCATGCTCGAGTTGTCTTGCAAATATCCAAACAAGGGGTCATTGAGTGCATTCCAGATCATATAGACAACCTGTGGAGACATAACCGTGGGTCTTTACTGCTCCAAATAGTACTTGAAATAAGCATTTTGCATGATAACAGGATGTTAAAATGTATTCAAAAAACACGAGTATCGTTATGTTTAGAGCTGACAACATTGTGTTTGATGTCTCTTGTGAAAAAGAATTGTATATTATTTCAAATCTTAAAAGCATGTTTTTAAAAACTGTTAAATAACATTAGTGACTTTACTTTAAAGTACATTTTAAAGACATACATTTTAAAGTACATTTTCTACCATGTTATTTGATATTGCATTTAAAATATTTTAAATGTTCTAAATTGCAACTTCATCACAAATGTGTAATTACAAATAAATGCATTATGTAAATTTCAATAGAAATGACATTAAAGTATATTTTAGCTTTCTGTAAATGCTTGTCCGTACTTTCAGCAGTACACTTTAAATTTCAATAGAAATAATAATGAAAATACATATAAGTCCTACTTAAAGGGATTCAAAAAAGTACTCTAAAGTTGCATAATAAAAACTGCATTTTTTTTATTTATTTGTACTTAACATTCAATTAAATGTCCCATAATATTGCATTCAGTTTGCACTTAGGTGTGTTGGTTTAAAGTATATTATTTCCATAGATGGACTCTTTTGTATGCTAAAGTCTTGTTCACTAGGGTTGTACTTGATTTGAACATGTATAACTTAAATGTGACAAAAGATATTTTGAAGAATGTTGGTAACTCTCATGGTTAAATTTGACTTTGCATTGTATGCAGAAAAAAAAAAACACCGACACATTTTTTCAAAATATCTTTGTTATGTTCCAGAGAAGAAAAAAAGGGAGTAGATGAGGATGCAAGGCTGAATTTTCATCTTTGGCTGAATTATCAAGCTAAAAACTGAATATTTGTGCTGACTGGCAGTTACAAACCACCAAAAACGAACCCAAAAACATCCTTCCTGGATTTTGCTTGAAATATATGGGGGCGTTCAGATGACTAGCTGGCCTTTCAGCCTGGTCAAGCTGGTTATGCTGGTCTGTTTTGATGGTTTTCAAGGGGTTTGTAAGATGGCCAAGATGAACCAGCTAAACATTAGCTTGATATGGCTGGAAGACCAGATAAACCATCTTAAACCAGCTGATCTGGTTTAACTGGTTCAAGTTTGTTTGCTTTGAAAACATTAACTTTAGTCTTTACTTATTCAATACAATACATGTTTCATAATAACAACAGAAAGTATTGACGAACAATTGAGACGCACGCCTATAAGCTGAATACAATCGACTTTATTTCAGTGTTATGACGAATTTCCAAGCGAAACGTAATATTGAATAGAGGTCCGGGTTTTGTTTTATCGCACATAGCAGACAGACAGTTGGAAGGGAGCGGTTAAGGATATTCAACCTAAGGTCATTAGAGGGAAAGCCATTCCAGAGTGGATTTTGATTAATTACCACCACAACAACAACAAAAAATGTTTTTCGGTGTATTAACTTGCAAAGATTAATTGTTCACCATAATATGTGTGCTAACAAAGTAAATAGGGTCCATTTTGATTTAAATGGAAGCTCTATATGCTTCACTATTGTGACAAGTAAAATTGCTTCTGGAACAAGAAAAAAAATGTAGGGCGGGACTTGATTTTATCCATGAGTGGAATTGATTGGTTGGTTTGCTATTGTGGGCGTGGCAGATTGTTATATCGTTTATTGCACGGACAAATCTTTTATAACAAATACTACAATATTCCATAAAGAAGTAGGGATTTTCAAATTTGATTTAATGATGACTTTAAGCATCACTACCACACCGTCCTTTCTCCACTTCCAAAGACACACCTCTAAACAAACCCCACGTCAGAAAATAGAGCGCGCAAAATGATTGACAGGCAGAGGCCGCCTCTGATTGGCTAAAAGTACCGGCGCCCCTCCTACCACTCTTGCTATTTAGAGAGTCTAGTAGCGCTTGCAGCTGTTTTTAACGTAACATATGAAAGTTATACATAAAAATATTATTTAAAGCAACGTTAATATAGCCGACACAACAGAACTCGATGAACATGCTTGTAAAAACTCACCTGTGACTGGTGAAAGGCTGTCTCTGATATTTTGTACCTATTCAAGAACAACTTTACATAGTAGAAACTAAAGACGCTGTTCATCATGGCAGCACCAAGCGTTGTCATGGCATAAGCCAAAGCAGCTGGATGAGCGAAGTGTCTCATAATGGAAATGAATGTTTGTCCACTAAAGGACGAGTAAAATGCACTGAAACTCAACGCTATGCAGTCGAAGCTTATACGTTTCCCCAATCCTATCAGAGAACATTGCCAGTGAAATAAACTCACTTAAGTTATGAGTATATCCACAACTGTGCTCATTTTAAAAACAGTTGCAGTGCACCATTTCCTGGTATTCCGAAAGTGGGCGTGGCTTGCACGCAAATCCCACACAAGCGAGCCCCGCCCTCGTCCTCTGATTGGTCAGCGAGAAGATCCGTTCTTGTTGTTATCGCGTCTTCACTCCAGCGGCGCTGAGTCTGCCACGTTGCTGTAGACACCGGTTCACACCGCTAGGGAAAGAAGCCTTGAAAGCCAGGGCTGCGGCTCACCGGCGTCTATACATCAGACAAAAGGCGCTCATGCCTTAAACTGAACGCGAAAAGACACTAAAAGCCTAGTTTGGAGTCGAGATGCTGACGGACGTGATCGTGGAGGAGGAATTCGACCGCAATGATGAGGAGCTGTGGTACAGCAGGAAGGACCTGGAGCATGGTAAGACTATAGAATAATGCTTATATGTATATATATATATATATATATATATATATATATATATATATATTTAGTGTAGGTGTTTGTACAATTAATTCAATTACAAATACCGCAATTCATTTGCACAGCCTGACTAGAACACCTTAGAAATGCATGGCTGAGGTTGTTCGGCATTAACTAGGATTCAGCTTGCCTTTCTCGAAGGTCAGGTGGAATATTGTGGTGTATCTTGAGGGAAATGAATGAGAAGTGTGTTCATGTTAGTGATAATACGGCAGTGTTTAAGCGGTGGAACTGAAGGTCACGCCCATGTAAAGCCTTTAAATGCGCACTCCTGACGTCATCAGCTGATGAGGATGCATCTGAAACATTTCATACTACAAGAGGTTTGCTTTGAGTATATTCAGTCATGTCTCTGTGAAGTGAGCATTAAAACCTGTGAAGAGGAAAGCTTTTTTGAATGAATTTAAATACAGTTATAAATGTAACATAAGCAGTGAAGTGTGTAGGCTATTTGTGTACCATATATATTTTGGGTTCCCTTAAAAGAACCATTTTTTGTTCTTTGTGTGGAAAACATTTTATCTAAAATCTCAATCTGCTTGGAAAGATTCCATGGAATGTTAAATGTGGAACCGTTGATTCCACTAAAGAACCTTTATTTTTAAGAGTGATGGTGTTTAGATTGCACCCCGTTCTGTTTTGTTTGCATGTTAAAAATGCATAATTTATACTTTTATTATTATTTAGATCACTCTCTATAATTGGATTAAATATTTTACTGGTACTTTTGTTCAGAGCAATGTTCATATTAAGGGACACATTTTAGTTGCATATGTTTCCTGGGAATGAAACCCATGACTGGAATCATGCACTACCAGTCAACCTACAGGAACTACTAATTTGAGAACTGCTATTGTGAATCATCCCTAAAAAGTGATGCTATTGTGGGAGAAGTTGTTGTTGATCTGGACGGCTCTGCTGTGACTCTGTTTGGGCGTCTGGATCTTTATTCCTACGGCTGGGTTTGGCAGGATAACACCCACTACGTCTACTCTCGATGTTTACCGCCCTGTCTTCTCTCTCTCTCTCTCTCTGTGTGTGTGTGTGTGTGTGTGTGTGTGTTTGGGACAGATCTCCATTTGGCTGCTGAGCTGGGCAAGACTCTATTGGACAGGAACCATGAGCTGGAGCAGGGCCTTCAGCAGATGTACTCCACCAATCACGAGCAGCTGCAGGAGATTGAGGTGACATTTCTCCCACAGCTCCCAAAATCCACCTCACACACACTTCTGTTCTGTTCAACTCTTATGTGGATTTGAAATGTGCTTTTATGACATGTTCTGCATTGTGACATTTATGCATGCAGTGTTGATCTCATTAATTGAAAGACTTCATGGAATATTTGTCACGCTGCTAAATCGCTGAAATGAACTAATGCTGATTATATATAGAGTATGTTTACATGACAACGTTTTTTCTTTTACGTACAGACGACAATGTTGTCAAAGCGATTCCGAGCGACTAAAAACGCTGTATTGTTCATGTCAGACCAGTAGTTGGCGATGCAACTCTGTAAAGAAACACTAAACGGCTATAGACTGAACACGTAATATGCATTTCACAAGTTCATATTTTTGTAGTTTATATGAAGACAACTGTATCTTTTTCAAAGAAATTGCACCTTAAAATCCGTTTTCAGGCCCCCGAAACGCCGTTGTCGTGTAAATAAATAACCAAAAAGCATATGTTTTCAGTTTTTAGATAAAAATGATGTTGTGTAAACGGCCTCTAAAAAGGTGGAAAACTTAAAAGTAATGGTGACCTTGAGCTAGAACACAATTATTTACATGACATTTTAACCTAAAATCTTAAAGTCCATGGGCACATTGTCTATCGCTCATCCACTTAAAAGGCAGAAATGAGTTGAGTTTCACTGTCGCTGTACTCGTATAAACTCGGCTAGTCTTTCACTTTGCTTGTGAATATAAACAGTGGGCGATTTCCTGTTTGATCCTCTTTCCTCCTCACGGTGAGGACACCGTGCAGCAGGACTACTGCTATTTCTGACACTGTATCTGTGTCTGGCATGACACCAATCGTGAGATTTGTGGTGTCCTGTTTGGCTAATGGCCTGCCGTGGCAATATGATCTTATGCAATTGGTTTTCTAGTGCTTGGAATGGAGTACTATACTTAATTTTCTTTGTAGTGTATTTACAGTATTGTGTGCACATGTGCTAAAATATGCAGTTGTACAACAATGCACAGAATGTTGTATCCCAAAATGCAGTGAGCTTGACTTAACCGTCTAGGGTTTCCATTTTTACAAATAAACCCGAAGTAATACATGATCTTCATTTTGATTATTTGAACGGACAACCAAAATCATGATACCTGAATGCCATATTCACATGCAAAAATGTAGCATTTTAATGTTTTAAATGTTTATTGTTGCATAATGCGCTGGATACTTTTATGGACTACTTAAACATTATGTAGTATGCATTGCATCTTACATCAGAATTATTGTCTAACAATGTTGTGTTTAATGGAAAATCGCTGCCGATTAGTTGGTTCACTTGATCCTGGCTTTATAGCTGGTTTGCATGTTGTCTCTAACCAAATATTGACTTGTCAGTAATAATGCAGTGGGAAGTTGTCAATTGCAACATGAAGTTACTCTTCCGTCTCATGTAGTAAAACATTTACGAAAGAGCAGGGAAACATTTACACAGACTCAAGTGCATTTGCTTGTGAAATGTCGTTGTATCTTGTGAGTTTTGATGCAGTTTTGTGCTTGTGGTTCAGCAACAGATGCGTTAGTGTATATTTTGCATTAGCTCACTTTAAACGCTTGAATTAAAGTCTATTGTATACTTTCCGGGGTGATCATAAATGTCCAAGATCGGGGTCCAAATGTAAAAATGTAGTCTTTCTCTGCCACTAAGCAGCAATAAACTAGTGTTGTAGTACTCAAGACCGGTATTTTTTTGAAGGTCTTGTCTTGGTCTCAGACTAAAAGGACTCAGGATTTTATTTCAAGACCACAACTGCGGGGAAATCGCTAATTGCTGTTGCATTGTCTGAATTCTTTGTTGGAAACATTAATTTGATTGGATGTAAAATTTCCTGCTTCAAATGCAATCAATAGCTTATTTCTATTGTCATTTATTTTGTTATTGTGCTGGGGCAGAAATCAATAAGGAATCGTGTCAAAAATGTCACCAATTAATGCCCACAAAATTCAAGATATGATTGCAAAAAAAGATCTTGATATTTATATTATAACTTATGATATAATTAAGCAATATCACAAGAAAGAGGGCAGTTTTCACAAATAAGAGCTCAATTGCAGATGTGATTTATATATAGTTTTTTTTTTTTTTTTTTCAAATGATCAATAAAAAGAAAATGTAAAAGATAATTTCAACATTATGCATTTGCAAATGTACCAATTCAGATGCAACTTCTGTTACACTTCTGCAGTGTAAAGATGAATTTTGTTGTTACTGATTTCAGTTGATTGGTAACAGCTCTATATAGTGTCTTATTATTATAATTGCAATTATTGATTAAAAATAAGACATTTCTCAGGCAGTAAATCTGGATCCTTCAGATGAATTTGAAGAGCGCTAGTCTGGTCTTAGTCTTGGATTAGGTGGTCTTGACTACAATACTACAACAAACACATTTAGTCAACCATTCTCTGCATGGTAGGCTGGGAAATATCCAAAAAATCAGATATCAGATATTCAGAAAATCTTGATATTCTTTAAGATTTTAATATTGATTGGGGAGTTAACTTAAGATTACTTAAAATGAAGCGTTAAAATAAGATAAAAGCACATGCACACAAAAAACAGGCATTTCTAATTTTAATTTACCCCTTCAAAAATTGTTTTTCTTTTGAAGAACCAAACATCTGGAATCATGTAATGTGATGTAATGTAATTAATTATTATTATTTCAGTTATTTTTAGTATTTTTCTATTATTACTTACAGAAACTAGGAGCACCTGCCCATAGATTAAAAATAAAATGGTTTTCTGAAAACAAAACTAGGGCTGAATTGTATATTGTAAGCTATATAATTGCGAGTATTCAAAATTGAGTTGAGTCCATGCTGATCTGTCTGATGAGCAGATATTTGAAGGTATGCGTCTCATTGTCTCTTGCAGTACCTGACCAAGCAGGTGGATCTCCTGAGGCAGATGAATGACCAGCATGCTAAAGTGTATGAGCAGCTGGACTTGGCGGCACGAGACCTGGAGAAAAGCAACCAGAGGCTGGTGCTGGAGAACCGCACTGCCCAGCACAGGATCCAGAGGTGGGGTTGAGTCCGAGTCCAGATCTCCCTGAGATGTGGCCTCTCTTGAAGTGACTTTATTGTTCTTTATCCGCAGTCTAACGGAGACCATAGATGGGTTGCAGACTCACATGGAGGGCCTTCAGAAGCAGGTGGACGAGCTCAAGATGTCTCAGTCCAAGCGAGATCTCGCAGCTGTGCGTCGCAACCTTGGTGCCCAAAGCATGTCCTGTCTGAAAGAAATTTATGACCTGCAACAAGACAAGTGAGTGAAATGACACCAACAAATCCCTATACACGCCAATGCACTCATGTCTCAACATGTCATTGGAAAGCCCTGATTTATTTGACTTGTGCTAAAGATCTTGCATGTACAGAGTTGATGGTGAGAAATCCTCCTCAAACAAATTCATTCTTGGTACAATATGTCAGGTGTGGTTTTGCCCAGCTTTAACATAAACTTAAGGCTAATTAAAGTACAAGCCCTGGAAAGTAATTTGTGTTCGTCAAATCACTTGAATGGAGACTTTAACTTCGGAAGGGATTGTAATTATACTAGAGCCGCTGAACCCACGTAGGACTAATTGAAGTAGTCGTTTCTCTGTGATGTCCAGCTCGAGGATGACCTCCTCTGATCGGCGTACTTGGCCCACCTGCAGTGTTAGTACGTGCTGACTGAGCATCTTAAGGGCCTCCAAAGCCAGACATCATAATCTGACCCGGCCCTTCTACCATAATCCAGTAATCCCTGATCTAATCCAACTCTGCTGGAGAGGCTAATATGAACCGAGAAGTAAACAGTCTGAAACAGGCCCAGTGATGCAATTAGCAGCAGGTTTCTCTGAATGCTTCTCAGAAAACATAATAATAGTGTCCTTATTATGCTTTTTCTGATATTATCTTTTATGTAGTTTATAGCTGTTTGTGAAAGTAAAAGATCAGCAAAGTTTCCCCCAATATAGAGAAAAATCAAATTTATGAGATATAAACTCTCAATATAGGGAAAAGTCAGAATTGCAAGCAAAGGGTTTGATATAAATTCACAATTGCAAGAAAAAAGTCAGTATTGCAAGTTTAAATCTCCCAATTCTGAAAACTCGCAACTGTCAGGGGGGGAAAAGACGAATTGTGAAGTAAAATGTCATTAAAATATCGCAAAACATCCACAATTGTGAGATTCAATATGTAAATTTTTGAATTGGAGAATTTTTATGTATTCAGTCATTTTGTCTTGTGTAGTATATAGAAACCTGTTGTGTGAAATGGCTTATTCAAGACAGTTCTAGATAAAAATAACATGAAATTTCAGAGTAGACCAATCACAACAGAATGGGCCATCTGAGCAATCAGAGCAGAGTATATGTATTGCGTATTTTATGAGAAATGTATACAATGTATATTAAAACAAAATGTAATTGCTTTTTTTTTTTTTAACTTGGATGCATGTAGCCCTGGAACCTTTTAAAAAAACCAAATAGTTGATGTTGCAAAGCAGTGGACTCAAGATCCTGTTGTCTTCTAGGTGCTTGAGCTCAGAGAGCCTGCATGAAGAGAAGTCCTGGCCTGCGCTGGATGACCGATGCGTGGAGGAGGAGACCTCCACCCTGCAGCACACCCTCCACAACCTCAAGCTGCAGCTGGCGGCTGAGCGAGCCCGACGGGTGGAGGCCGAGCGTGAGACGGAGCTGACGGTGCAAGAAAACAGCGCGCTGGAAGAGCGGCTGAGTCTGCTGGAGGGAGCGCGCCGTCGCCAGGCCGAGCTGGAGGCCGAGGTGGAGGAGCTGCGGCAGCTGTGGCGCTCCGAGTCGTCCGGTGCAAGACTGGCAGACGCGCTGCTGCCCGACAACGTCTTCTTTGGTATGGAGGAAAGGATGGTGGCAGGGCAAGAGGAGGAAGAGGGGCTGGAGGCAGAGTTTCCTCAGGGAAGGCGGCGCTGCAGCAGCGAGAGCTACGCCCGAAGCGCTCGAGCTGAGGATATCCGGCGTGGACACGAGCGCACGTGCATCCGCCGAGCCCAGGTGGTGAAGCAGCGCGGCATCTCGCTGCTCAACGAGGTGGACGCGCAGTACAGCGCACTACAGGTGAAGTACGAAGAGCTGCTCCGCCGCTGCCAGCAAGGGGCAGACAGCCTCAGCCACAAGGCCGTGCAGACGCCCACCGTCCAAGCGCAACGCCGCAGGAGTCAGGCTACCACAACGACAGAGACCGTCTGCCTCACAGATGAGCTCCATCAGCCAGAATACAAGGCCCTCTTTAAAGAGATCTTCACCTGCATTCAGAAAACCAAAGAGGACCTGAGTGAGAACCAGCCCGGGCAGAGCTGGCAGTATTATACATCTTCAGTGTAGTCATCTGGGGCTTTGCACTTCCAGATGTGATGGACATGTCGACAGATTTAATAGTCTTTGTGTGTATGTGTCGATTGCACTATAACACCTGTGCCTATACACAATATACAACACCAAACCGTCCACAACCTGCAATTGCAGAGGGTGTTTTTGTACTTTTATAAGTCTTATTCCAGTGATTTGAGACGTATGGACATCTGCGATACAGCCATACCTGACGCCCAAGTGCATCAGTGCTTTGGGTTTGCCAGCACCTCTTGAATTCGTAGAACCGTGTCTGTGTAGACTTAAAGACTTAAACGTCCAATGCTCAGAGACTAGACTAAATTATTATTACTAACCACTAACACAGATAATGAACTAACTTAATGTAAATGACATGCCTGATGGGGTGAATCTCACAAAACGAGAGAGAGAGAGCAGTTTCACTCCTGAATCTAAATTAATAAATTATATTGTAAATTAAGCCTGTTTTTTAGGGGACATAAGCATGTTTTTTAGAGGACATTTTCATGACAATTAAGCACCATTCCTATAATAAAAAGTGCAGTAATGCAAAAATAAATTTTTAAAACATGTATACATCAAAGTAGTATTTGTTGCGCTAATTTCAGCTAAATTGATAGGAATTACTAAGGTGCTTAATAGGCTTAATTTCCTCTCCTGGAAATTCCTCTTCTCCTTCTCCTTTTAAGTATGGCCCAGATATGTTTTCGTGAGATTCAACTGGTAAACTTTAAAAACATTTAAAAAAAAAAATGATTTAAGGAAATTCAGTAGGACAATATGTAGCCATATATTCAAGTGTCTAGAAATTTCACAAGCAATATTTTTTTTATTTTTTATTTTTTAAAGAAAATGCTGCATGTGATTTCATTGACGTTACTGAAATGATTTCTTGAGCAATACAGTTTGCTGCTTTTATAAATTGTCTGGTTAAGAGTTTACCTCAATGGTTTGATGTGCGGGCAAAATAGTTTATAGAGAATTAGCTCATGTAAATTTAAACGATGTCCTTGAAATTCTCATGTGAATTTGTATGTGTAGTTTAGCGCAAATCGTAGTTAAATGTTTGGCAGACACACTCGCTCAAGTTCCAGCACTTTGTTTTGACGTTCATGTAAACACCACTGTGAAGCTACGCACTTTAGACAGGCCTACGGTCAGTTTTGTTTTTGTTTTACTTCTATTTTATTTAATTTTTTTTGTTCGTTCGTTATTGTAGTTGAGAGATTTTATTTATTTTCTTGTTTGGTATTCATTCTGTTTTTCAATTTTATTTCGCCTGAGGGGTTTAGGTCAACATTTGATTGTGACCGATGTCTTGATGGAGATGAAAAAGTTGGAAAGTTACTGAATGAGGGTGTTTTGGTTCGAGGATTGAAGGCTATTGAACAGATGCTTTGACTGAGTTACTTAAATGTTACACCAGCACAAAGTTGGACATTTTATGATGGAAGTAGTTTTCTGGTCAGCGTGGTTTAACAGTTGGTCCAACAATACCTAATTGTTACCGGCTTATGTGTTTGATAACCGTTGTATTTCAAAATGCAAACAATGTGCTACTTAATACTTAATCAGGATCAGCCATGTTCATTTTGTAACATTTTGAAGCTGTTAAATGCCTTGAGTTGGAGATGACAGTATTAGCAGGCTTTTGGATCGATGTATTTCGTGGATGTCTAGGAAGGTGACCGATGGATAGAGAAAAAGAAAGATTTGACTGATTTCTTCATTAGCAGGCAGAGAAAACAAATGTTCATAGATGAGTTGGTCCTGTCAATGAAAAAATATTTGAATATTGTCATGAGGAAGAAAAAATATGTTGTGGTGTTTTGCATTTCTGATCTCATTGCTTCATTTCAGTGTTTAGGAAAATGGTGCTACTGTATCGCAGCTACAAAAGCTTTTTTGCTTTCAAAAGGCAGCCAGACTTTTGAACGATATGCTTGTTGTTTAGCGTTGTGTTAAATGCGCATGATCAGATGTTAGTGTGCAGCAGAAATATCGGTCTTGTGCTCGAGAGAGAGAGAGGGAGAAAAAATAGTTTGACTTCAGCAGTGTTCCTCAATGTAAAAAACAGTACAATGACCCGATTTAGTCTTAAATGCAGACCAAATATCTGTAAATGTCTGTAAATAATTTTCTAACATTTACTTGCAGATAAAACAATCAATTTGTGATAACCACGAGAAAATTGTTTAGAGTGGACAAAATTGAATCGGTTACCTCTTCTGTCCTGAATCGATGATTGTTTCAGCATAAATCTGGAATTTGAGTTCATTGTTTTAGTAAAAGACTTTGGTTTTTTACATTATTTATGGAATCAACTGCTTTTGAAGATTATAAATTTTCACATGCTTGAAGGAATGCACAATCTGATTATTACTGGTGCTGGATATGCAATAGACTAGACCAATGCCTTTCTGGAGATCTGTGATCTGTGTATGTATAACGGCATGACTAACAATTTACTGGGGTTACAAAATATCCAGTAGCCTAAATAAAACTGTATGAATGAACCAATTATGTACGTTCTGGTTTTTTTAAATCATGACCTATCCAGCATAATAATATTACTTTATTTTGTAGAAATGACTTTTCATTGAGAACAATTCCTCAGGGCTGAATAAATGATGCCCTTTAGTTTATGGACAATAGTTCAACTGTACGAACTGTACTACTGTGCTGTAGTTCAACAATTACACCTTCTAGTGTGTAAATGCTTTCAATCAGACAAAATCATCCTAAAAATTCAGCTGTGTAGGCCAGAGCTGCCCAAAGTTAAGAGGGGTAAGGCCCCCCCAAAAACATTGCAAAAGCTCAACGACCCCCCAGTTAAAAAATATATGCCTGCATTTATTAACAAGTTTGTAAGAATTTCATGTGAATTTTGAGAACTATGATGTAAACATTCTTTTTAAATATATTTAAATCCATAACACTAACCTTACATACTTTCAAAAAAAATCTAATTTTAGAAAAATTGAAATATTTTAATATATTTGGACTAGCTACGGCCCCCCTGCAATAACACTATTTGGGAAGTTTGGGAAGCACTGCTCTAGTATAACGTGTAGGCTATTTAGCTGTTTCAAATTTGTTTAAAGATACACTATAACTTTTTTTCTTTAAATTAACATAATTTAAATAATGAATACTTATTCCAAAATGTCTCTTGCCCTGATTCACTATGTGAAACCTATTATAAGTGTCCACTTGATAGGATGGTTTTCGCGGGAAATTGTGAACAAACGTCACTCGCCCATGTGTCTCATCATATCCATAAATTTAGGTGTATTGGACTTAAAGCCACGCGCAGTATGGCAAGCAGTTTTAGCTTTAAATACTCTTTCCCGTACTAGTCATGAATCAGTTTTGACTAGTCATAATTCCATTTCCAGATATCTCTTCTGCAATTTTGACTCGTCGTAATTGCAAATGAGATATCTACAATGTGATTGTGACTAGTCATAATATGCATTGAAGATATCTACAATGTCGTTGTGACTAGTCAAATTCTTCCATTGACTTCAATTGGAAAATATGTTCAGATATCTACAAATGAGTTTTGACTAGTAGAAATTGTAATTAAAGATATCTCCAATTTGATTATGACTAGACAAAACTTAGTTAGAGATATCTCAAATTATAATTTGCACTAGTGGCAATAAAATTAGAGATTTCTTCAACTGAATTGCCACTAGTGCAAATCATAATTAGAGATATCTCTAACTAAGTTTTGTCTAGTCATAATAAAATTGGAGATATCTTTAATTCATCGTTTTTTAAGATATCCAAAAATAAATATGTAGATATCTTTAAGTAATTTATTACTAGTCAAATTACAGTTGTAGATATCTTGAACTGGATTTTTGACTAGGCAACACTTCATTAGAGATATCTTGAATTGAAATTCGTCCTAGTCAAAACTCGTTTAAAGATATCTTAACTTAATTATCGATATCTCAGTGTGTTTTTTGACTAGGAGGATCTTTCTTTGGAGATATCTGCATTCAGCTTTGTGACTGGAAGAATTTCAGAGTAGATTTCTTGAATGAACATTCTGACTAGTCGAAATTATTTTATAGATATCTTAATTGTGTTCTCAAACCACGCCTCTGCTAAGCCCCGCCTTTTCTAACCATATTGTCTGCCACCAAAAAATCTCAACGGCCTGAGCTGGTTTTCAGGTAATAACATTACTGTAAAAGTAACTGTATGTTATTAACACTGGAATAGGAACTGCATTATTTGCAAATCACGGGCTTGTTTTGCGTTGTCAACCGTTTTCTGAGGTAATATAGTTGTGGAGAGAGCGCCTCTGGGTGGTGCGGAGGAAATGTAGTTTCACGTCACGCACAACAGATTCGACTAGGAGCAATTACAATTCAGATATCTTAAAATATAATTGTGACTAGTCGAAACTGAATTACAGATATCTCTAATGACCTTTGCGGATAAATGACGCGTCTTTTAAAGATATCTATGACATTACAGATATCTTTAATGGAGTTTTGACTAGTCAAATATATATTACAGATATCTCAAATCAGATTTCTTACTAGTGCAATTATAATTCCAGATATCTCTAATTGTCATTCTGACTAGTCGAATTATAATTATCACTCGTCAAAATACAATTGTTACTATCTTTAAATATATTTATAGATAGTCAGAACAAAGTTTAAAAGCTAAAACGGCTTGCCATAGAATTTCAGAGTAGATTTCTTGAATGAACATTCTGACTAGTCGAAATTATTTTATAGATATCTTAATTGTGTTCCCAAACCACCCGGTCCAGTTTCTACAGAGCGCTTACAGGATTCCTTTATTTTATAAATATATATTAATTTTATATTATTTGAAAAAAAAAACAAAAAAAAAAAACAAACAACATCAATAAAAAATCTTAAGTTATAAAAGTGCCACAATTATTCCAGTATCACGTGCAGAGGTGGCATTTTGCTCTCATGAACGGGTCTACAAAATGAGTTTTAAATTCATGATTTAATATTAATGAGATTTTTATTTATGTGATGTTTTAATTCTGGATGTTGATTTATGTAAATGATGCATGACTTTGACATGTTTTAACGCGCGTGCACTCCGAACATTTGAACTGAAGCGGCGCAAAGTTGCCATGGAAACGGACAAACAACAAACTGACAAGCAGCAAAAACTCCGTCTCTCGCTGTTGTTTTCTCTTCTTTCAGGTGAGTTTAGTCGCTAAAATCACACGAATAATACACACAACTGTTCCGGACACTTCTCGTACTTGTAATTGACAAGAGTGAGTATGAATGAAATCTCGTTGAGTATGAATGCGATCCGGAAATCATCCGCCATGTTGACTTTATCGCAAGCGCAACAACTTAAAAGATATGAGTGACCGGTTTAATTCATCTATCTGAAAATATCTTGATATTGATTAAACTTGCTCATTTTCTGGTCTAGTTGAAAAAACGGCTCCCCATTTATTTTGTTATTGTACCAATAAATTTGCGGTTAATTTCAGTTCTTATATTTTCAACCCTACTAATGTGACCAAGTTTTATCCTTAAAGATATTTTTTTATTATTAAAAAACCCCAAAATCGCAATCTCTTGAATATGTTAATTTATTTTATATGCAAACATATTCATCCAAAAGCAAAAGTGAATGAAATCTCCTTTGTTTCCCTATTTTTCTTGAATTTAAGTATTGTATCAGGCTTATAAAAAACCCAAAACAAATATATATATATATATATATATATATATATATATATATATATATATATATATATATATATATATATATGCATTATGATGAATTATTCAGATATTTAACCTTGTCACTGTGCTTTTTTGTGCTCTGTAATGATGTACACAAACCCATGTTTTTTTGTTTTTTTTTTGTTTGTGATTGTTTATTGTTAAAGATACAACCATGGTATTTTCCCTGATAATCATAAGTTCTGCAATAGATAATAATAAAAAGTCATGAATCACAGCTGCACTAACACCTCACAGCATCAGAAGCTCAACACTACCTCGTACGGTTTTTCACAGCTGCTCGAAGATCCTGCCTTTGGAGAAGAATGTTGATTTTGTGCTCAGAAAATGTAAGTATTACTTCAAAAAATAAGATTACCCTCAGAATCAATTGCATTGCTACCCCACCCCAACACTTATGCACAATAATAATGAAAATGCTGCCCAATACTTCACTGCATTACTTCTTACTGAAAATGATGTTTTAGTAAAACAAGCAAAATGTCATTTGTTTTGTCATTATGCATGAACACACACACTTGACATGTACAGTCAAGGTGAATACATCTCAATTTTCAGTCAAGCAATGATTTAATAAAAATAATTATATATTATTTACTGGTAACAATGGGAAACAAATGAGTAAAAGAATGAATAAGTGCAAGCACAATAAATAAATACATATCAAGTGGTCGTGGTAGTCGTGGTAGTCGTGGTAGTCGTGGTAGTTGTGGCCTAGTGGTGAGGGAGTCGGGCTTGTAATCTGAAGGTTGCTGGTTCGATTCCCACACCGGCAGGAATTGAAAGTGGGGATTGTGAATAAGCAGCACTCTCTCCATCTTCAATACCATGACTAAAGTGTCCTTGAGCAAGACATCTAACCCCTAATTGCTCCCCTTGTAAGTTGCTTTGGATAAAAGTGTCTGAAAAATGTAAAAAAAATGAAAAAAGTCAACAACACATGAAACAAAGCTTTATTCAGATTTATTGTACTAATAATCATATATTTACAGGCATTGAACCATCCTTCTGCCATCTCAACACAGATGTTCAAATTCTGCTGTTTTATTTTGATGAAGCAGCTGATCACCGTGAACATCTTCACCTGTCTTTGCCGTCCATCATGTCCCTCATTACTGCTCTTCTCAATGGAGACATAATTGATCCAGAGGATGAGGAAGACCATGATGATGGACCCCTGAACCCCACAACCTTGAAGCAAGAGTCGGAGAAGATGTGCGAGACAATCTAGCTGCCGCTGTGTCTGCTCCAAACATTCTCCAAGAACATGACTAACTGTTAATTTTAATTTTACAATTCATGTCAGCATTCCCTTTCTTGCTATTTTTCATGCTAATTTTCAATGTAGTTTTACTACTTTTGTGGTGTAGTGGGCTGAGCCACTGAACTGGAAAGCAGAAGGTTGCTGGTTCGATCACCACCAATGCATGCTTGAGCAAGTCCCTCGTGTTAACTGACTTCTTATACAATACAAATGTTCTTTCATTTATCATCAGTACAAACGGTCAAATAAAACAGAGAACTAATGTCAAATTACTTGTACATTGTTTATTTATATTACTTACATTCATGTAATGTAAGCCGTGTTGAATTCTACATAATAGCACACACTCAAATGTCTCATCATCTGCAATACTTATTGAATATTTCCCTGTTTATGATGTATATGGTTCAGAAGTCATGTAAATCCACTTTGGTGACGGACGTGAGTTTACTAGAGCTCCTGTTAGCTATACGTAATAAAACGTGTTTTTACAGCAGAATCACAACTATACTGCCTAGCGTCTTTACACCTTCAACACTTCAACAGTTTAAAGTAGGTCAACAAATGCGATTTTAACACAAGGAATGTTTTCAATACTCACATTTGAAAACGCCTCTTTCCCCTCCGTGTTTGATTGACATATCCTCTCCCGTGGCCTCCTGGGATAGAAAAGTACTTTTCGGAAAGTGCTCAGGAATCTGGGCGGAAGCTGTAGGCCATCCGGGAACTTCTCGACTACTCTTTTGTGACTACTAAGGTTTGGGATATACTTATTCGCTGGCCTACAGCTTTTCCCCTACTATATAGTAGAGAAGTAGGCGATTTCGGACGCACTTTAAGTAGACGTACGTCCCAATCTCGCGAGAAATAGTACGTCACCGAGGTAATTCTCGCCTACTCTTTTATGACTACTAAGGTTTCGGACATACTTATTCGCTCGCCTACTGCTTTTCGCCTACTCAATAGTAGAGAAGTAGGCGATTTCGGACGCAGCCCCCACCTTTATTATAGACTTGAGGACGGAAGGGATAACCCTCATAGCACCACCTTCGGTGACGCAGTGTCTCGTTCCCCCTCTCAGGGAACCGAGGTTACATTAGGTAACCGGAGACATTTTAACTACTTTCAACTGAAAGCAATCGGTATCCCTGCCTGTATGGAATGGAAGTGGCTTAAGTTAGTTGTCACAACGAGTGAAAAGGGTTTTCATGGAGCAGTTAAATCTCCAATCTTACATCTCAAAATGTCATACAGAGGACCAAAAGAGAACTCAACAGGGCTCGTAATAAAACAAGAATGGCATGGTTCAATTTTAGATAAATTGACATGTAGCTCTTAAACAGAGTTCATTGTAAAGCATTATCTGTTGTGAACAGTCATTTCATTATGGTTGTTGTGCTGCGCTGGAGTTTATTTTCAAGGAAGTACCGTGTCTTCTAATGGGTTTTCTAAAGGGTTTAGCTACTGTAACATCTTCACCTACTCAGTTTGAGATCTTTTTTTTTTTAATCTAAACTGGTTATCTCTTAAGACTTTGTGACTCTTGGTGCCCCCTTGTGGTCTACTTGGGAATATTGATGAGACGCTTAAATTTAACATCTAGGGCCTGGTTTCACAGACAAGGCTTAGACTAAACCAGGATTAGGCCTTAGTTCAATTAGGGTATTTAAGTAGCTTTTATAAACGTGTGCATCTTGAGAGAAAACAATGGCACTGACATATTTTAAGAAATATCAGGGCAAGTTACTTTCAGTTAAAACAGCTCAAACATGCATTTTAGTCTGGGACTAGCTAAGCTTTGTCTGTGAAACCGGAGGTCGATATCATAAAATAATACAATATTGTAATAGCAAGAGGATTCACAGCACAGTTTATTTATTTAAAAACTGCTGAACACTTGTCTAATACTACAGCTGTACATGCCATCAAAAACCTAACCGATACAACATATGGAAAACAACCTGAAGACAACATATATGGAACTGTCCAATGAAGTACAAAGCAAAACCAAAGATTATATAAGTGTACACTTGCCATTACAAGCACAGCTTTAGAGTATAAAACATTTAATTGGCATTCATGAATGCCACGCATGGCATACATTTACTGCTTAAATGCCTTAACTGCAAAAATGTTAAATAGAGTTGCTTCAAAACTTTACAGACACTAGAGAGAATCAGAAATATATCACTTTGAACAATTTCCAAACATCCTATTACGTCTATGTCATCTGAGTTGCTTGTGTTTCAAAACAGGAACACATATGACACAAATGTAACACTTTAAAGGATGTGACACAATCTCACTCATTCCCCGACACACACACACAGTTCATACAGGGTTCAACAAGTGATAGAAAAAATAAAGTTCATTGTTATGAAAAGTTATGAAATGACAGCAGAGAGAATTTGTTGCCTGTCTTTCTGTTTGTCTACATACAGCATTTTTCTGTCTTATTAATATGCTTTCTATCAAACAGTACTTTCAAAAACATTTTATATGAATATGTTTGTTTATTCACCCTATTTTAAGTTCTTTGCTGAGGTAGAGACAAAAGGTCTTTATCCTGGGTCATCTGATCAAAATATAGCTGTGTATATCCTTAAGTATGAATATGAATGTATATAAAGATATGCTGAAATAAACATGCATTCCTTTTGTAATGCACACGTTCAGGAAGTGCAACTATTAATACACTTCATTACATGGAAGACCATGGACAAATAATCTGATCCATTGGGTGTAAAATAAACTCAATGACTTTTTAACATCACATGTTTAATGTACATCAAAAATTGCTGCCTGCCAAGATCACACTGCTGTTTTATTACAATTGTTCTTGCCTATTTCAAAATAATCAGAATACATGGGCTGCAGACTTAATAATATCATATTTTAAAAAAAACCTAAATACATTAATTCTTGTCTAAGTACTAACTAGCATCATTTTAAAACATATTTACTAGTAATTCATTTCTCTTAGTCAGTCAGAGAGTGATATAGCTCTCAAGGTTATATTTCAAGTTAACACATACCCTAAATCACACCCCTCAAATCGATCAAGATCATGTCCAATGTACAGCAATGCAGTGAAGTTTCTGAGATGGTGTGGCGTTAAAGATCTGACCTGGGCTGCGTTTCTCAGAGCAGCTACGTTGATCATTGGTGGCATTTGTTCTACGATCTACATACGCTTATGCCGCTTTTGAGAAACACAGCCTGCAACACAGTTGCGGGTTCAAATTAGGGGTGAGCGATATAGCTTAAAAAAATGAAACAGAAGTTGCGATAATTTTTTCTTCCCAATGTGACATACTGAATCTGAGTGTATCTACGAGTGAGGCTCCCTCTTCGCGTCCTCCGGACCAGCAGAGGGAGCTCTCACCTGAATATTACCTATTCCGGACTCCATTTCCCATAAGCCCTCATACCTGGGACTGATCACTCTTCCACCTGACTCTCATTACCTTCCTATTTAAGCTATTCACTCACAGTGCTTCAACGCAAAGTATTGATTGCCTTTCCGTCATCAACTTTATTATCCTGGACTGTTTATCCGCTTCTGATTCTCTGCTGCCTATCTGACTTCTGTCTGTACCTTGGATTGTGTATGTTTGCCACCTTCCCCAATTTGTGCCTGTCCACGTTCCTGTTTGTGGTTCGCCTTCTCTTTGATTACTGCCGTGTATTGACCCTTGCCTGCTTAACATTGAACTGTTTCAATAAAACTGCGAATGGATCCTCATTCTGTGGACTCATCGTTACAGTATCGGTGTCTTGAAGAAGAGAAAATGTAGGGCGGGACTTGATTTTGTCCGTGGGGAATTGATTGGATGCTTGTAGTTTGCTATTGGTGGATCTCATGTGAGTGACAGGTTGCCCCGCCCTCGTGCCAGTAAACGCATCATCAGAGAAGAGATGTCGCTGCAAGAGGGAGGGGAAGTGATTTTGATTAAAGATTATGATTATTATTATATAAAACAATTCTGATTTCTTGGTGACTTTAAACTGATTCATGGAAAAGATTAAGTCAGGAAACAAAGAAACACTGAAACTAGTTATGATGAAACTCAGTGGCAAAATAAAAAGCACATTTTATACTGCCAAACCAAGTCATATTGAATTCTCTATATCGCTCGGCCCTAGTTAAAACCCTACAAGTGAGACCGAATGGTTGAGGCGTATTATTCCCAAGCAGCAGAGCAGATGATGAGTGCGGTGAATCCGATCAGGAGCAGCAGGAGCAGCAGGAAGAGGTACTGTGTGTTGGGAAATGACGAGGCCGATCGTGCCGGTCGGCTCCGCAGGTACTGATCCACGGAGTCGGTCAGGCTGTACTTCTTAGGAATGAAGCCCAGTTCTCGCTGTGCCTTCTCGATTTTAAAGGTGTGACTGACAGCAATGCTTCTCACCTGCGAGGGATGCAGAGGTCAGACGGTCGTGTCAGGAGTGGTCAGCATGCTAATAGCAACCTCATCTGAGACAGAGATGAGATGATAGTACCGATGTCTCTGTGATCTCAGATCAGATCCTTTCACTTACCGTACATGCCAGAGACACAAGCTTTCAAAGCAGAACTTCACCTTGTTAAAATGTATACCTGTAGTGTAACTACTTAAAATCTTAAACATTTAAAAAAAAAAAAAACTGTACTTGCAAAATATAATGAACTTAAATTAATAAAACAGTTCACAGAACACATAAGTAAATTTTTGAAATGTTTTTGTAAAAATGTAAGGTAACACTTTATTTTAAGGTGACGTTCTTACTATAGTAATAACAGTAAGTTAAGCATAATTACAAGCAACTAACCTTAAACCAAACCCAAACTGTAACTCTATAGTAAGTACATATAGTTAACTAATATTACTCAGTACTTAAGTACAATGTGACTAAAGTATAACATTTTACTTTAAAGTACTTACTTTAATGTGTTGATTAACACACTAAAGCACATGTAATGTACTTGATTGTAATTTTAACTGTAGTGTTATTTGATATTTTAAATGCATTAAATTGCAACTTCATTATTACAAATATATTTAAATACATGACATACAAGTTTAAAAAATGGCATTAAAATATATTTTATGCACCTCCAGCAGTAACTTCAAAGAAAATAATTAAGAAATAACATAAAGATGTACTTAAGACCCACTTCAGTGGGTCAAAAAGCACTCGTTAAATTTCATTTAATATGAATTTTAACACGAATACATTTTCATTTAATTGTAAATAACATGCATAGTGTACTTCTTTTTCACAAGGATTTGTTTTTGTTTGTTGCAATCATTCTTACGTAAAACAAAAAGTTTGTTATTTGAGTTGACTACTTTTCTAGTACTAGAACTGGTCTAAAGCATGATTCGGCTTTAGGTTTTGGGGCGAACTATCCCATTAAGAAGTGTCACAGTCAGATTGCCCTGAAGCTGAACACTACGCTGAGAGATGGGCTCTGGATTTGACTTCACAGATCAGATTCTGAGGGCTTCACATTTACTAATGGCTTTAATGACCTCCTTTTACCTGGCATTACTTTTACATTGAGTGAGTCTGTACCCGCGTGCTCTCCTGGCACGATAAAATGCCCCCGCGGTCTCTCTCCCCTTACCAGCCTTCAGATTGGGTATCTACATGGAAAATCTCCACCGGGCCGAGAGCCAGAGCCGGTTCCCCTGACCCAACACACTGCCGTCTAGACCAGGAGCTGTCTGAAGTGTGTGTGGGGTAACAGGGGACACGTTGTAAAGCTTATCATCTTATCTAAGGAATAATAATGTAGACAATGTTATTTTGTTTGATCACACGGCTGCATTTAGGCACGGTCAAGATGATCTGCTGACTTCAAACTGAGCATCAGAATGGAGAATAAAAGCGATTTAAGTGACTTTGAATGTCACTGCTTTGAGTATTTCAGAAACTGCTGATCTTCTGGGATCTTCAGCACAACCATCTCTAGAGTTTACAGAGAATGGTCCGAAAAAGAGAAAATATCTAGTTAGCGGCAGTTCTGTGCTTGAAAATGCCAGAGGACAGAGGAGAATGACTGGTTCAGCTGATAGAAAGACAGCAGTAAACCAAATAACCACAAGAGCATCTCTGAACACATCCAACCTTGAAGCTTCAGCAGCAGAAGACACACCGGCGACGCTCCTGTCAGACAAGAACAGGAAACTGAAGCTACAATTCACATGGGACACCAAAACTGATAGAAGATTGGAGAAACATTCCCTGGTGTGACGAGTCTCGATTTCTGCTGCGTCATTCAAGAGAACGAGCAGAAACTGATGTAAAACATGCCTTGTGTCAATGGTTCAGGCTGCTGTTAGTGGTGTGATGGTATGTTAGACACTTTCTTGGCACACTTTAGTACCAACTGAGCACCATTTAAACACCACAGACTACCTGAGTATAGTTACTGACCATGTCCATCTCTTCTTGACCACAGCGTAGCATCTTCTGATCTACTTCCAGTAGGATAACACCCCATGTCACAAAGCTCAGATCATCTCAAACTGGTTTCTTGAGCATGACAATGAGTTCACTATACACTGACTCCACAATCACCAGATCTCAACCCAATAGAGCAGATTTGGGATGTGGTGGAATGGGAGATTCACATCATGGATGTGCATCTACTGTGTGATGCTCTTATGTCAATTTAGACCAACATCTCTGAGGAATGTTTCCAATGTTTCTTGTTGGATCTGTGCCATGAAGAATTAAGGCAGTTTTGAAGGCAAAAGAGGGTCCAAGTCCAACCCCTACAAGCAAACAGTTTTCAAATGAAGGAAACTTTGGAACTTTCAAATATTATCCTCGTATTGTAATATTATATTGTAATCAAGGATGTAAAGCTGCTTTGAAACAATGTGAAAATTGCTATACACATAAACTTGAATTGAATCAAATCAAACTAGAGACCTGGAACAAACTAATGCATAGAAAGCTTACTACTTCTATAAAAATTCATTACACGGTACAGTTTTTCAAACACATCAGTTTAATAGATAACTTAGCTTAAACCCAGGAATAGCTGCTAACAGACAGGAGAAGATGTAACATTTTGTTCTGGTAAAAAGTAAAGCTCAGAACATAAATTCCAATATTTGGATTATTTAGAGGTGACTGTGCTGTGTGAACAGATCCTGCTCTGAAACAGACGAGTGCCATCTAGTGGACAGAACACCACAGAGCACAGTGTATACTTCTGACACATTGAACTAATATAAATGTAATGTGGTGGCCACAAAAAGTATTTGGACACTCAAGCCACACTATGAATGTCAAAAAAAAAAAAAAGATAAAATAATAGCTCCATTCATTTTCCAAAGCACTTGGAAAAGTGTGATTTAAGTGTCCAGATGCGTAGTTTTAGTGCCACTGTATTTAATATACAGTGTACAATTTGGATCAGAAACTGGGATGGAGGTTGCCATTGTGTGATTGACATTCTCATTTCCTGGTTTGTGTGCGAGTGTGTGTGTGTGTATCTTTCCTCAGTGGCACTTCACCTGTCCATCTCAAACCTAAAGTTCCAGCAAGGAGCTGGTGTCTCATGTTTTATTCACAAAGCAATCATCAAACCTGCCGCCATCTGACCAGAATCGCCCCTTCAGGCCGTGGCTTCTGTTTCTCATGACTAATGCATGTCACACCACCAGAGTTTCTTGCTCAAACTTTATGCCAACTTGTTTGTCGCCCTTTACTACCATCCCAGAATACGCTGTGTGTATTTAAACAGATAGAGGAGGCACACGCAGACTGTTGTGTTTCATAGTTAAAGATGCCTGCTCGTATAATTTATGAAATCTGATGGATTATAGAATGTAAACTCTATGGTCATTTCATTGAGTGCAGGAGTACTAGAGCTTCAGAAGAGTTAAAAGAAGTACCTACATGCTGATGGTAACCTAAGCTGCCACACTTAGGCTCTAGCTATTGCGCACACACACACACACACACACACACACACACACACACACACACACACACACACACACACACACACACACACACACAGCCTCTTTATTAGGTACACTGGGTTTATTAGGTTCATGGCATAGATTCAACAAGGTGAACAGTCAACAAGCTGGAAACATTCCTCAAGAGATTTGGGTGTTGAGCATCACACATCCATGATCTGGATCTCTCATTCACATCCCAAATCATAGTTAGCTCAATGAGTAACCACTCATGTCTAATGCACCAGAGACCTGGGTTTAATCCCCACCAAGGGCAACCTCTCACTTGTAAATAAGTATCTGCCAAATGAATAAATGTAAATGTATTACTTTATCCACAAACCATTCAGAAACATCCAGATGCGTTCTAAAAGTAACTTCTGAAGTTTCTCCATCAGTGTCCGGTTTGAACAATGTAAGGCTGAACACCGTTACGAACAATCGTCATGTTCTCTGAGTGAGATTCTGAAGCTTTGTTGCTGTTAAAGCTCTGCCCTCTTCTGGAAAGGGGGCTGGGAGCAGTAGCTCATCTGCATTTAAAGGGACACACACAAAAACGGCGTGTTCTTGCTAACAAGAGGGGGCAAACTTGACAAGATATAATACGTGATCTGTTGGGTATTCTGAGTTGAAACTTCAGAGACTTATATTATATCTTCTAAAAAAAGGAATTATAGGTCCCCATTAAACGATGCTCAGTTGGTACGAAGTGGCCCAAAGTGTGTCGAGAAATTATCCCCCACATCACTACACCACCAGCCTGAACTGTTGGTACAAGCAGGATTGATCCAAGCTTCCATGCCAAATTCTGAAACTATCTACTGAATGTAGTAGCAGATACCGAGACTCATCAGACCAGGCTATGTTTTCACAATCTTCTTTTGCCAGATGAGCCTGTCCGTCACCAGCAACCATGCCATGTTCAAAGTCACTTAAATCACCTTTATTCTCCATTCTGATGCTCAGTTTGAACTTCAGCAGATCATCTTGACCATGCCTAAATGCACGGAGTTGCTGTCGTGAGGTTGGCTGATTAAATATTTGCGTTAAATGAGCAGTTGAACAGGTGTACTTAATAAAGTGGCCGGTGAGTGTACATTTTCCAGCGAATCAAAGCTATGCAGCTTAAATGATAAAATTCTATTTTGATATAATTTTGTTGATATTCAGTATACAAATTAATTTTGGTTCATCATCCTACGTTTATGTAGATCGCAGCTCTTTGTTAATGGAGTTAATTACCTCTAATAGCTGAGGGGAAATACAAATTCACACTGCTCACAATATGGCATCAGAACAACTTTATAAGGAAAAAGTGACCAGAGCAAACTGTATAACGTAATGAAGGTTGGAGAGAACACATTTACCTCATTTCTTGTCAGAATCAATGGAATTTCCAGTAGAGGACTCAGAGTCACATGCAGTCGCTCCATCAGAATTGCTGGAGAAGACAAGAAGGTTCAAGAAATGAATTTCTCAATTCAAGCTCTAGGCACAAAAATTGGAATAATATTTTAATTTCACTTTAGTCACACCTGCTGAGTAGACCAGAAACACAGGAAGGTGAATCAGCGGCCGACCATAACCTAGTCTTTCAAACTGGAAATAGAGAAAGGTATAGTTGTTTAAAATAGCAAATAATTGTAATACACTTTCAAATATGTGTGAGTTAATTAAATATACTTGGATTGATTGTTACACACCAGAGGTGTCAACCATTCAAAGACATTGACAGACTCCCCATCATTGATAAAGTAGGCCTGTCCACTCTAAAAAAAAGACAAATGAACAATAATACATTCTACATAATCTGGGTTCAATACGGCTGATTGCAATAAAAAATATCATGTCACACATACCGCCACAAAGGCTTTCTCTGCAGTGAGTGCTTCTGCTGCTAAAACATGAGCCATCACCAAATTATCCACATGCACCCAGTTCATCTTGGCATTAGGGTCCCCAAAACAGAAGCTGAACAACCTCCTCTCCACATTTACCTGAGAAGAGAAGAGAATCACAAAACCTTGTTTCTGCATTCGCCAATCAACAGATTTTTACAGAGCTAACACACCCTCTAAATGCCCTAATATCCTTCAAACAAAATTAGGCCAAAATGGAGTTTGTTTGGAGTTTTCTTTCATCATCTCATGCTCAAGATCTGTCTATGGGAAGGGCATCTGTACCTGACCTTTGTAGGAGCATCCAACTGAATCAAGTTTGGCTTGATAGACAGGAGTGCATGTGCAATGCCAGGTAAGGGACTGCCTCTTACCATAAGGCACCTGCAAGTGCTACCTTTCCTCAATTGACATTGACTTCTCTCTACCTCTGGATAAGGTGTTTTTCTTTTTAACCAGGTTCACTGATCTTTTCCTGCAAGCCGCCCATGGTCGTAGTTTTTATTAGACTGCCGAACCACTTACTTTGCATTTTTGCCCTATCCTTCGGCTATCCACCTTCAAAATCAACACCGGTTACACCTGGGGACAACCAGTGGTGAACCTGTTCAGCCATGTGCATCACCTCATCACTGCATGGGATTCCCATCCCTTCTGTGTTGTTTGCATGGATCTTAAAAAAAGCTGAAGAACCAATCAACGTCCTCCAGAATGGTAACCATTACTTGGAACTCGCTATAAAGTTCTGGCACCGGAGGCTCATGCACAGAGCCTCGATGTAGGATTGTCCGACTCTGACGGGGAAAAAGGCAACTCTTGCGGTGTGGCCTCTCTGAGCTGGGCTGACCAAAGCAACACTGCTCTTTTTAAGAATATTTTATTGGCTGAGACCCCTTTCATTGATGAGGCACTTGGCTCCAGGGGCAAGGGCAGGCGTTCTTGACAACTCTGACGACTAGGATGCCATTCTCCTGACTGTAGCCCCTCAGGCTAACTTTTACGCTGCCTTATACCAATTGCTCCTCTTTGAGTTTTGTGAACGAGACGTCTCTTGCCTCAACATCTAATGGCTGGCTCTACAAAATGCCTTGGACCAAGAGAGGGACATTTATGATGGGAAATAACATGAAGCATCGCTAAGTAGATTTGCTCGACCTCAAACAGGGTCTCGTGGGTCTCAAAGTTAAGGATACACCACCAGAAAGGGCGACTCTCTGGGCCTGGCCCGTTAGATGGCAAACTTAGACACATTGGGGCGTCCCCAACGTGTTATCACCTCTGTTCAGATTGTCTTTACATGATTGTACAGTTGTGTTCAAAATTATTCAACCCCCCAATGCTGTAAATGGTTTTAGAGAATTTAGAGTACATTTGTAATTGAATTCAGAATGAAATCCTACAAGGACTTCTTAAAGAAGCATATGCAACTAAAATGACATCAATTGGTTTTGTAATACAGTAGTAAATGTTTCTTTTGTGAATTCTTCATTGACACAATTATTCAACCCCTTAAAGACTACCACTCTGAAGAACAGAGGTCCATTGAAGTGTTTTCAATCAGGTATTGAAAGCACCTGTGGATGTCAGGGAGCAGCAATAAAGCCTAATAAGCACCAATTAGGCAGCTTTAAAATGACTGTGATACTCAGCTCCTTCTAGACATTTACTGGTGTGGTTACAAACATGGTGAAGTCAAGAGAATGGTCCAGGAAGACAAGAGAAGAGGTGATTACTCTTCACAGGAAGGGCAATGGCTATAAGAAGATTGCAAAGATGTTAAACATACCAAGAGACACCATAGGAAGCATCATTCGCAAATTCAAGGCAAAGGGCACTGTTGAAACGCTAGATGGTCGTGGCAGAAAGAAGATGCTGACTTCGACTGCTGTGCGCTACCTGAAGCGTAGAGTGGAGAAAAGTCCCCGTGTGACTGCTGAGGAACTGAGAAAAGATTTGTCAGATGTAGGTACTGAAGTTTCTGCTCAGACAATACGGCGCACCCTGCGTAATGAAGGCCTCCATGCCAGAACTCCCAGGCGCACCCCCTTGCTGTCTCCAAAGAATAAGAAGAGTCGACTGCAGTATGCCAAAAGTCATGTGGACAAACCACAGAAGTTTTGGGATAGTGTTCTGTGGACTGATGAAACAAAATTAGAACTGTTTGGGCCCATGGATCAACGCTATGTTTGGAGGAGGAAGAACAAGGCCTATGAAGAAAAGAACACCTTGCCTACTGTGAAGCATGGCGGGGGGTCAATCATGCTTTGGGGCTGTTTTGCTTCTGCAGGTACTGGGAAGCTTCAGCGTGTGCAAGGTACTATGAATTCTCTTCAGTACCAGGAGATATTGGAGGACAATGTGATGCAGTCCGTCACAAACCTGAGGCTTGGGAGACGTTGGACCTTTCAACAGGACAATGATCCCAAGCATACCTCCAAGTCCACTAGAGCATGGTTGCAGATTAAAGGCTGGAACATTTTGAAATGGCCATCGCAGTCACCAGACTTAAATCCGATTGAGAACCTCTGGTGGGACTTAAAGAAAGCAGTTGCAGTGCGCAAGCCTAAGAATGTGACTGAACTGGAGGCTTTTGCCCATGATGAATGGGCGAAGATACCCGTAGCTCGCTGCAAGACACTTGTGTCAAGCTATGCTTCACGTTTAAAAGCTGTTATAACTGTAAAAGGATGTTGTACTAAGTATTAAGATTGAATGTCACTTGGGGTTGAATAAAACTGATAATGATGTGAGCAGAGAAAAGACATTTGTGGTTATTTCATTATAAATGTTATGTTATATTTGTCTGACCTACACGTGCCTCTTTGATTTAATTGTAAGCAGGATGACTGAATGATCAAAATCAATGTCAAACCGGCCAAAACAATCAATTTCAGTGGGGGTTGAATAATTTTGAACACAACTGTAAGTGATGTGCGTTTTAAGAGTGGCGCTATTTGAAATCATATCAGTGCTCACTCTCTAAAGCTGTGTTTCCACCGAGTAACTTCCTCCTAGGGAATTCGGGGTGGTACTCAAGGCATTTCGCCTGCAAGAACCAGGGTCTAAATAAAGTACCTGGTTGCGGGGTAGTACTCTTTCAAAGTTCCAGAACTTTCGGCGGTGGGACTTGGGTGCTGAACATGCTGATTTGGTAGAGTTCACGTAGAATTTTGATTGGTTAACTCCACACAGCATTTTATTTCAACCATATTTAAAAGTCTGTTGCATTACATGCAGTAAGAATTGTTTGCTATTCGAATCGATTATGGAGTTTAAAAAAACACGACCGATAAAGCATCGATGAGGTTAAACTTATATGCAGAGGACGAAATCCAGCTAGAACTGGAAAGTCACGTGCAGTCCTACGTCACCGGATTTAATTTTCATGGTATTTTAGACCACGATGGAAATGCAGACAGCAACAGATCTGTGGGGAAAAAAAGTTTTTTGGGACAAATTGTTCCAGGTGATTTCGGTGGAAAAGTGACTTAATATTTTGAGCTTTTTGCAGGACCTAATGGATGTTGTAAAATCTTTTTCTACTCTTAATGTCTATTTAGCGGCTATCACTGCATGTCATGTTGGGTTTGATGGTGCAACAGTGGGACAACACCTCCTTATTTGTAGATTTATGAAGGGTGCTCTCCATTCCCTTCCAGACGCTAGAAGAACAGTTCCAGAGTGGGAACTCTCCATGGTGCTGGACTCTTTGACTCAACAGCCTTTTGAGCCCCTGGGAAGCATCTGTACCTGAAACACTGAGTGGAGAGATCCACCAGGCTTGCCCTGCTTGCTGCACGACATGCTGAGGAAAGGTAGCACCTGTCTGTCAAGCCAGACTTGGTGCAACTAGATGCTTCTGCAGAGGTCAGGTACTGATGCCCTTCCCATAGGTGGATATCTCCACTCAATATTTCAGAGATCCAAGGCGGCTTTATAACTGCTTTATCGAAGAAAATCAAGTTTTGAATTGAGTGCCGAATTGCAGGACATGCAAACATATCCACATCACTATGATTAGCCGTTTTCTTAACTGCTGTCTTTTGTGTTAATTATTTTTATAGACAGTAAAGCGTGCAACACATATTTACATCTAAATGCCACTGTCAGTAGTATCAGCCACTGGTAATGTACTTCAAACTTCTTTTTTACCTTAATCCAACAATGAGTATATCTGGGCCTTAACTAAAAGCGAGTAGAATACAAGATTAATTGTGTAGAGATTACATGAGGAAGCACAGCCACACATGTGTCTGTATGTACTGACAGCACAAGCACAGATAGTCATGTGTCTGTATGTTCAGGCACAGCAGAAACACATGCTGTAACGGGAGCCTCTCACAGACTCCATTAATATTGTACAGCTCTGGGCACATTGGCACAGCTGAGCCTGCAAAGTACAACTGTCTGGGATCTGAGTGTGTGTCTGTGTGTGTGTGTGAGAGAGAGTGGAAATGAAACAGGGGAATGAGGGGCCTCACCATCACCCTGTGCAAATGTCTCCTCTCTTCGGGACCGTAGATACCAGAGGGGCGTAGGACACATGTCTGTAGAAGACCACCGCCTATCACAAATAATACCTCAATATTATAAGCAATTGAACCATGTTTTCATATTCACAAATATACCATTACATGCCTAAATATAATCTAAACCAACTCTGAAATATCCAGTTTTGACTAGTGAGCAATCAATATGAGCTTTTTTACGTTGTCAACACTGCCATCATGTGCTGCTGCAGAGATATTAACATTTATAAAAGAGTTCTGTGGTTGTACCATGCTATATTTTGATATTTACTATGGTTCTAAATGATTATAGTATACAAGTAGCATTGCTTCCCTTGTGTTTTTAATGTATTGAATGTGCACTTGTAGTGTACTTCGAGTCTTAAAAGTATGCAAATGATATAATATGAATTAAATATTAAGTAAAGACCATGTAAGGATGGATGGATGAATTGCAACTTCATTATTACAAATGTGTTAATCATTTAAATACATGATATACCCGTTTCATTAGAAATTACATTATATAGAAACTACATTATAAGTCTATTTTAGTTTGCCATACATGCTTGTCAGTACATTCAGCAGTAACTTTGCTGCACAGCACTGGACAATACTGTATTTTTTCTATTACTTTTTTTGTTTTTATCCATGATATCAAAGAAATCTAATGCTGATCTGGAAGAGTTTACCAAATAAACCAGAAAAAAAAATACATTTAATTATATAATTTCAGACTGCTTGAAATAGCAATGTTCCAGAAAAATTTGTTTCTCACTCCTTTTGTAAGGAGATGTGTGATTTTCAGCACAGAGTCCACACACAGCTTCCCCTGTGCTGGGCTTTATTGTTAAGCCTAGGTCTAAATTTAAAACAGTGTCAGCAGGTCTGGTTGGGTTGGGTTGCAGGCTGTGGTCATTACCATAGCAGCCATTACCTCAGAACCTCATCAGCAGTGGACACACACACACACACACACACACACACACACACACAATATGATCAGGGTATATGACACCACTTGCGCTTATTGCTATTGAGCGCAATAACAGGATTGACTTCAGAGATCAACACGTTTCCATTTCCGTACCTTTTGTTGATCTTCCATTGGCAGCGAGCACCATGTGTTCGGCGATGGCTTTAGTCCTGGAGTAATGGTCTATGTGCTTGAAGAAAGAATGAAAGAATTTTTTCTCATTTAAACAAATGACACGACCTGATGATCATTTGTAAATATAGGAGAACAATTCTCAAATAAAACTGCTCAGACTATGAAGTGTTCAATTCATTTGATCAATTTGAATTCTTTTTTAAATCTTTTAACCACAAAAACGTAGGCCTACTATAAACCATAATATATTATATAAAAGCTATCAATGTGTTTACAATTTGGTGCCTAGGAAAGGTATAATAAACATAATGCATATATCCTCTATAGAATTGGAGTATATAAACAAACAAACAAACAGCTTGTTTCAGCCCTTTGTGAAAGCCATCAAACATCAGTCAACCTCGGCCGAAAATGAGCGCCAGTGAAATCTGAGTGTGTAAACTGTACTATTGTATGATTCATCAGATGTTATGTATTCATGAATAAAGTTTGGGTAGACAAAAGCGGGTGAAGTAGCACTTCAATGCATCACGCGAGTGAGGTGTCGGATAGACTCATTTGATTCCATTAACCTTCCTTAACTTCAGTCTACTGTTCTTCGGGACAGTGAACCGGAGCACACAGGAGCAAAGCACGAGTACGCTTTAACATGACACACTAATCCCTAGTGAAAGTCATCCACTTCTGACGCCTGTGATCGCACTGATCGTGATGTAATAGAACAGTACATCCAGTGTACAGTCGAAAATTAAACACTAAATTAAACACCTCTGGCCATTGCGCTCAAGAGATCAACAAACATGACTGTGATTGGCTACATGTCTCACTGCTGCAGAAACACGCTGTAAATGGAAACATTTGTTGTTCTCCAGAGCGCAAGCACAAAAACGCTTGGAGCATTCACTGTGCAAGAGGTCGCAGTTTCTCCTGGTTCAAATGTTGATTTTGAATTCTTTTCTCTTGAGCAATGCTAAGTAATTAGCTGAAGTAAGAAAATTTAAGGTTTATGTTTGATGTAGGCAATATTGTGAAAAAAGGGCATCAGAACAGGTCTGGACCACCCAACCAGGAGCATTGCCCACACTATTAGAAGCTTAGCCCACCCAACCAGGAGTCTGGCCCACCCAATTAGAACCTTGGCCCACGCAACCAGGAGCCTGGCCCATCCAATTAGAAGTCTGGCTCACCCAATCAGGAGTCTGGCCCACCCAACCAGGAACCTGGACCATCCAATCAGGAGCATGGCCCACACAATTAGAAGCTTGGCCCACCCAACCAGGAGCTTGGCCCATCCAACCAGGAGCTTGGCCCATCCAACCAGGAACTTGGCCCACCCAACCAGGAGCTTGACCCATCCAACCATGAGTCTGGACCATCCAATCAGGAGCATGGCCCTCATAATTAGAAGATTGGCCCACGCAACCAGGAGCTTGGCCCACCCAACCAGGAGCTTGGCCCATCCAACCAGGAGCCTGGCCCATCCAATCAGAAGTCTGGCCCGCCCAACCAGGAACCTGGACCATCCAATCAGGAGCATGGCCCTCATAATTAGAAGCTTGGCCCACGCAATCAGGAGCTTGGCCCACCCAACCAGGAGCTTGGCCCACCCAACCAGGAGCTTGGCCAATCCAACCATGAGTCTGGACCATCCAATCAGGAGCATGGCCCTCATAATTAGAAGATTGGCCCACGCAACCAGGAGCTTGGCCCACCCAACCAGGAGCTTGGCCCATCCAACCAGGAGCCTGGCCCATCCAATCAGAAGTCTGGCCCACCCAACCAGGAACCTGGACCATCCAATCAGGAGCATGGCCCTCATAATTAGAAGCTTGGCCCACGCAACCAGGAGCTTGGCCAACCATGATCCCACATCAAATAACAACATATCACAAAATTGGTGGACTTTATAAAATCAGATAACAAGCTGGAAACTAAATAACCTGTTAATTTCATTCGGATGATGTATCACTATCTATGGAAATCACACTCTCTCCAGCTCTCTCTCCCATACGAACACACACACATACAGTTCAGACACACAGACTCACAAGCACAGAGTCAGCACTGTCCTGTGACCTATCCATAAAATAATTTTGCATCTGCAAAATTACATGACATTTTTTAGTATCGAGGGAGTAACGCCGCTGTAAATTTAAAGCGTCACTATAATAGAGACGCTGCAGCCGAACACTGTTGAGAGACTGAACAGACTGAGGTAATTCAAACACGACTAACCAATCTATTACTATAACTCCAATATCCAATAACAAATATCCAATAACTGCATTAGTCTGCTATCAAAGGCTCAAGCCTTCGTTACTATCTTTAAAATTACATTTTGAAAGTAGTGGGATGAGATGCAAGTCCTGCACACAAGATGTTTCAAGGACAAAAACCTGACAAACGTCTTAAAATAAAACATCTGAACAATGTCTTGAGGTGTGGAACCAATTGACTCCAGGCCGTTGAAATAAATTGCAAAAAATAATGCACACCTGAGGTGTATTTTACGGCCCATTCCTTACTTATAAAACGGAAGTACTTTAAACCGTTTTAATCCCTGCCCCAAACAGACATAAAAGAACACAATTTTCTATAGATTTATATTAGTGATAGTTGACATGTAATTTTGAAGCATTAAACAAAAATGAATGATTGAATTTGTGGCAATTTTCTAAAATGATCAGCAATCTAAACAGAAGCTTCTAAAAATAGCAGAGCAGTGTTCCTAATAGTCTCTTGTAAAATCAGCTCCTTTTTTCACTCTTGGCCCACCTAGTAGCTCAAAGCCGAGGCCGGGACTGCTTTAGAACCGGGCCGATGTTCGAAAAACATGTTTCAATTTTGAACAAACAATGTAACAACATATGCACGTCAGAAACGGTCTGAATGCGAGATAAATCATAGCATCTCACCATGTCCAGCGGCACGCAGGGAACTGAGTCTTCATCTCCCTCCTCAATGGGCCTGCCAGCAAACGCCACATTCACTGTGCTGGTGTAGACGAGTCTCGGGATGCCCCGCTCCGTACACACTACAACACACCAACCGAACACTCAGCCAACATTCACAGCGTACTTTAAAAGTTATTAAACCTTAAATATTTCCTTGTAAGATTTTGCCTGTGAATTTGGTCAAAGATTAGGTGGAAGATCTTATAATCTAGCACACATTTTGTATGATGCCTACATAGACAGCTCACTAAATTCAGACTCTTGCCTTTGAATCTCTGCTGTGAATCTATATGCTCTTAGGAATGAACTGAGGATATTTCAAATACCATTACAATAAAATACACTTATCTGAATAATAGGCCTGATAGTAACAGTATAAATGTTGAAACTCACCGTTTATGACATTGTTCGTGCCGCCAACATTGACTGACTCTATCTGCTTTCTCCTCAGCTGAAGAACAAGAACATACATGACCAGCACATTTCACTACGTTGACATCCGTTCACTCCGTCAACGCTCAGATATAATAATGCAATAATAATAGTCATGGTAAATTGAGAAATTAAACCTAAAAAAATGCATTCTTCATTTCTATCAAAACTAAATGATAACATGCTGATGGAAATGCTCACTAGTTCTTTAAAATGCTTGGCATGATGGTAATGACCACAGTGTTGAGAATTTATATAAAGAACTTACTCACAAATGTGAAACTGAAAGAAAATACAATTTTAATAAGGCCCCGTTTAGACTAGTGCATTTTCGTTTGAAGCGTTTTCAAAAGTCTCCATTTTCAAGGTTCGAAAACTCCAGCGTAGCGTAAAATGAGAACGCACAAGTGTAAACGGGGCATACATTGGGGAAGGTAAAAATATATAAATAATAAAGATATTATAGTAAACCTATGTCAGAACATGTCTACTTTTTTCACTTTAAAGCTATAATCCATCAATAAAAGATCTATAAAAGAATAGAATAAGAGAATGATGTGATATGGATGTGTTTTATGCACACTAAAATGTTCTACATGTAAATACTGATATACTGTAATGCAAAATTGGGATACAAGTAATGTCCCATACAATCTGTCTCCGTGATTCAGTTGATTCTAATACAAGCCGAGCTCTCATTAGACGCCTGTTACACTCACTGACCTGTTCAGGACCTGACATCCCATAGGAAGCGGTGTGGAATATTACATCCACCCCCGCACAGATCTTATACAGGGCATCATAATCCCGGATATCAATCTGGAAGTAAGAAACACACACAGATGTACTGAATCATAACTATGCCATGATGTACAAAGTGCTGAAATAAGTCATTACAGTCTCCCATTATATGATTTTTTTTAATCCATAAAACTTACTAAAGAAACTATAGTGTAGAACAACTAAACTGGGAATGATCTTGACTGGGGTTCCAAATAAGAAAATGTCAAGACTTGGCCTGATAGAACCACAACAATTTGCCTAAAACCATTAGATTACTTTTAGAAAATGTTTCTAGATCAATGGAAACATATTCCAGAGTACAAGCAACACTGAAACAATGTTAATTCTGATGCGTCAACAGTAAATGCATTGAATCAGCATTGCAAAGTGATATTGGTTCGATCCACCCAATGTGTGTCGAAATTTCAATGCTCATCCAACACTCTTTAAACTCAATCTCAACCAGAACTCAACATTGTATCAATGTCACTATCTGGGGTCTAACTTATATGTACAAATGTAACTTTGTACATCATGTATCATGTAAATAAACCCACTGGTTCTCGACTGGTTTTGCTTCAAGTCCCAGATTTTACATTGGACATCAAGTGGAACGCAGTAAAAAAAATCCCTCAAATTCAACATGAAAGTTGTAAAATGTTATTTGCATCAAGTTCCAAAATGATTAATGGGACATTGACTGAATACAAAACATTGTCAATTTTGGTTGAAACTAAACGATTTCAATATTTGACAATATTTCACATTTTGCTTGGCAGGAATAATCTGCATTTTCTGCAAGTGCACATTTTGCACCGATTTGTTCACGATTTTCAAGGACTAGAATGTGTCATTCAACCTGTACATCTATCTAACCTGTTTGGCTTTACCAAGTTGGTGTTTGATTGGACGCACAACCTTTGATAATCAAGGATATGGAAAATTTGGTAACGCTTCAGTTTGGGGAACAATTCTCACTTTTAACTAGAGGTTTATTAGATTGCATATTGACTGTATCATCATATCCTACATCCCTAATTCTACCCCACACCTAAACTTAAACGCTACAACAACTACCTTAGTAAGTATTAATAAACAGTAAATTGGGATTTTATAGAGGGAAAAGTCATTAATAGTGAATATATGTGTTTCCCATACCAAAGTCTTACTGAAAAATTTTCTCTTTATTTTTGCTATCCTAACTATGAACAAAAATATCCTAAGATGTTTTAAGCATTTCCCATTCCCCACACCATTTTTGGGCTCCAGTTGATTTAAACCTGTAACTATCACACGCCATAAACTGCTGGGAACCTTGTCAAAGTCTGTTTTACATGGCAGTTTCAGATTCACTTTCACGGCTCTTCCCGGAGCCCAGCGGTTTCTCCGAGACATCCGAGCGCGTCGGTAAAGAGTCATGAAGACCTGCGCTGAAACCGGAGGCTGCTGTCCTGCCTCGGCGGAGCACCTGGCACCCACCTGCTTCAGTTACGCCCCGCTGCCCAACAGCCCCTCGACAACCCAATGCTCTCTACTCCAGTTTCACCGTACCTGCTGGAAGACAGCTCCATCTGGGATATCCCAGGGTGGCTTGTGGAGATCCAGAAGTAAGACGGTGGCTCCTTGTCCGGCCAGAGCGCGGCCCAGTCTGAATCCGAAGTATCCGGCCCCTCCGGTGACCAGCACCCTGCCGGCCCCGCACCGACCCTGCTCCGGGCCCTCCAGCCTGCCGGCCACCATGCAGTTGGGACTACTGCACAAGGCGCCCACCGCCCCGTTGGCTCGGTGTCTGATGGGCACGGCTGCGGTGCGGCTGTGAGTCTGCCGACGGCAGTCCAGGAGACATGCACAGGGCAGCTGCTCCACCTGACACAAGGACCTGCTCTGCTTCATAATGCACAAGGGGCTTCAGATACCTCCAGTCTGGGGACGAACAGAGACAGTGAGAGTCTAATGAATGAGCGGCCGCTGTGAAACAGATCTGCCTATGAGTGAGTGAATGAATGCATAATTCACCTCTCCATGTAAAGAGGCTGATGCCAAACTTTTCCTTACACTCGCTTTGAAAGCCTTACCCAAAACCGCTCGTCGAGTCTTACTGCTCGGAATATAGCAACATTTACACTTTGAAAATTAATCAGAAATGATTCGACATCACTAAAATAAACTTAAAGGGATAGTTCAGACAAAAACTAAAAGTGCTATACCCAACCACATGTCGTTCTAAACCTCTGTGAATATCTTTTTTATTCAGTGGAACACAAAAGAGGATCTTTGAAAAACTGTTTTTGTCCATACAGCAAAAACAACATTAACTTTCATTGTATGGCCACATAAACACGTTTTTCAAAATGATCTTCTTTTGTGTAGAGAATAAGAAAAGTTACACAGGTTTGATATGACTTGAGGGTGAATATTAACCCTTTAAGAAAACCTGAAATATAAGTATGTTATGACAGAATGCATCTAAAAAGCACAACTGTCTCTCTAATTTTTGTCTGATGTTTATGAAAATATTAATTTGAGGCATATCAACGTCAGCCTTCATTTCACACAGGCTCTGGTGAAGTTTAGTTATTTTGCTTATATTTTTATGTCACAGTTACAACACAAAACATATCAAATATTTTGATCAAACTGTAAAGAAATTGTATGGAAATTTTAAATAATTTCCATCATTTGAATGAATGGCTTAATGAAATTCATGAATGTGTAATATTTTGTCTACACATCTGATTTTATTCAATAAATGGAGTAAAAGTATAAGTATTTTAAACTATTTTTGTATTATCTGAACAATATTGGGTGATAAGCAAAAAGAAAGTACAAAACATAAAGTAATTACTAATGGAACTAATGGAATTTGACATGTGCTTTTCACGTTCAACATAAGAAAAATAAAACGTTTTAAAGACTGCAGGACTTTCATTATGTCTAACATAAACAAATACTAAAAAAAACCTCAACAGCTTCAATTATTGTGCAATTTACTGTAACTTTCCAGCATCAAGACAAATATTCTGATAAAATCCCTATATCTAACAAAACTCTAAGTCAAGTTGTGAGATTATATTATATATATATATATATATATTCATAATTTTTTTCTTTTTTGTTTGCTTTCCAAATTATGACTCCAACTGGAATTCTGCACAGAACTTTTAGAATATATTATTGTATCAAACCATATATATATATATATATAGCCTACATATCTGTGCCATGATAAATGCACTTTTTAATCTTTATTGTTGATAAAAAGGATTAAAAAAACTGCAAACAGAAAGACATCATACAACAAATCATATTTGTATCAGTATACTGTAGGCAAAACATTTGAATTTCTATATTAAAATACAGTGTTGTTTACAAAAAAAATTTATGTAATTTTAAGTGTTCATGTTACACGTTACTAAGGCCGTGTGAATTTGCAAAGAAAAAATAAATACCAAGTGCATTTAGTTAATTAGAAATACTCTGTAATCAGTAAGTACATGGAAACATGAACACTGTTAAAATAAAGTGTGACCCAGAATGGAAACTACAGCCTACTACACATTTCTCCATATATATCAGTAATAAATTAATCGATATGAGTGCTTTATACACAACGATGCACGTTTCATTATCAGCATAAAAGAAAAAAGTAGAAAATAGCAATAGATAAAGCATTTAAACTGAAATGTAATCGATATAACAGTCAGAATGTCATTAAATTTGCATGCTCCACTTGTTCTTTCCCTGCACCTGCACATTCCATTTCTTGACAATTGATCAACTTTAAAACGACGCTTTACCTGTCAGTCTCTGGTCATTTGTGTGTTGTGTCCATCAGCTGCGCGCGCGTCGCGTCATCCCGCCAGTGTCTCTGGTGTTCTGCGCCTGTCAATCACCTGCGCTTCACCTGAGCGCGTTACCGTAAAACAGCGAGTGCGCGCGAACCTACACAGCAGCCAATGAGCACCGGCGTTCATGCCATTAGCTTGAGCAACTATCCAGCAAAAAACAGACTAATATACTTTAATTCTCCTCAAAGAAAATACTGTGTACATGTTGTGTGATAATGGAATTCATGTAGGCCTATGTGACGTCTATAATGTGAAGTGTAGGTGAGTCCATCTTTGAAAACAGTAATAAAAAATGTGTGATTACGCTAGAGCGCCCCCTGTTTCCCACCAGCCCACTTTGCAGGGGGAGTCCTACTTCCAGCTTCACGAGGTCATTGACATTAATAAATACATAGACTTCCCATTGGCCTCTGGCTCGTACGTCAACGGCGCCGCCATATTGTGCGGGTCAACGTTCCCATTACGCTCATAACTGAAATTGAGAAAAATGCCTGTTTCGTGCTGCTTGGGGCTGTACAAATCACCACACAACTGAATACTGGTCTCAGGGAATAACCTTTCACAGGTAAGGCTGAACTGGTTGTATTTGGTCATTATATAATTATGTTGATAGTAGTTGACCACTGGTGTCAGTCAGACAATGGCTAGCGGTGTCGCTAATTAGCTGTGAAAGTTGAGACATGACTTAACGTGATTTATATTATAGTTTTCTGTGTATCTTATTTTATGAACTAATTTTACTGAAATTTAAATATGCATCTTTATTTTTTTAAAACCAACTTAAGACAAGCGCTCGTTTCGGTTAGATGACTGACATTTTGTGAATTAATGTAACGTTAGTTAGTTTGCTAGCTCACTTTTCTCACATATTGAAGGTTTTCCAGAGATAAAGAGTTGAGGAGACAGTGGGAAGAAGCTGTAAGAAGGGAAGCTTTTCTTCATTTTCACAATGGTGGTCAATTCTAAACACAAGAAAAGCTAAAATGGGTTAAAAGATAGAAAATGCTTTTTCCACAATAAGAAATATTTTTTTCATTTCATGTGAAAATTTAAATGATCTCATTATGGGCGTCTTCACAATTCTTATCCCAGAATAAAGCAGCCAAATACAGGACAAGTCTGAGCTTTGACTATTAAAATAAATATTTATTAAAGACAGCTATCAAGGTTTTAAGAAACTAGAGATGGAACTTTTTCGTACACCACGTACTTCATAAAACACTGAAATCGGTTGATAAATGTAAACGCTATTTTCGTTTTTATCCACAAAACCGGAGCTCGCCAGTTTACTGGCATTTGTTGACAGTGCAGTGTTGCCCTCATCAATATGGCGGATGCGTTGACGTATCGCAGCAATGTCCCAAAGCGGCCAATGGGGCATCAATGTATTTTATTATGTCTATGCACGAGGTCCCCGAGGGGTCCCAAACACTAAACCCTACTAAACTAAGTCCCAAACTAAAAACTAAACTGTGAATTTGAGAGACTTCTAATTTATTAACCGCTAGAAACTAGAAGAATAACAAAGTGCAGTAAACATTAAAACTATTTGCGCTACAATCCAGTGATTATGATGCCAGTTTGCAATACAAAGTAGCAAAACAGGTGAATGACACTGGAAGCTCGACAAATTACACTTAAAGCTTTTTTTTTTTTTCTAAATGTTTTTATTTAATTTCTTTCAACCATGCTTTTTATAACAGACACCTATTTTCAATTTGTTTCCAAAATATTATACATAGCCATAAGTTTAATTATGAAAAAATATTCTTACATTTGCCCTTATCAAATGATTTATAGATGTTTGAGTGAGTGAAACACTCAATTGTCTAAAGGGATAGTTGAGTGAAACACTATATTTACTCAAACCACACTTTTTACTCCATAGAGTAGGTTTATTCTGAATAAATAAAGCTGTCGTGATTTGAACAGGCATGGAGATCAGCATCTATCTTCCCTCCAGTTTCCTCGACTCCAAAATGGTTTCCCTATGAAAACAAAAGCCACTGTATTGAAGAGTATGCCAATCATTACATCAACATTAGATGTGTGATCATGTGATGATCTCAAACCTGAAAGCTTTAGCCTGTTTCTGGAACAATCTCAGCTTCTCAATCTCTTCTGATAGCTTCCTTAGATCGTCCCCCTCGAATTTAGGAAACACTGTGTCCTTTGATTATGGACATAAGAATCAACACACGACAATGAATCAGCAGAAATGCATTTGAATGTGTTAAAAACTCCTGCAGTTTGGTGATATTAAAGAAATGTTGAGTTTCAGCATATACGTACTTCACTGCACGGGTCTGACAGCAGTTTTCTGATAAGAGCCGTTTCCGTGTCGTCAGGAGCCTGATGGAATCTTCCTCCTGTTTTAAGGGCCAGACACTTGAGAAACTCACTGCCGGATCTGTTCAAAAAGATTAAAATGATAAACAGATTTTATAAATCACCCTATTACACATACTACTAACTTCAAGTAACTTCGCGACTAATGTCAGTTTATTCTACTAACCCAAACCCTGACCTAACAGTCTACTAATACTCTAAGTTGACGTGTAGTAGCAAAGAGGACCATCAAAATAAAGTGTAACCGCCGAAACTTCCGTGGAAGTATTTTTGTTCTTAGTTCATATAAACTCTATTTAAGTTGTCTGTAGTGTATAAGAGCTGTGGCTTGAAAACCATCTAAGGGTATGTTTAGACGACAACAATGTACTAAAAATGGAAACATTTTCCTATGCGTTTTTGTGTACAGACAATAACGTTGTGACAACGTTCACACGGATCTGAAAAAATGACAAAAATTGCTGTATTATTCATGCCAGGCCAGTAGATGGCGATGTCATTTTGTAAAGAAACACTGCAAACTGAACATGTGATACACATTCGCATGACGCCACAGTTTTCAGATGATAACGGTATCGTTTATAAAAGCCAAAACGGGGTCGTGTAAACTCTAACAGCTGCCTAAAATTGGAAAACAGTGATATGAAGGTAACATCTAGCTGGCTGAGAGGTGAGGATCACAACAAGGATGTTGTGATAATCTTGGAAACATCAGTGAGAATGGCTAGAAAAATAATCACTCACTGTTTGCCACTGATTTTCGGAGTCTTTATGACTCACTACTACAAACACAGACATTCCATTGCAATTAAAAAAACATATTTATTTATAAAACATCAAATCTGTCGCCAAAGTAACATTTTCTGATGGAATACAACAGAAATCAAAGTTGACCTGTCATGGCAGTTGAGTGCGACGGTGTGGACGGTGAAGCTCTTCTCTTGTCTCAGTGTCTCTATCTCTGTCAGTATTAGACTGTGGCTGGAGTCACACCCTCCATCACAGATCAGATACAGGCCAACATCATCTGCCAAGCCACAGCCTATCTGGAGCAAAGAAGCATTACACACAGTCACACTTACAAACACAAGAACAGCTGAGGCCATGTTGACTCCTGGTATTAAGAAGTGCTTTGGTCGATCGGATCACAAGTGGATGACACTAAATACAAGTGTAAGTTTTGGATTGTTGAATTTTGCCCATTTCCAGATTTAGTCAAAAACACATTCGTCTGGATTGTTTTCGTAATGTAAAAAGAAAAGCTCGCCCATAGAGCCTCCCCTCGAAGAAATGAGGACAGAAGTGGTTGAAAGTGGACAAAAGAGATGGATTAAAACACCAGGAGTAAATGGGAATGTCTCCTTCGTCCATTTGTGATTCGATTGACCAAAACACACTTTGATCAAAATTGTCTTAATAAATTATCTTACAAAATGGAAGTACTTTTGATCAAATGAATCAACGTGTCGTGTGCAAACGCTGCGGGTGAAACTGAGTTTGGCATGGTAATGAGCGTTTGAGACTAGACGCAGCAGTACCGAGAAGAGAAAAGATCATTTTTCTGATAGCAAAATGATCTTGAGAGATATGCTTCCTTTGTTTCGTCAAAGGACACCGGTTTAAGAGCAGAAAACAAAAAGCGCTGTAAGAAACTTTGCTTAGCACACCTTTATCTTTATATCTTTGCTGCATCTGTTGGCGGAGTGTGTTTTCTCTGCATTATTGTTATTAGACTGAGGAGCCACTTTCACCCAAGCATGTGGATATTCTTGTTTTCCTCAACATGAACATTCATTCATTCATTCATCTTCCACCGCTTATCCGGGGCCGGGTCGCGGGGGCAGCAGTCTGAGCAGAGACTCCCAGACTTCCCTCTCCCCAGACAGTTCCTCCAGCTCTTCCGGGGGGACACCGAGGCGTTCCCAGGCCAGCCGAGAGACATAGTCTCTCCAGCGTGTCCTAGGTCTTCCCCGGGGCCTTCTCCCGGTGGGACATGCCCAGAACACCTCCCTAGGGAGGCGTCCAGGAGGCATCCGAAACAGATGCCCGAGCCACCTCAGCTGACTCCTCTCGATGTGAAGGAGCAACGGATCTACTTTGAGCTCCTCCCGAGTGACCGAGCTCCTCACCCTATCTCTAAGGGAGCGCCCTGCCACCCTGCGGAGAAAGCTCATTTCGGCCGCCTGTATCCGGGATCTCATTCTTTCGGTCATGACCCAAAGCTCATGACCATAGGTGAGAGTAGGAACGTAGATTGACCAGTAAATCGAGAGCTTCGCCTTGCAGCTCAGCTCCTTCTTCACCACGACAGACCGGTACATCGACCGCATTACTGCAGAAGCTGCACCGATCCGTCTGTCAACCTCACGCTCCTTCCTTCCCTCACTCGTGAACAAAACCCCAAGATACTTGAGCTCTCCACCAACCTGAAGAGGACAAGCCACCCTTTTCCGACTGAGAACCATGGTGCATGAGGACATGAACATGAACATGAACATGTGAAACAATATAAACACGATAACCAAATGCCGACTCGAGCATATATGTTGCAAGTCCTAATTTTGCCCAGTTAGACGCTTTTCTTGTGTCAACATATGTTGTTCATCCTAGAAGAACATTCCTGTCTAAAATCCGAGAGAAATGATGGAGAAATGAGGTGAATAACACCTAACCCTGGTTGCAAGCCTAAAATTGACATTGGTTGATTGGAATGTTGTTCCAGGAACATGTTGTATTTGGTGAAATCAGGTTCTGTGTATATGGATGTTCTTTATGATAACTGGCACTTCTGCTTTATCCGTGTTATTTTTTTTCCGTTTGCTCTGCTCGAGCTTAAAGGCTTTTGTTCCATTTAATGATGTTCAACTAAAGTTGTTGTGTATATTGCCTAATCATAAACTTGTTCAGAAATGTTGACAAAAACGTAATAATTAAAAAAATAACGTCTGTTTGCGCCGATAGCCTCGTGGGCAGCACCACCTGCAGCTTCTGGCGATCCGAGTTCGATTCCCGGCTCGAGGTTCAGTTGCGGATACTGTTCCCCTCTCTCCACCCTATGCTTTCCTCATCCCTCATCTCTACTGTCCTATCCATTAATGAAAAAGAACAAAAATATAGCTAAATTATTTCAATTTAAATAAACAAATAATCGAATATTCGTTTTTTTATAAGCCCAAATATTCAAATGCAGTATTTTTGAAAAATACCCATGTGCCCAAGTTTCCAAAACAGAACGTTTGAAACGTTCTTAGAACAAAAATTTGTTAGCTGACTGAGCACATAATGTTTCAATTGACCAATCATGTTTCCCAGAAAGCGAATGTTATAACGGTATACTGTATATAAAAGCAGTTACTGCAACGATTACCTGCAGTGCTTGCAGTGTGGAGGAAGCTCCATGTGAGCTGAGCTGACTCAACCACTGCACTGCCTCCGTACACAGATCTTCAGTGGACTCAACCAGCGCCGGCTGCCACATCCGGACCCCTCCAGAGAACGCCAACACATTAAACCTGACGCACACACACATCAGTGACTAACAAACTCAGCACGTCACTAACCATCATAGGAAATGTTCAGGTGTATTATGAACCCTTTTCAAGTTTCTAGTCTTTTCCAAAACTGTGGAAATATTTCATCAGTCTGTGACAAGGATTCATTCGAGTTCGGGCCGAGACTATATGTTCAGCCGATCAATGGAAGACAGGCAAGTGTGTACATTTTTCTATATCTCCCTCTAGAGGAAAAAGGAGTTCACCTCACACTGTTGGCATGCAACTGATCCCAAATCAGTAAGGTCAGTCCCTTCTGGAGTTCAGGGAGGCAGGGAGCCATTGATCCAGACACATCCAGCAGAACACAGACGTCCTTTTCCAGCACTGATCCGAACATACGCCTGCTGCCTGCTCGCAAAAGAAAGATCCACATGGCAGGAAAAACGGGATCTGTTTCAAAACCTAGTGAGCTTCCATACTGTCTGCTGCTGACTGGAATCCTCATCGCTCTGGAGCAGCCTTTGAGTACAGGCAGACCACTATGTGTGATTATTAGAAAAAAGTAAAAATGAAGGTTCATGCATCTAACCATCACTGGGACATAAGCTGATTATATGGAAATGTACGAATGAAATTGTACAAATTCATACAAATCAGCCACCAATTCACTAAAACATGAAATTCCAAACTGCCATGAGAGTAACTCCTCATCCTCAGTTTTTTCTTCAGTAGTGCATTACCTTATCATTTTGATGGTAGCAGGACCATCAAATCTCTTTTTTTATTGCCCTTTTCCCAGTCAGCTATTTTAGTAATCATCATAAATTAGGTGTCATTCAAAAGCTTGAACACTCAAAATTCATTCTGTGAAAACAGTTTCGTAACTGGACACTAAGGTTGCAAGGAAATGGTACTTTATCCCCTGATTTCACAGATAAAGTTTAAGCTATTCGCAAATAAAATGCAATGTTTTAACTAAAAGTAGCATGCGTTGATATATCTTAAAATATGTCAGTTCCGTTGTTTTGTCTCAAGATTCACACCTGTAATGTTAAATATCCTAAATGAACTAAAGCCCGTGAAACCGGGCCTATATCTATCTATAGCTCAATCTTTATGATACCAACTTCAAATTTGGAACAAAAATTGGTTTGGCATATGGCTTTGATTTGATAGCAATTTTAGAGAATATGCATTTTGTATTTGCTTTACTGTGAATTTAAACTTCCATATTGTTTTTTACACTTCAGCAAAAAACTTCTGCTGAGTCTCTCAGGTCTGTATTCCAAAGCTTTCATGAATTTAGAAACCATCTATGCTCAAAAATGGGGGTGACGGTTAACAAATAGACTAATCCATCTCAGAGCTAAACAAGAGTGCCAGTTATCTTTTTCAGTTATTTTTAGAGAGGGCTTGCGACGTACCTGTCAGTAACCACTCCAGTCTTCGGCCGTAGCGCTGCATCAGTTTGTCCGTCTGATTGAGGTAGTGCTTTAACTCCCCAGGAGTCAGATGCAGGTGTCTCACTTTCCCCTATGATGAACATCAAGACATGCCGTATACTACACATGGAAAATAAATGCTTACAGTATCACTGGTGTTACATCGCACCGTGCTTACATTGACTCGGACACTAGGGAATATGTCGCAGTACTTAGCAGAAACTCTCTTCTGGACAGACGGCACCAGTTTGTTGTGATGACAGCATTCAGGTCCAGATGTCAGTTTGTGAAGGTCCAACTTCAGATTCCTTATACCAAACCTTTTCAGCCACTTAAAGAAGACACACATTAAATTTTGACATTTTCAACTTTCGTTTCGTTTACAATTTGAGCATGAAAAAATCCCTCCAAAGAGAGTTAGTCTGTATATCAGTAACACTGTTTCTGAACTCCCTGAAACATCTCCATTGTAGTCTTGAGTTTCACAATATTTCTCATTTAAATAATTCCTGTTTAAGGCTTATGCAAAATCAAGGGGCGAGACCTGGTTAGTTTGTTAGTAGTACGCTGAAACGCAGTTATGGTAAGCGGTGTGACATTTCCAAAACACACCAATCACAACACACTGGACCAGCTGACCAATCAGAGCACATTGTACTTTTCAGAAGGAGGGGCTTCATTGAGACAGGAACTGAACAGAGCGTTACTGACAGACTGGGAAGAGAGGAGCCGCAAATCAAATATGGGAAAAATAATTGTTTTTTTTTTTTTTTACATTCAAGCACGAAAACCGGTTCTTGTAGAGCCCAAAACAAAAAAACTAAACTTTGTAAATGGGCATAATAGGTCCTATTTAAATTTTGGATGGATATTAAGACACTTTCTTTTATCCCTCCTATAACAGTTTCTCATTTGTAGTATGTTGCTATGCGGTTGTTAAAGATTTCAGAGCGATTTCTAAGGGGCTGCTAGGCAGTTATTAAAGCAAAACAGAAAGAAAGAGAGACGGATGAAACATCTGACCATCTGCTACATGAAAAATTAAGTCAGATCAGTTCAGAAGTCAGAAAAGATATAGCGCACTAGGTCAGAGCAGATACCCAGCTTTCCCAGAACGTTCTGGCAAGGTTCTCTCAAAGTTGTTCCAGTAAAGATATCTGGTCTTTAGTAATGTTCTCAAAACTTTAGTGCAAAAGCGTTATTTATTCAACGTTCATGGAACTTTTTTCTGACATTACGTGTTTCCGAATGTTCAAAGAACATTCAAAAGTAACATTCCAGTAATGTTTTTGCATTATGATAAAATGGAATTATTCCATTTAAGTTTCATATAACCAAGAAAAACCTTTTTAAAACATAAAAACGTTTTAGAACATGTTTTGTTAGCTATGAAGAGTGTTCCAGTTTAGGTGGATGTAGCTTGAAAAGTCTCCGAAAAAGTGAGGCATTTTATTTTGAAAAATAACAGGATGGATCATTCAGCACAGTACCTGTTTAGTTGAACAGATGTCTTCATGCTTTGGCAATTTAATGGTGTTGATAGACTTGCGCACACTCTTGGGTTTTGGATATTTCTTGAAGACAACACCTAGATAAGGTAATCAATGCTACATGACACAATATGAACCAGAAATGGATATGGAGTGGATGACAAGACAAAAATGGAAAATCCATTTCCACTAACCCAAGTTGCCATCTTCCATGAAGAAGACAGACTGAGACACAGTGGCTCTCCTCTGATCAGCAGGCTTTGTCGACCCAGCCGGTGTGCTGAGATCAGCTGATTGGACTAAAAAAAGACCAAAAATAAATAGTCTAAAAAAATGAATGCACCCTGAGTCACATAAATAGTCCAGCGTTTAGTCTGAAAGGCAGTCAAAGGATGTTATAGACAGAGACAAAAATAGACACTGACATGCTTTCAGAATCTAATGTGGAGAGTTGCTTTATCTGGAGCAATATGAAGCAAAATTATGCATATGAATATGTGTGTGTGTGTGTGTGTGTATATATATATATATATATATATATATATATATACATATACAGAGAGAGAGAGAAAATGAATTAAAACAAACAGTTCAGATGGAAGATAGAGACCATTTGGTATATGATCTCCTCTAATAATTACAGTCAGGATGTTGGTAAGACATCACACCTGCTGGGATTTCTGCTTTAGAGCTGTTCGGCCTCCAAGCCGTGCCATTCTGTGCCAATCTGCTCATCTGCCTGCTTTCCTGTTCACATCATGATCAAAAGGCATTCATTTACAAAAACATCTTTTTAATGAGTCCCTTAAAGAAATCATTTAAAAAAAATTCTGTCATCCGTTACTCATGTCGTTTCAAACCTGAATGACTTTCTTTCTTCTGTGGAACTCAATAGAAGATATCTTGAGTAATGACTTAGTGTTTCTTGTCCATATAATGGAAGTAAATGGTAACAAAATCTGTTTGGTTACCAACATTGTTCAAAATATCTTCTTTTGTGTTCCTCAGAAGAAAGAAACACAAGTTTGGAATGACATGAGGGTGAATAAATAATGACAGAATTTAAATTTTTCAGTGAACTATCCCTTTAAGTGTCCTACTCAAAAGACCATCATGATTTTCTAAGATGGTTAACAATATATGTTATATCAACAACTTCATATGAAGCTGCACTTAAATAGCACATAACAACAAAACATGATGTCTCTCTCTGTTCTTGGCGGTAATAATCTGAACAGTACTTGCTGATAGTCAAAAGTCCTGACTATGTGTAGTCTCAAACTGTTGGCTGAACGTCTGATGCATAAGCCACACAAAATTGGAAACATTTAAGGAGTTTCGAAAGTTGCCATTTTTTGGATTTACAGGAGAAATGAGTGTCGTGTTCTTTAACAGTCCGCCTGGAAAGAAAGCCGTCATGGAGGCAAACCCCCTCATGGAAGAAGAGTGCCGTCATGTTTACAACTGTGACAATGAGTTCTTATCAGGATCAACTAAACGCTGGATTAACAAAAGTATCTGAAGAGTGTAAAATTCAACCACTTCTGTCCTGATTTCTTCGAGGGAAGGGTTTATGGGTGGGTAAATGTATGTTTTTTCCCCAGATCTTTCAATCTAAAGGACAAAATAAACTTGTGTTACATCTGAATGCAACCAGAGATGACGGAAAAAACATACGGAGAGATACATTCTTTTCAGGATAGTATTGCATACAGACGGTATGACAGATCAAGGGTCATGTCTGACTGTGAGATGAAGACAGTAATCTGACCAGTCTCGCCAGGCTGAGAGTTGTGGGTCTGGGAGATGGCAGTTTTGTTTTCTGGGTCCAGGCCTGGGGTTTGAGGGATGCGGTACTCATTTCTCCTGAACCTCTGCCGGAGCCCTTCTGGATCAGAGAGTCCAGTAGTTCAGAGCACTGCAGGAAAACATGGATGAAAGTCTGATATGTGAAGCATTACAATTATGAGCAGTACCAGCAACAACTGTCAGGTAAGTAGAGTTGGGAATCGGATACTTGTTAAAAAAATTAAAATTAAGATTCTTCTTATTAATTCCTTTGTATGCATTTAATATGACTTTAAACTTCTGATGCTGTTCACGTGTCATTCAAAAATGGACAATTTTTTTAATTTCAATGAAATGATTGTACTATATTTTAGTTTGAAAATGTTTTTTTTATTTAATATTTTGTATTTCTAGGGGATTTTATGGAAATATTATTTTTATGCAGGCGTTATAATCCATTTATTCACTTTTTGAGCATGGATCTGAAAATTTAATTTCCAACTAAATTAAATTTCTAACAATTGTTGTACATCTTGAATGCTTTGGAGCACAGACTTAAGTCTTCTCATGAAGACACTTGGCAGATTATTGCCGAAGTGAAAAAAAGTTGTGAAAAGTGAACTTGAAAAAAGTTGTACATTTATTATTGTGAAAAATGCACAAAAATACCATTTTCAATTTTTACATGAAATATACTTTCCAAAACACATTTTACTCTAAAACTGAAAAAATCAAAGCCATAAATCTAATCAAGTTGTGTTAAGGTTGATATCTGAAAGATGAAACTCGTCTCCCATTCATTTTCAATCTTGTCATTTTTGAATGCGAAAAATACAAGTGTGACTATTTTTTTCAGGACCATTTAGCCTTTTCGAATCATGTCCATGATTGTGTGTGTTCACACAACAAGTGCCAAAACCTTTTTAACAAAGAAAAAAATTCTAAAAAGACTAAACAAACCAACAGCTGCAGAGGGTTGTGCACAGAAAGTTGCCTCTCATACTGTATAATGCACAATAATAAATAATAATAATAATAAAGTTCTCTTCTATGTCTTTTTGGACTTTAATGGACAAATACGCACAAAAATATTTCAAAATATTCTTGTTAAACACAGCTGGATATGTCTTAAGTAAGTGTAAACAGTTGAGAAAGAAAACGCTTGTGTAACAGTATATTAGATAGGTGCAGCTCTTAAAGTGACAGCAGCCTAATATTCCTGCTGCATTACATAAATCAAACAACAAAAGACAAAGAGAAAATTCAGTCGCTGTTCTTGACCGAATAACTTTTGTAACTATATTTGTTAGTCTTTAGTCTGTTGAGTTTTGCTCATGATATTCAGCAACAATTAAATGTCTCAGAATAAATGTGAATGATAATCATAATTGGAACTGAAATTAGGAATCAGAATTCGGAATCATATTCAAAATCATTAAAATTCAAACAATACCAAACTCTACAAGTAAGTCAGTCAACATGAATTGGTGTTCAAAATCCATTTTACTTTCGTCAGCTGATGTATTTTGAGTGAAAAAAGTGAAACTTTATCCACTGGATAATGACAGAATTGTGAAAAGTGGGCGTAACAAAAATGAAGTCAGGTAGTTTGAGGGAAGAAATTAATGAAATGAAAGTTTAAAGTATAAAACAACAGCATTAATTTGAATCAGAAATCTTTTGTAATGTCACTGATTGTAATGTTCTTACTGTCACTGATTCATTGAATGCCTCCTAGGGTAAATAGGGTCAATTATTCATTGATTTATTGATGACAGTGTGACTTTAAAAGCAAATGGACTTGAGGACACAGCTCGGATGAGTAATGAAACATCTTCAACAAATCCAGCTGTTTCTGAAGAAACACCAAGACCTGGATGAACCTTGATAAACAACCGATCATTTCTTGCAGGTGTGCTCTAAACTTTTCTTTCTTTTCCCATGAATTATTTAAACATCATGGACACGGGTCAAGTCCAGGTCAAGCGAAAAAAAGCGTCCCGAACGCACCGCTCTGAACTCACCTTCTGACAATAATTAGCGGCCGTCTCCATTTCTCCAATTAGGGCACTGATGTCATCACTCTCCACGATGCCTGAAGGGAAAGATGAGGAAGAGGCTCATATTTTCCACTGCACACACACACCAACACAAGACTTCCCATTGTGTTTCAGGCACCATGTGCTGCACATATGACAGAGAGAAAAGCAGCACAACATTCAGCAGCTCTTTAGACATTTTACACATGACCTCAGAACTGTCTCAAGAGGTGAACAACAAAACTGAATGATGGTCTGTCCATCTTAAACATCTTCTTTTCAAACTCATATTCTTGAAAAACATTCAGACAGTCATTCAACACCCTTTCCTCACCAGTCTCAGTCGTCCAGAGGAAGCGTCCATTGCCGGCGTGTGCCAGGCCGCGCAGAGCGCGTGCGGTTCCGGCCCGTGTAGCGTGACGAGGCGGAGGGCAGCGGACAGTGTCCTCCTCTCCGGTGAACAGGCACACGTGGAGGTTCAGGTTTGCTGCGCTGCAGCGCTCAGACACGTACGCAGTGACAGAAACCTGAGGTTAAGTGTGTGAAAAACACTGTGACTGCTTTTTGAATGCGACATTAGCTTACTGAAGAAAAAGGTACAAATATATCTGTAGCAAAATCGGAAGCTGCATCTTTTATATATGAACAGCGGAGGGCAGCATGCTCATTTTTACAAGGGTCAATATGGTTGTTCATCACTTCAAACAATAATATGTATAAAATTCAACAATTAAAAAAGAATTAACCCCTTTAACTGTCAATCCCCATTTTGAGCATAGATGTGAAAATGCACAATCCAAATTTAAATGGTTGCAATTCATGAATGCTTTGGAATTCAGGCCTAAGATTGGTCTCTTGTAAAAAAAAACTAAAAAAAAAAATTGAAGAAGTTTATTGTAAAGGAAATGTACTGTACTTAACACTAAAAATATATATTTTACGAAATGATTTTACTCTAAAATTGCTATAAAATCAAAGCCATATGACTAACCAAGTTGCGTTCCAAATTTGAAGTTGATATAAAAAAATTAAAGTTCACATGAGATTTTATTTAGGCGTTGTACCAGAAATAGCCACTGGTTGACACTCACGTTCCATTCAATTTTTTGTGTTTTTCTGTAACAGATTTCTGTCACAATATCACTTCTATCACAAAACAGTCGCCAAATATGGAATATGCGAGTCCTTTCCGGTTAATTTTTTTGGTCAAGATTAGAAAGTTTTGATTATAAAATAGTTCAAATAAATTTAGTGATATGTAACATGACCCACTATAGGGAGAGGAGCACACTAGAAGGTTTGAGTTTAGACAGGATGAATTTGGATTGTTGCAGTTTTCAAATTATTACAGTTACTAAAATATGGAAAAAAGGCAATAAAAAAAGACAGCCAAGCTCCCTGTGAGCAGGACACTAAGCGTGTTTCCATTACTCTTTAAATTGTGCAAAATTGAAACTGTAAATTGAAAATATGCTCAAAAAGTCAATTTTGCAAAAACTCCCATATATCGTAAAAAAGTTTTTTTTTGGCCAATTCGAAAAAAGCATTTTTCGCATTTACAGGTCATGCCGTACGTAAAAGTCGATCATTCTTTAATAGAGTCTTTGTTTGAACAGAAAACAACAGTTCTTCATTAAACTCTGTATACTGGATTCTAAAGAACAGAAATGCCGCAATTTGACTTCAGCAAAACTCGAAGCCGATAGGAGGGAGTAACACCCAGAAACATCTCGTATGTTGACAGGTATAAGGGGTTTTCCTTGCCGTAAATGCTTGGATAACATGCTTACATCTTCTTTGATTAAAAATAATGGCTAGTGCAGTTGCCATGATTTTTGTAATTACATTGCGAGAGAAAAAAAAGTTTTAGTCGCATAACATGCCGTCATTTCGCAAAAGTTTTTTTTATCGATATTTAGAAAATATTGTACAAGTTTTGCGCCAATCTGAAATGGAAATGCGGCTACAGACAGTTAAGGGGTTAAATCACTTTTTAAATTAACAAATGAATACACTTTTTAAAAACTATTTAATTCATGTCTTAAAATGTAGTTAAATAACTATAAATAAATAAATATTTTAATTTAAAAAAAAACTACATTTCAGAACATTAAGGAATAAACAGTTTTATAAATGTTTTTTTTTTTCAATTAAATATTTAATATTTTTCAATTGATTGATTTCCTTTTCTGTTTGAATAACATTCATAAAACATTAAGTTTAGGTCCTGGCAAGGTTCTCCCAAAGTTATGAAGAAATGTTCTCCCAGTAACGTTATAAGAACGTGTTATCTTTAATAATGTTCTCAAGAGGTTAGCAAAAAACATTATGCGTCATTCATGAAAATTTTAGTTGTACGGTCATCTAATGTTTTTTTTAAGTTTCAGAATGTTTAGAACGTTTGCAATTTGATAAAACGTAACGTTCCCTTAACATTCATATAACAATAAAATATATATATATATTTTGAACATTCTGAGAACATTCAAAAACAACATTTCCTAACTTAATGGGAATGTCAGCAAAATGTTCTTATAACATATTTTTGTCAGCTGGGTAGATGGCAAATCCACATTCAGAGCACAACATGGAACAGGAATTGGCTTGCGTGTGATTAAAATCAACCATGAATGTCCGACTAACCATGTGTTGATCTGGCATGCCGGTGGTGAGGAGGTAAACGCCACGAGTCAGCGCCGCTTCTACCTGCGGTTCCTCCTCTAGAGCGCGCCGTAGAGCAGCCAGAGTATTACGACCCCCGACACACTCTACTGCCTGAATCCACCTGAACACACACACACACACAGTTGTGTTTTCATGTTTTATGGGGTCATTCCATAGGTGTAATGGTTTTTATACTGTACAAACTGTACATTCTGTCCCCCTAAACCTACCCATCACACAAAATGTTCTGCTATTTTACATTTTAAAAAACCAACAAAAAGTCCCCACAATGTCAAGATTTACTGGTTTTACTTGCACTGTGGGGACATTTGGTCCCCACAATGTAAGGAATACAAGTACACACACACTGACATCTCGGGAGGTTGTAGGTAACAAGATTTATCATCAAAAGACGTTTTTCAACAAGGCTTCAATTAAACTTTAGACCCCAAGAAGCAGAACAGACTATATTAGGAAATGCACACAGGCGGCATAGATTTACTGTTTTGGGATGAACTTAAACTGAACTTGGGAACAAAAACACTCACTAGGCTGAAATAAGTGAACACAGAATGAAATGACAATGCAGGAATGCAGTAATTACTAATTAGTTTGTTTTGGAGACCGATTTCATTTATTTTAACTGAGTTTGATAAGTGTCTTGTGTCAGTACAAGCAATAGCAATAGTGATCTCTTAGCAAACAGCACTAATGAAAGAGAGCAGGCCTTTGAAAACAGAAGACCGAGAAAATAAGAGAGAGAACGACAGACTGTGAAGTCAAAAGCACATCCTCTCGCCTTACTGCCAAACAGCTTGAAGGTTTTCATGGGTGGAGGGAACCATCTTCTCCTGCCATGACTTGACATCTGATCCAAAACTGCGAACATTGAGATACAAGTGAATACGGCAACAAAGAGTAAGTGAACTCCACACAGTTACAGAACAGTTCACATCCTCATCATATCTGTTGATATTTAGGACCAGATTTACTAACAGCTTGTGCCAGCGCAAACTCTCTTTTGGCATTAAAAACCTACATAAGATTTACTATAGACACACCGTGGACTGAGTTGTTTTTGCGGCTGACCTTATTGCATAAGCATTTGTAGGAGTTTCCCTTTCAGACAAAAAATGTATGGGAGGATCCATTTTAAATGAATCACGCAACGTGATTTACTAATGTTTGCGCTAGTCAATTTTCTGCGCCATTATTTAGTGCCCAAAAAAAGCAGTCTTAATCCATTTTGCGACATGGCTGCAATTGTTCCTGCTAGGAGGAGACACAGCTGAGAACAGAGAGCTTGTGGTAGAAGAGAGAAAATATTTTCCAATCGTATTAATTTCTTTGGAAAGCCAGAGGAAGGCGTTTTACATGTAACAAGTTACACCTGATGAGCATCAGCTCTGCTTGGTTGCGACCCAATGCTAATTTGCGCCGCTAAAGTAGATTGCGTTGGTCATTATATAAATGATTTTGAAATTTGCCCCGTTTAGTAAATCTGGCTCAGGTATGAAGGCCAAAACTTGGAAATATGCTGCATTTTTAGCACTTCTGGTTCCATTGTCCTGAATTCAGTGGGATTTTTAAACGGGTTTTTGGCTAAATGCTTGAAATATGGTCTGTGGTGATTTTCATGTTTTATTTTACAGTATAAAATACACTCACCTAAAGGATTATTGGGAACACCACACTAATACTGTGTTTGACCCCCTTTCACCTTCAGAACTGCCTTAACTCTACGTGGCATTGATTTAACAAGGTGCTGAAAGCATTCTTTAGAAATGTTGGCCCATATTGATAGGATAGCATCTTGCAGTTGATGGAGATTTGTGGGATGCACATCACATCCACCACATCCCAAAGATGCTCTATTGGGTTGAGATCTGGTGACTGTGGGGGCCGTTTTAGTTCAGTGAACTCAGTGTCATGTTCAAGAAACCAATTTGAAATGATTTGAGCTTTGTGACATGGTGCATTATCCTGCTGGAAGTAGCCATCAGAGGATGGGCACATGGTGGTCATGAAGGAATGGACATGGTCAGAAACAATGCTCAGGTAGGCCGTGGCATTTAAACGATGCCCGATTGGCACTAAGAGGCCTAAAGTGTGCCAAGAAAACACCCCCACACCATTACACCACCACCACCAGCCTTCACAGTGGTAACAAGGCATGATGGATCCATATTCTCATTCTGTTTACACCAAATTCTGACTCTACCATCTGAATGTCTCAACAGAAATCGAGACTCATCAGACCAGGCAACATTTTTCCAGTCTTCAACTGTCCAATTTTGGTGAACTTGTGCAAATTGTAGCCTCTTTTTCCTATTTGTAGTGGAGATGAGTGGTAACTGGTGGGGTCTTCTGCTGTTGTAGCTCATCCGCCTCAAGGTTGTGCGTGTTGTGGCTTCACAAATGCTTTGCTGCAGACCTCGGTTGTAACGAGTGGTTATTTCAGTCAAAGTTTCTCTTCTCTCAGCTTGAATCAGTCGGCCCATTCTCCTCTGACCTCTAGCATCAACAAGGCATTTTCGCCCACAGGACTGCCTCACACTGGATGTTTTTCCCTTTTCACAACATTCTTTGTAAACCCTAGAAATGTTTGTGAGTGAAAATCCCAGTAACTGAGCAGATTGTGAAAGACTCAGACCGGCCCGTCTGGCACCAACAACCATGCCACGCTCAAAATTGCTTAAATCACCTTTCTTTCCCATTCTGACATTCAGTTTGGAGTTCAGGAGATTGTCTTGACCAGGACCACACCCCTAAATGCATTGAAGCAACTGCCATGTGATTGGCTGATTAGATAATTGCATTAATGAGAAATTGAACAGGTGTTCCTAATAATCCTTTAGGTGAGTGTACATCAGCAAAATACCCCCTTGTGATTTTTACTTGTCTTGGAAAAGGCGGCAGCTAACAAGTGCCTAATGTGACTTTAAATGTCATCAGCCAAACAGATGAACTCATCTACTCACTAGTGAATTTAACAGCCTCGTTGATTTTATAATCAATTAATTATTCATCAAATAACGCAGTGACACTGTTCCTCAAGGTAAGGCCTGAGTCATGTGACATGATGAAACGCTCTGGAGTGAAGCGTGCAGCTGCTCTGCAGTATTAAGAGCAGGTATGTGCGCTGCCAGGCAAAATCTATTAAGACTTCTATTCATGCCAGACTAAAGTAGAGCGCTCATGACTATGCTAAAACAGGAGCAGACAACTGCCGAAAACTGATAAATGGTTCAGAGGCTTTGCAGTGGCCCATTAATGTCTTCATTTCCTCTGTGTAAGTGTGAGCGATGATGCAAAAATGATTGTGTACATTAACTGATCTATGAATGTAATGTATTTGCCCAGGTACATGTGCTCAAAATAAAAAAAACTATTACTATTAAAAAAAAGATACCAAAAGGTTCCAGTGCCATAAAAAAAACATAGCTCCCTCAAAGAAGAAACTAACAAAAATATGCTTTAAAAACGTTATGCTAACGTTCCCATTAAGTTATGTTCCTTGAACATTCAAAACAATCGTGCTTTTTTCTTGGTTATACGAATGCTAAGGAAACATTACATTTTATAATTTTCCAAACATTATGAGAATGTTACTTTTGAATATTCTCTGAACATTCTGAGACAAGTGGTGACATTTAAATAAAAACATTCCACAAAAAAAGAAAAGATCTATGAATGATGTATAACGTTTCAGTGCTAACGTTTTGATAATATTATTAAAGACCAGATAACTAACCGAACATTACTGGAAGAAAGTTTGTTCATAACGTTCTGGGAACGTTCCCTGTTAGCTTGGGAATCTCTCAGTGAACAGATCTGAAAATAACCATTGATTTTTAATCATCTAAAGAATATTTATCCACTATAAGAACCTTTTGAAAGCTTCCATGGATGTTAAAGGTTCTTCCATAGATGCCCATTACAACGTCTTTATTATTAAGAGTGCATTCTAGAGCTGTACCAATGATACGGTGGTCATTTGATCCATATAGCGAGCAGAAATGGACTAGCGCCTATACGAGCCTAATGAAAAACTGCTGCCTGCTGTATTATCTAGTTCATATTTTCAAAACTGTTGACTATGTTGTCAGGATCCACCACTGCAGCTTAAATAGACTGGCCAGATGATGTCAGAATTTATTTTTCTCCTATTAAAACCTTTGTTTATTTATTTAGCATCTAAATTCGGGCTCAACAGCTGGACCACGAGTCGAGCAGCCCACTGAGAAAAGTCCCAGTGCTCCCTATAGCCGCGCCGTTCCTGCTTGTACCTGTGCCTCAGTTCTGTTGCTCTGGCACAGTTGTGTCACACACAGACCCATTTATTTGGCTGAGAAAAAGTGCAAATTTGCATTTATGCAAACTGCCGAATGCACCTCTGTGAGCTGTTCTGCTCTAGATTTACAAATAAATAACATGAATATATCATGCCAATTTAAAGTAAAGATGCAAATGTTCATTTTTGTGTTTTATCATTCTTCTTTTTTGTCTTTAAACACTTATTAATTCTTTAGTTTCGCTATTGTCCACATTTTAGATCACCCACTATGAAATAACACAACTAGAAGAATGGGAATTATGTAATGACCAAATCAAAAGCAATTAAAGCAAGTCTTGATTCCAGAGAAGTCTTCTGAAGAGAAACGATGGCTCTACAACAGATTTCGGCTTGTATTTAATAAACAATGATCAACGCATTTGCATGGAGCTAATCAAATATGACCAACCGAACTTGCTTGACTCACAAAAACAAACCTCATTGGTTTGATTAATATGCATTACTTTTACAAAGTAAACTTTTTAATGCTTGAAAGTTTTAGTGGAATGAACTTCAGGTTTCATTCACTAAAAAATTGCTGGGTTAAAAACAATCCAAGTTGGGTTGAAAATGGACAAACCCACACTGTAATGAATTACTGTAAAAATTACAGCATTATTTTACAGCCGCTGGCTGTTTTTTAATAATACAGCATATTGCTGTAATCTGCAATGCATTCTGGGGTCACGTGTTGGTTTGACTCAAATTTACAGAATATTGCTGTAAATTGGCCCTTCGTAATTAAAAAATACAGTTATTTACTGTAATCAGAGAATACAGGAAAATTATGTAAATTAAATTACAGTAACACTACTGTAAATTTTACAGTAACTGGCTGGCAACCCTGCTGCCAGTATTATACTGTAAAATTTACAGTAATTTTTTTAACAGTGCAGCGGTTGGGTTAAACGTTTGCCAGAGAGTAAATATTGATTAAAAAAATCACTGTATCGCTGGCTTAAAATGAACCCAAAATAGGTTGGAAATTAAAAATAATGATTGAGGCAACAATAATAATCAAAAAATGAACATTTATTACTAAGCAATTAAAATAAATGTTTATTTTTTAATTACTATTCATTAAAATTATTAATAACATATTAATAAATGTTTATTTCTAACATACTTTGGGTCATTTTAAGCAAGCAATACAGTAATGTTTAAACAATGTAATAAATGTTAAGTAAAACTACCCAGGAGGTTGGGCAAACATTTAACACAACCTCAGTCCTTAAAACAACCCAATTGTTGGGTTTGTCCATTTTCAACCCAACTTATATAAGTGAAACTTAAAGGGGACCTATTATGCCCTTATTTAAAGTTTTTCAAAGCTCCTCTATGAAGCCCCTCCTTCCGAAAACCTCAGTGTGTTGTGATTGGTCAAGCGCTTCCAGTGTGTTTGGACAATGTCCCATCCTTTACCAGAATGGTGAGTTTCAACACTATAGCTAACCATGTCTCACCCCTTTATTTTGCGTATGCCTAGGGAGTGAGAATTATTGAAATGAGAAGAATTATTCATTCCCAGAAGAAAACTTAAGACTACAATGGAGGCGTTTTAGGGAGTTCAGAAACAGTGTTACTGATATAGAAAAGAACTCCCGCTGGAGGGACTTTGTGCTTTTTAAATTGGCCTTTTTCATGCTCAAACCGCAACATTACAAACTAAAGAACATGGAAAACAAGCATAATAGGACCCCTTTAAGATGTAAAATCAGCTCTAGGGAGAAAGCAGCGGGAGACTTTGGGACCCAATGACAAGGCAGATCATGATCTGTCACACTATAAGTGAATGAAATCAATTGACAGTGTCTTACACGATGACATTGAAGCCGTGTTTATTAGCCAGCTGCTCCTGCAGGAGTATCCGGAGGGCGTGCTGGATGTGAAGCTGGTAGTGGGTGTTCATCCCAGACATGTCCAGAAGAACCTGCACCCTGTATGGAGACAGGCAAAGAAACTGAGACGCACACTCCGGATCCCTGGATCCCCCTGAACCAACAGTAATGGATTTCCACAAAGGTTAAAAGCTGGCAAACAAAGGATCAATATGTACTAATACTCAAGTTTATTTTACAGGGACAAACATTGTTTGTGCTGACCGTAAAGTGTTTTGAGTGGGGCTGTTTTTCAATTATTGGCTGCTGAGTGCATTTAAAAAGCACTCAAACTATCAAGACTGTAAAGCGCACGTCTGCAGTTGTTGTTTTGTGCATTGTTGAGTCGGTACAGTTCATGGGATTATTAATACATTTCCATGATCGATTTTAAGGTTGTTTTTGTTTACTTTTGTACAATGGATCACTCAAGTCCTCAAGTAAAACCAGTCGAAAACTACAAGTGAAGTTCTCAGTACACAGTTGCTCCTTAAACATGGTATGTCTGTTGATAAAATCGGAAACCATTGAACACAGACAATACTTGAGTTTCAGTATAATGGCATACATAAATCGTGTCAAAACCTTCCCGCGTCCTCTGAAGGGATTTCCCTTGTGAAAAAGAAGTGCACTTAATTGAATGTGTATAATAATCTGTCCTTGCAGATGATTTAGTATTCATGAACTAAAAGGCCACTTAAGTGTATGTACATTCATGACTGTTTCTTAACACACTTAAGTACACTTAAGAAGTGCACTTTGTTATAATGCCAAATTAAAGCTTTTACATAAGTACATTTTAAATCATTATAAATTTCTAAATTTATAAGTCTTTTGTCATTCTTTTGAAAAGTACACTTATTTTGATGTCTTGACTAACAAACTAAGCACATGTAAAGTACTTGATTATAATTTGTTATAATATATATGATATGTATATAATATATATATGAAATCACACAAGATTACGTCCTATACTTAAGCGGGTCTAAACCACTCTTAAGTTTAGCTACCAATGCGAGTGCTTAATTTTTAAGCGCCTCCACTTAAACTTAAAATGAAAGCTCTAGCGCAAGTTCTGTCAGGAAGACTCAAATGTTACATCACTACTAATTTAGATCTAACCAATCATTATCCAACACTTGTAGTATATAAGATCGGTACTAACACATGTCTGAGTTCACAGATGCTGACGTCAACCTTTACCTCCCTCTTCCCCAGCACCACCAGGATGGTCCTTGTCCGTACCTCCCAGGGGTCGGCTACGCCCCTGCCTTCATCTTTAGGCAGGAAATGCAGAGAAACCCTCAGGATCTAAGCTACGGACGGGGCCTACGCCAAAGAACTTTATCTTACTATATTTGCTTGCTGATTGTTAATTAATTTCATTCTAAGTTAATTTACCTCCCGAGTCTTTCTGGTAGAAGTTCGTTTATTTATTTATTTATTTTTTTACAAAATATGAATCTTTCATGCAGGTTCACACAACATCTGCTCTCACATCAACACAACACACATGGTCATGGTGCTCTTGTGAACACGTTGGAGATTAATATTTTGTAAATTAAGTGGTAAATTATGTTTTTTTTGTCTCGCATCGCTTTATAAAATGGTTAAACAACTGGAGTCATATGGATTACTTTAATGATGCCTTTACTATCTTTCCGGCCTTGAAAGTGATAGTTGTGTCAGTGGAGAGACAGAGAGCTCTCAGATTTAATCAAAAACATCTTCATAATTGACAGAAATGACTCATTTAACAGTAAATAACATGCAATTAAGTTGTTGAAAACATGACATGCAGTTAAGTATATTCGGTTACACTTTATTTTAAGGTGTCAGTATTATAGTGTATTTATACATTTAAGTACTGAGTAATAAAAATGAACTAGGGGTAGGATGAGGGATTGGTTTAGGGTTAATTGAATGCACTACAGAGTTGCAATGACACTGTAAAACAAAGTGTACTAAAATGCACTTCCTTTCCACTAGTGGTATCAATGTGTATTGTTCTCTATGCCATCTGCAGTGCCCTTCAGCACACTATATGTTGAAGTCCACTTGGCAGGGTGCTGCTGAAATGATTGATACGTCTCAGCTAAAGGTTCTCACCTCTGCTCACACACGGTTCCCCATATCTGCTGGCTGCCCGTCCTGTTCAGCCACTCAACTCTCCTTTCAAACAGACGCACAGCATCCATCAGCTGCTTCTGCACATGAAAGCCAAACAGAAGTGAAAAAAAGAGAAAAGATTCTGCATAATTGGACAAAAACCTGCAAAATCCAGATAAATACAACTTGTTTTGTTTATGGAATAGCACACATCCTTACACCTGATTATATTATTAATAACATCATTCATTAATGTTGCATGTTCAGCATTGAAGACTTTTGGATGAATTTTGGAGAGCGGTCTGGTTAAATCATGGCTGTGTTGTACCACTTTGTTCCCTTTATTGAGGGAATGAGTTAGTAATTGGCCACATTTGACCTAAAACAAGAGAAGGAATTTTTCATTTGAGGTTATGATATCTTGATTCATTTTTGCCCAGCGTGTAATGCGTGGGGCTCCATATTTTAGCATATTTTTAGTCAATTCATTGTTTGCTTGAAAGTAGGAGTTTACCAAGTGCACTTGAAGAACAGATTACAAAATACATGCTTTAAAAAGTCATTTGTAACGTATTTCGTTACATTATCCACGTTTTGTAACTTAATCTAAATACTTTAGAATACTTTGGAATACTAATAATTATGAAACACACATAAAAACAGTAATTGCGAGTTTTTAGTTCACAATTCTGACTTTTTCTCTCAGAATTCCATGATAGAAAGTTTCAATTATATTAATTAATGATAAATGATCAGAATTGAGATATAAACTCGCAATTTTACAGAAAAAAGTCAGAATTTTGAGGTAAAAAGCCACAATTACCTTTTTTTTTTTAAATTTTTATAACTTCAGTCATCTGTTATCTGAAATAGCTTATTCAGTATTAAATAAAAATGTCATTTTTATGACAAAAAATGATTATTTTTTTTTTTAATGATTAAGATGCACTGAAAACTTATTAAACTAATGAGCAGAAATGTGAATTAGGATGATTCTGCAGACTGTTAGTTTTCTCATTAATGTTTAAATGAAATAAATGACATTAAAATTCAAAGTAATCACTTTGGTAATCTAAAACACTTTTCAGATGTAACTGTAATCTGATTACCACCCATTTAAAATGTAACTGTAATGAAATACAGTTACTCACATTTTGTATTTTAAATACGTAACTAAGTTACTTGTATTTTCTGTTGAAGGAAGATTATCTCTGGTTTAGGTTAGTGAAAAAGCTATCATTGCTTATTGCTCTAGTTGGGTTTCAGCTGGTCCAAGTTTGTCATATGAAGTTTGTGGATATAAAATGCACCTGGTACTTTTGCAGTGATGGAAGATCGACATGCAAATTCTTCACGGTTCCATCATGCCACTCAAACTGTACCATCACCCGCTGCAGACAGACACAGTTAGAGTCAGCTGAGAAACACTGCAGTACAGGTGAACAGATGGGACTCAAAGTGGATTCATAAATGCAGCAGGACATGTTCATCACCTCGTGAACTGTAGCGGAAACGGTCTTTCCCAAGATTGGCACAAAAGTCTCTTGCGAAGAATAGGCATTAGGAGCCAGCAGCTGGTACAGATCCAGCTTCTGAGCTGCACAAACACAACTGTAAGCCAAGACTAACCACTCTGATCAAGAGAACTCGCACAAGACACACACTCGCAATTAAACTGACACATGCTGCAGTAAATATGCCTCTCGGATTGTCACACTGCGCTTTTTGGTAGTTACAGTGCTGCTTGTTCAGAAAATTTAGAGCATTTTGACATTTGTCAAGACATCATGACATTAAAATGGACATTTTTTGTTTTATTTATGGGACATTCTCTTCATTGATGGTGTGTTTACTGGTGTTATTGCGAGGCCAGGGATGGGCGGTATTTATGATACATGTATTTCAAATAGTATTTTAAATTTGTATTTGATAGGGTTGATGAAAATGCCTTCGTATTTTGCATCAAAATACTTTAGTCCATCCAAACAGTCGCTCACCTGTCACAAACAAATATACAAAAGCGTCTTTGGTGTTTCCATGGTTTCTACAAAATAAAACAAGGGTAATGCCTGTGTCCTGGTTAAAATTGCTTATTTCTCTAGATTTCTTGGAAACATTTGAAATAATATAACGAAATATATAACCCTGTTCTAGTGGTTTTTAAATACTTTAGTATGTCAGATTTATTGCACGACTCAGGTAGAGAAAAGCTGTTGCTATCAAACATTGTTTGAATCAGGTGAGTCAGTGTAATGGTGAAGGGACAGATCAAATAGACCAACTGATGGACGGTTTGTGAAGAAATGTCATGCTCCCTTTTATTTTGATACATGGTGTGGCTGCTGGATTTTGTCGTTTATTTTGATACATTTAACATTAAGGTATTTGGTATTTTATTTTAAAATACATTTTGATGTATTTTTGCCCAACCCTGGGCGGGGCAACCTGTCACTCACATGAGATCCACCAATAGGAAACCACAACCATCAACCCACAATCAATTCCCCCTGGACAAAATCAAGTCCCGCCCTACATTTGTTCTTGTTCGAGAAGCTGTTTTACTCTGATATACGGCACAATAGGGGAGAAAAGACTATCACAACTTTTATTTCATGCCAACTTTAAAAAGTCAACATTAAATCGCAAGTGACCCTTTATTTACTTTCTTATTTCCCACCCCACTTTTTCCTTGTTGAATATTCTGTTTCACTTGGAAATATTTACATTTATTCATTTGGCAGACTTTTTATCCAAAGCAACTTACAAGGGGAGCAATTAGGGGTTTCATGCCTTGCTCAAGGGTCATGGTATTGAAGGTGGAGAGAGTGCTGTTCATCCACAATCCCACCTTCAATTCCTGCCAGCGTGGGAATCGAACCAGCAACCTTCAGGTTACAAGCCCGACTCCCTCACCATTAGGCCACGACTACCCTATGTCATCTTTGTCATATGTCATGTGTCAAGTAAGTTACTTTTAGAATGTATTTCACTACAGATTACAAAATACATGCTTTAAAAAGTCATTTGTAACGTATTTCGTTACATTACTCAAGTTTAGTAACTTAATCTAAATACTTTAGAATACTTTGGAACACTAATAAGAGTGGAACAAACACAAAAAAGGTCATTGCAAGTTTTTATCTCCTAATTCTGACTTTTCCCCTCAGAATTGCGTGATATAAAGTTGCAATTGCGAGTTATAAAGTCCGATTTATGAGATATAAAGTCGCAATATTGAGAAAAGTCAAAAATATGACATATAACTCATATACTACATTCACAATTGCAAGAAAAAAAGTCAATATTGCAAGTTTATATCTCCAAATTCTGACTTTATAACTTGCAATTGTGAGTTTAAATCTCGCAATTCTGAGAAAAGAAGTCAGAATTGTGAAATGGAAACTCACAATTGTGAGAAAAAGTTGCAGTGACGAGTGAATTATAAAATGACTCACAAAACATGAAAACAGTCGAAAACATGAAACTTAACGCCGCTTTTTCAGACGGTCAGAGTCAGAGAATCACCAATCGCTGTTTAAATGACATTAAAATTCACTTTGGTAATCTAAAACACTTTTCATATGTAACTGTAATCTGATTATCACCCATTTAAAATGAAACTGTAATGAAATACAAATTTTGTATTTTAAATACGTAACTAAGTTCCTTGTATTTCGTTACTCCCCAACCCTGTGTGTCAATAGATCTGTAAATTGAAGAGTGAACATGGCAGATACCCTTCAGGCCGTTGGTCTTCAGCCATTCGCTGGAGCTCCTGGTCGCTGGGCCTGCGGGTTTGATGCATAGCGGAGCAGAATTTACAGGACTGAAGTCAGAAAGAGTAAGACCGTCCAAACCCCTGGAGATCTGGGGAGGTAGAAGTTAAGACTTCAAGTGAAAACATTTCCAGCCCTCACAATCGTAAAACATGCGTCCTGGGAGAACCTGGTAGAAAACAATTTCATAAACAAAAAGTGTCATGGTAGTAACATAGTATCATATCAATACCATGTTAGTATTTCTTAAAGTACATTTCAGCTCATGGTATTCATATTCACCCATGTAAAAAAGAATTACGCTTTAGCATACCTTTAAAACGAGTACTTATTATGGAAATAATATACTTGTGTTCAAACATTGCATGTTATTTTCAATTAAATTAAAATATATTATTAAATATAATAAAATATATTCTTTGAAATCTCACTGTACCTCAGCTCTGACACAGTGCTTCTTTGTGACTGTCTAGCGAAGTGTTTTAGTGTAACTTTATGTAGGATCACCTCTGACTCAACAGTGACAGCTGTGTCTCCAAGTCGACCCTGACGCATGTTCTGAATTTGGATAAGAATATCCCGAGCTGCTTTAATCTCCGCCCACAGCAGATCTACATCTGTACTGCCGTCTACCACACCCTGGAAGACAAACACACATAGATATTCATGTACAATTCCAAAAAAGTATTTCCCCTTTCTTCATCATTTTTGCTCAGGGACTTTTATTCAGCTGGTGTTGAATAGCAGTTCCTCTCAAGTTCACACAGGTGTGAACACAGGTGTGGAGACTAATATTAAAGGGTTGGTGAAAAATGAAAATTGTGTCATCAATTACTCACCCTCAGGTTTTTCCAAACTTGAAAGACTTTCGGTTAACTTTGAAACATAAAGCCATTTTTAATGTTCTCCGTGAACAGTGTGTGTTTGAACTGATCGCGTCTCATGAAAACTGCTCCATTCATATGGATTTGTTACAGTTTTATGAACGTTTTCTTATGAAAGTTGGTGGAAATGACCTTCAAATGAAGGACGGAAATCTCTCGGGTTTCATTAACAATATCTTCACTCGTGTTTCGAAGATGAATGAATTTTCATTTTTGTCTTCATTTTTAACATCATATCTACTATAATTTCAACCCTAAAAAATATAATTTTTGTATGAATTTCATATTTTTTGAATGTGTATATGCTTAAATGTCCTAATGCTTTTTGGCGCCACTGCATGTAATTTCAGTTTCATTCTGGTTTGAGAGATTATTGTGAATATTTTCCTGTTTATTTCGAATTTTTACAGATTACCAGTGCAGCAGAAAACAGGTGATATCTTCCCCCAGAGACTGCTGCCATTCGCTTCACAGTCTCCTATGACAGGACACATCAATCAGTGACAGAGATGGAAAATGTCCCTCTGCATATTAAATAAAGACCAGACAATCCTCACAATGGTGGCGGGACTGCTGCAGTTGTAGGCGACCGCATGAACAGAGGGCATTCGGCTCAGAGCTAAACACTCACATATAACGTCCACAGTCTGATCAGGGCTGTAAATAAAGAACATCATCAAATAATCATTATATAAGGTTCAAAACATAAATTGCATCAGTAACTCAAACATTGAACACCCATTGTTTCAGCTGGCTTGGTTCCAAAGCATTTTTTCCCTTTTATTTCCTTCAGGAACGTTCTATGATATAGAGTTCTGAGCCAAATTAACTCACTCCATTATGACTCTTAAAATGCCCCTATTATGCTATTTTAAAGGCTCCTAATTTATTTTAGAGGTCTCCTAAAATAGGTTTACATGCATCCAAGGTCATCCAAGGTGATTGGTCTACTCAGCTCTGATTGGTCAGATGGCCCGCCGCTTACAGCACGTGTCGAAAACACCTTTTACCAAATCTGAATTTCAGCTCCGTATCTTCCTTAGCGCTTGATACACAGTCAATGATATGAGCAGTAAAGCCAGGTTCAGACTACACAAAATTTTTTTTACGATAATCATCTGTGTCTTAGATTATGCCATTTTGACTCCTAAATTTTTGTTGTGTCATGGACAAGAAACATGTCAGACTACATTGGTGATTCCCAACCAATAACGTGATGCCACTGGGAACTACACAGTAAAAACCCCAGACTTAAATCAACTCTGCTCAGATAACATTTGGTCCCTCTCTAAATAGTGTTAAAGTAACACTGAAGCAGAGTTAAAGTTAATGAGATAATAAAGCAATTAAGCGATGATTGAACATTAATGATGAACACCTGCTGTTAACAAGCAGAATCACTGTAGAAAAGAGAAACACAAGAACTACAACTGACTTCAGCCACAGTCTTAGAAGAAATCAACTGAAGATAAAAGACCTTCAATCTCTGAAGAGTGTTACTTTAACACTAGTTCAGTGTGACTTTAACACTATTTAGAGAGGGACCAAATGTTATCTGAGCAGAGTTGATTTAACTCTGGGGTTTTTACTGTGTAGCGACTGACTTCTATAACAAGAGCGTAAATGCTAATTCTAGCACTCAACGGGTTGCTGAAGCGCCTCCGCTAATGTTCACCAGCGTTGGCAGTTCCTCGAGGAAAATCATAAAGGCAGGATTATTGTTGCTATGGTTCCACGAACCTTTCCTCCATTTCAAAATTCCACTAATACCATTGTCTCTCTTTCCTTTCGCCATGTTTGAAAGCTGTGTACGCAAGAGCTTCTGTGCTCCTATTGGTCAAGGTCACAGATGTGATGGATCCAGTTGTGGAGGACCGAAAAAAAATTAAATATGCTAGTCTACCTGTCGTGATGTTGTGAAGCATCGCAGACGTGGCATCGGTTGTCGTCCTGCCACTATGACATACTATATTATATAAAACAATTAATTTTTGTGTCCTGATGCCCATTGTCAATTACGAATCACCACAACACCCTAAGTCAAATGGATCTTGCCAAAATCTGGCTGATATTGTGTAGCTTCTACCCAGCATAATGATAGCGTTGGTTTTACCTTATTAATTTGAGACCTTTTACATTCACAAACAGCTACACTGCATTAAAAGTAATGTCTGAAAAAGCATAATAGGGGCTCTGTAAAACATTTGATTTGAAGCAAAAAATAAGTAAAAGAGAGTTTAAAGCACTTACATGATTTGCAATGATTCATAGGAGTGGTCTGTCACTTCTCCCCTCATTCATCCCTAAATTGCTCCGAGTTTTGTCTTTTACAGATGAATATAGCACCTCTTAACAACCTCCAGACTCATGGTAGATCTATCTTAAAAGCTGTGTAAAGCCGCTGTTGGGTCAAACAGTTCTAAGAACAGTAATGAATTGTTCCAGGTATATTTCCACTTGTTATGACCCGACGGTGGAAAAGTGGCTTGTGTTATGACTTAACATCTATTTCTCTATGTAGAAAGTGAAAATGATTTTTACTTCCATAGCTCTGCTGTTGCCCTCTATTATGCTGAGAGACGAAATAGGCCTTGGCTGCCATTTTCAAACCATCTCCAAAGATATGACCAATTATAGCATTCAAACTATTTCAGGACAATGGACTGCAAATATGTCTAAAGGCGGGTACAATAATGACGGAAATGAAATGGCTGCTGGCTCAAGTTAAGTTCAGAAAAAGTGATTCATCATAGCAAAATAAACTCTCACCGAGCAGCCAGGATGATGAGCAGCGTGTCCAGCTGTGAGTGGGTCAGTGCCCTCTGTAGCGCCTGCAGGAGATCACAGCCTCCACTTGCTTGAAGCCGCATGACCCACGCATAACACTCCCTGAGCCTGAGACGGGACGTGACACTGAGAAAGAGCCTTTCATTCACATTCCTTATGTGTAGCAAAAGTTAAAAATTATAATAGAGCTATATTCCAAAACCTACACAGTAAATGCCATTTTAAATTAACACTGCTCAGTGTTAAACTTAATGAGATAATTGCAATTAAGTGATGATTGGGTATTAGTGATGAACGCCTGCTGTTGACAAGCAGAATCACTGAAGGAAAGTTGAGCAAGAACTACAACTGACTTCCAGCCATTGCACACTATTACACTAATTATTAACTGGTTTGACGCTATTTCTGTCATACATCTACAAAAGTTCTTATTGAGAATTAACAGCGGCATTAACAGATGTTGATTTTTTACTGAAAATAATAGTCACCACTATGTTGATCAGTGTTTGCTTTACTTTTTACTTTTTAAACATTATTTTTATTACTAGCTGCTGCAACTTTGTGTTTATGAAGCACATTTGTTGAGAGAGGCTCACAGTTCTGAATCTGCCCTTTTGAGAGTGTTAAATGACATTTATCTATCTACGGACACTGGCGAGTCTATCAGCAGCTTTCGACACTGTTGACCACTCTACTCTGATATCTAGATTTGAATCTTATGTGGGGCTAAAAGGAATCGCACTTAAGTGGTTCCAGTCTTATCTCTCAGACTGAATTTTTTTTTTGTCAAGTTAGGCCATTTTTCCTCTTCTGTTACTCATCTAACCTGTAGTTTTTTAAATAATAATTTAAAAAATAATAATTATCTTTTCTGTCTTTAAATGGAAAAAATGGGCCCATTGATAACTCAGGCAACTAGCTTCGATCTGGCTAGACTATCTGCGTTTAGATCTTCACGTGTACGGTGTTCTGCTTGATGAGTCTTTACACCTTTACAGATTTCCTCTGTGATACGCTCTCGTTCGTCTGTTGCCTAAAATGAATCCTTTCCTAAATCCTAAAACTCTAGAGATGGCTGTCACTGCTTTTATTGCCTTACGTTTAGACTACTGCAATTCACTTTACTACTGCATTTCAAAATGCTGCTGCAAGATTCCTTCATAATAGCCGTAAAAGCGCTCATATCACTTCAGTTTTGAGGACCCTTGCCTATTAAATTCAGAATTGATTTTAAAATCCTTTTATCTGGGTTTAAATCTTTACTTGATCTAGCTCCAATCTATTTATCTGAATTGTTGCAACTATATACTCTTTCTACACTGTTAAAAAATTACTGTAAATTTTACAGTATAATACTGGCAGCAGGGTTGCTAGCCAGTTACTGTAAAATTTACTGTAGTGTTACTGTAATTTACAGAATTTCCCTGTATTCTCTGATTACAGTAAATAACTGTATTTTTTTAAATTACGAAGGGTCAATTTACAGCAATATTCTGTAAATTTGAGTCAAACCACCACGTGACCCCAGAATGCATTGCAGTTTACAGCAATATGCTGTATTATTAAACAAACAACCAGCGGCTGTAAAATAATGCTGTAATTTTTACAGTAATTCATTAGATGTTTGAGATCCAGTGACTAGAACTTCTCTGAATTCCAGACTCAAACGTAGAGGGGATTGAACGTAATCTTCCTTTAGAAATTAGGTTAGCCCCTTCCATGACCACTTTTAAGTCTCTACTAAAAACATATTTGTTTTCCATGGCTTATAATTAATCTTCTTCTTCTAAGTGTCTTTATCGAGTTTCTTTGTTTTTTACTTTACTTATTTAGTTTTGTATAAACTGGGGTTAGACCCTGTCTTAGCTGTGTTTTTAGTTGTGATTGTATATATATATTTGTTCCTTTACTATTTCCTTCTGAATCTCTGTACAGCTCTTTGGTCAATCGAGTGGGTGTTTTATAAGTGTTATATAAATAAACTGAACTTGAACTTGATTTGTCGTGGCAAACAAAACTCAAGAGAAAATGTGGTCATGTGATGTTGGTTATGTACTGATGATGTTATAATCATCATGTAATAACCTGATTCATTGATCTCATCCAACATTTAATAACCGATTATATAGGTGGTTTTATTAATTGTTCGTGAAAGTATTCCTGTGAAGCTGCAACTTGTGATCCAGTATAATCACACAAGTATCACCAGCGTATGAAACTCAACAATGCTGACAATCAAACAAAATGCTGCAACTTTGCAAAAACATCTATGGCTCCCAGCATGCACAAATTATGCAGCTGAATTGTCCATTAATTTGTACTATTTCTTTTATTTTGCTGTTGTTTTGTTGTGACTTTAGTAGCTTGTTTTGTGATGTTCAGAGTTTATCTGTTTGTCTGAATATTTTGTTGATTGTCACCATTGTTGAGATTCATATGCTGATTCATAATGTCTCTGTGTGTCTAAATAATGCAGCAGTTTCAATGCACAATGTATTTATGAGTTCATTCAGTTTATCGCTGCTGGATCTCAAGCTGTAGAATCACAGGCCTGCAATCATCAATATTAAAATATGCATCATGCATAAATTCAATGCTTGAATGAAATCAGTCAATCAAGTAATTATATGATGATTATGTCATTATCAAAACATAACCATCAGGACCTGGTTATGGTTTCTTTTGCCATCACAAATGTGCTATACAAACACAAAGCTGCAACAGCCAAAGAAAAACTAAAGCTAAAAGAGCACAACTAAAGAAAACACTGATCTCCATAATGATGTCTTCAAACAACATATTAAAACTTCAACATCTAAACCTCAGTTAATTCTCAATAACATATGCAGAAATAAAGTCAAACTGGTTAGTAATAGTTGGTCTCTTCTCTTTTTTATATTCTTGTTGTTCCTCTTGTCTTCAGTGATTCTGCTTGTTAACAGCAGGTGTCAATCACTAATGCTCAATCATCACTTGATTAATCCCTTAATTATCTCATTAACCTCAAAACAGCTTCGGTGTTATTTTAAAACTCTGGTGTGGACACATATGAACACTGAGGGGTGTTAATTTAACACTGGGGATTTTGCTGTGAAGTGAGCTGCCTCTGCAGGCGTCATGGTTGAGCTCCCCACAAGCTGTTCGAAAGGCAGGTATCTCAATTATACTGCTCTCAAAGATAACTTCATTTGGCCATATTATAAGGAAGCACCGCATACATCCTTTGTGGAGACATAGGGCCAGATTCACTGACAGCTTGCGTCAGCCCTAGCTCTCTTTTGGTCTAAAAACTAAAGGCATGGACTTATTACATATGCATTTTTAGGATTTCAAACAATTGATGTGATTTTCTAAGGCTTCCAGTTGTCGATTTTCTGGTATTTATGCCATTATTTAATGCCCCCAAAAAGCATAACCACCTTTGCGATTACATGCTCTAATAGTTGCTGCTATAAATGGCTGTATTTTAATCAAATACTTCAGTGGAATTATTTGACAATTTTACCCAAATATTTGGGTGTGCGTTTTTATGTTTAATATTACACCCATAGACATCTATACACTGGGTTACTATATAACCAATCCACCATCCTGGAATGGTCAAAGTTGGTCTGTGAACCCTCGAGAGCAAGATAAACATGCGTCTGCAACTTATTTATTCATATGTAGCTTAAGAAGATTGATTCTCACAGGATTAATTTCAATCAATAAAGTTAGATAATTCTGGAAATAGTAAATAAATGGAGTATTGGTTAAAACTCATCAGAGAAACTCATCTGTTTCTTAAAATCATAGACCGCATATAGTGTGGAGTTGGTCTGAATGATGAGAAGCACCTGAACCGTTCTTCTCTCATTATCTCCTCTCCCCATTCTCTCTCTTGTCCTTTCATCCTCTCCTCTCTAGTGATTTGTTGGCATCTAATACAAGTACAAACTGTTCTCACACGTGCCCACTCATCCCTCATGACGACCTAAAATAAAACAAGGAGTCTCTCTAAACAGACGTTAAGCATCCTAAATGAAAATAGTGGCGAGGTAAAGCAGTTTCTACGACCCAAAAGGTTTACATTATCATTGATCCATATGATTCATGAAAATAACACTATAAATAGATCATATTCACACAAACAACGTCACTCACCGTAGAGGGCAGATGTCTAGCGGTTTGTCCCAAAGGCTGCTGACCTCTGAGCCATAGGACAGAAGATACAGCTGGTTTTTGAAGCGCAGTTGCTCCTCAATGAGAGTCTAAGATGGTGTAGCATGAGCGAGTCAGAAGAAAAACCAGAAAATGAGCAGTGTAATTGATTCATTTAGCAAAATAAAGTACGAAGCAGTGACTCATCTGTGGTCATACTAAGAGCTCTCGCTGTAGATCTGTTAGTCTCTCTGCAGAGCAGTTCAAATCAGATGTGTCGACAAGCACTCCGACCCGGGATCCGTTCACCACCCCAAACACCTGACAGACCGAATCAAACCGACACTGTGTACCAAAGTTCATCTGCTTAAACCAGATTCGTGGAGTGAAGACGTCTCAGAGATCGAGGTTACCTTCCTGTTTCCTTGACTTAGCCACTTAATTCGGTCATGGTACATCTCAATGGCACTACAAAACACAGATCAAAACATCTGAATTCAACACTAACAATTAGATTCATATTAGGCAGAAGTTATTTGCACTAGGGCTCCGTTTCCACCTGGTATTGAGATGCTTTTGGTCGTTCGGAACACAAGTGGACGAAGCACCATTTACACCTGGTGTTTTAATGCGTCTCTTTGTCCATTTTCGACCGCTTCTGTTGGTCAATGTATAGGTTTTTTCAGATATTTCGATCTAATGGACAAAATAAGCTTGTGCAATTTATGTATGAACGCAACCGAAGATGGAAGATAGAAAAAAAACGGTCGAGCATCAGTTTTAATTTCTGCTTCAGCCGCCAAACGCTGTGAATGAGTGCTAGAAATCAAGAATGGTGAGAGAACATTGTGCGTGGTACATTTTTCAGCTAAACTTGGGTCTTCAGCCGACAATGTTTAAATCCCATCTGACTAGTGCTCTTCCCATAATGTTTACGCTGTAGGTCAGTAGATGGAGAGCAAGTGGTCTTTAGTGGCTGTTCGAAGACATTCTAACACGGTGTTTCCGCTACAAAAACAATCAGGTCGAATGTGTATTCGACTACCTTTAGAAGTGGTCGAAAGTGGACGAGCTCAAAACGTTTTAGACCCCATTTACATCTGTAATTAGCATTGTCTATCAACCAAAACACATTTTAATACCATTAAACAGTATTTTCTTTGCACTAAGTATAGATAGTGGTTGCTATTTTTGTACCTAGTGCAAATAGTGGGAGATGCTTGTTTATTACAAAACAGTGCAATACTAACAATGCATGACTTATATGAATATATTTATTAAAATCTTAAATGAATGCTGCCTTATTGGGACATTACTTATGCCTAAAGCCCTACCCTACCTCTAAGCTTACCTGTAAAACACTTTAAAATACACTTTTAAATACCCGTTATTTCCACTTTTCGAATACTTTCTGCATTTTTATGAGGAAAAAGGAGAAGAGCTGGGAGAAAGGTGGATTCGAACCAAAGTGTTTAGATATAAATGAAAGCTTCTTTAGAAGCTTAAGCTTCTAAATGAAAAAGCCAATCAGTGATTGGTAAAGTCATTGTGTCACGGCAGCTGCCGTTAGTAGTTCTGGCAGCTATAGAAACAGTTAGAAAAATGTCATTATTTGAGCGTTTAGAAACAAAATTTATGAGACAGTTGTCAGATTTCATTGGTGATTTCAAATATTGAATGTAATCGTAAGCTTGGTCAACAGTTTTGGAGAATTTGATGTTTCTCCATTCAAACAGAAAGAGCTGCACTTGCATGACTGAAATAGCCGAGGTGTTTCAAAGATTGCCGTCGAATGAAGTAAAATGTCAGTAGTCAAAAGTTTACGCCTCCCGTCTTACTCTTTCCATGTTACTGTTATCAGACAGGTTTCTTTTGTAATTTTGTCTGGCTCAACCAGACAACAAGGCAGGCTATTTGCACTTGTTGTAAATGGAAACTCTGTTCATACAATACTTGGGCTGTCAGGTTAATTCAGTTTATTAAATTAAATAACAATGTGTTATAAGATTAATACATTTAACCCTTGATTTGTCAATTTTGTAATGAAACTAAAAATGCTTTACTTGTCTGCAAGCACAAAACAAGTAATGTTAGATTATTTAATCTATATACCATAATGTGTTTTCTCATATAATGTAATTAATTCAATATTTTGATGGACCTATAAATATATATAAATGACATTAACTGCATTCAGTAGCACTGACAATGATAAAGCATAGTCATGACTGTAAAGAAGTGGAAGAGATGATTCTCACATGTAAAGCTGCTCCTCAAAGTCAACCAGTGAATCACTGCTGATGTGCATCTGTTTGCTCAGCCCGTCTCCACTCTCAGCTCTGCCGTTAACACACACACACACACACACGAGAGAACACAATTTACCGTTTACTAGTTGGAAAAAAAAAATCACAAAGAACACGTCAGAGTCATATTTCACCTCAAAATCAAAAAAAAGATCAATAAAGGATCAATATGTCATTTTAGGACACCTTTCACCCCAAACTTTTTACACATGAAAACTTGATAACATTAATGACCCACTTAATTAGACTTAAGCACCCAAATTTAAGGACATACTTAAGTACATATGTAAATGTAATTTCATATTTTCTCATGTCTTTGAAATGTTCATGTTCAGGATGAGAAAGAAGACGTAAACCATGTGGTGGATCTAATAGCAGCCCAGACATTATTAAACAAAACAAAAGTGTAATCTACAACAACAATCAACGGAACAGTGTGCTAGAGCGCAGTCAACACAAGACAATGAGAAAACTCAACTGAGTGCAATATATACAAGCTGTGTCTCATTTTGAAGGCTGCATTCGTCATCGAGGCAGTCTCATTTAACCCTTGTGCGTTGTTCAAATTCACTATCCTTTCGTTATGTTTTTAACTGCTTTAAAAATGTATCAGATAAATATTTTTTTCAATTTTTTTTGCTTAAATCTATTAGTCAACCTCAGTCCTGATCAAAACTACTAAATTTAAAAACAAAAATCAGGATTTTAACTCTTTAAAACGTTCAAATCTGATGCTGCACAAAAACTAACAACGCATCAAAGCCAATGTTGTTTCTAATCTTTGACACGTTTTTCCCAAATCAGTGACATCGTTTATGAATTTGGCAATTAAAGAGTTAAAATCCTGATTTTCTTTTTTAAATTTAGTAGTTTTGATCAGAACTGAGGTTCATTAATAGATTTAAGCAAAAAAAAAAATTATTTGAAATTGAAAAATTTAATATTTATCTGATACATTTTTAAAGCAGTTAAAAACATAACGAAAGGGTCGTGAATTTGCCCACAGAGTACTGTTGAGTTTTTGAACATTTTCAAAGCATTTTCCCAAAATATGTGTCAAAATAAGATTTGTCACCAAAAATCATTCCATTTGCTGAAACACGGAGAAAGTTCTGGCCAAATTAAGACTCAAAAATTCCCCATAGTGGATGAAAACATCCCGAACAGCACATAAGGGTTAAGAAAAGGAACCATATTTTACACCTCACGAGGAATAACAGTCAGTGACGACCTTCAAATGCGACGCAGCCTCCGAAATGAGACGCATCTACCGAGTGAACTCGATGAACAAAACAAGGATCAGGTGTACTGAAAATAAATTACACATTTGTAATGATGCAATTTAGCACATTTAAAATCAACTATTTAATATCAAATAGCAGTAGAGTTAGAATCAAGTATGCTACATGTGCTTTTATTATGTTAGTTATCTAAAGCATGACAAAAGATTATTAAAACAATGATTGAAAATGTATTTTAAAGTTCTCTTTCATTTTTTTTTAAAATTTGACTAATTCAAAGCACACTTTTTTAAAGGTGCACTACGTAGTTTTTCCTCCACTAAAGGTCGCCTATTCAAAACAATGGCGTAGTTTGATGATGCCAAGTTTGAGCGAGGAATCTTGGGACGCGGTCTTCATAATAAGAATAAATGTGTTGAAGTATATAACAATAATTAGTTTTCTGTCTATAAATGTATCAAAACAGATGTTCCCTTGTCTAATGAAATATGTAACATATTAAAGTGTCTTTGGTGTTTCTATGGTTTCTACAAAATAAAACCGAGGGTACCGTAGATATGACGTCATTGACAGGCGACTCACTCACACATCCCGGATCTTTGGATAAAATAGCAACAGTTCTCACAATTTGCAAAGAGTTGGAAATATTTGGGATATTGTAATACTCAACTGAACAAAATATATAACACTGCCCTAGAAGTTTTTGGATTTTTACAGCAAAAATCTTACATATTGCAGCTTTAAAGTGTACTTAAGTGTGTTAAGAATGACGCTTTATTTTAAGGTGTCAGTATTACAGAGTAATTATACATTTAAGTACTGATTAATAATAATTACTGCATGTATTGGTTTAGGGTTCAGATGAGGGTTTGGTAACTATGCATAATTTTTAGTTATTGCTATAGTAACTACATGTAACAATGGCACTAAAATAGTGGGTTACGCTTTATTTTAAGGTGTCCGTGTTACAGTTAACTACATGTACTTATTATAGGTTTAGTGTTAGCGTGAGGGTTTGGTTTAGTGTTAATTGCATGCAATAATGCATAATTTATAGTTATTAATACATTAAAATAAAGTGTTACCGAAAGTTGTGAAAGTGTACTCTCTTTAAGTACACTTAATTTCATGAATATTATTTTATCTGCAATTAAAATATACTTAGATTTTAAATACACAACAAGTGCACATTCAATTCAACTGATCGCACTTCTTTTTCACAAGGGTGTGCTTTTCTCATTGTAAAAAAGGCCATGCATTTCTACCTTAAACTCAGTTGTCTGTCAAATAACGCTGTATCATCTGTAATAGTGACGGGTATTAGATCTGAAAGCATGGTTTATAATTCCATAAAAATTTTAAGCTCGCATCTATTACTCTTGTTTCCTTGCTTGTTTTGAGAACAGCAGGTAATTACAATTCAACCACCTGCTTTCTAAGACCCAAACTAATTCATATGCTTCAAGACGACTGCTTAATAGATATTGTGTGGGGAATTTGTTGTTGATGGCAAAACCTGTGCCCAAAAACCCCCCCCCAAAAATCTGATGATTTGTTCACAAACTGGCAGCTTTGTTAGTTAAAATAGGAATGCTGTAGTTTGGTTGAGCTATATCAGTTTCAGTGTAAATGGGTGAAAGTCAAACAGCACGAGGTGTGAAAGAGTGAAACTTACAGAGGAAGAGTGGTGCAGAGAGAGAAGAGGTGAGAGAGAGACAGTCCACAGCTCTCCAGACCTCTCGACTCCAGCCAGAGCTTCGAGCCCTCGAACGCTTCACTGCGATCTCTCCGCTCCTGCTCGCGCTGAATATCAATGATGATTCACAGGTCAATAGTACAGCAGCGAGCTCACGACAACAACATGATACAGCTCATTTCATACAGCAAATCAACTTAAAATGTAATGATTAAAAAATCAGACTGCAATAACTGCATTATTAAAGGTGCGTAGGTTCGTGTTGTAGTCAAGACAACATAAACCGACACCAAGACCAGACCAGCACTCATCTAAAGGATCCATATCTACTGTCTGAGAAAGGCCTTAAATTGAATCAATAAATACAGTGTGAATACACCATAGAGCTCAATCAGATCGCTAAAAATGAAACGGTGGAACAGAAGTACAGTAGAATTACACCTGCGTAAACAATGTTTTAAAAATAACATTTTGAATATAGAAATATGATGGAAAAATAAAATGATAGGCCTACTTTTAAATACAAAGTAGGTGACGAATCATTTAATGAGTGAGTCATTGAATCATTTACTCAACCCATTTGTTCAAAGCATCGGATTCATTTCAGGAAATAGCAAAAGCTTGTGTCTAAAATGTAAAAATGTCTAAAATTCTCAAGTCACTTACACTCGAAAAAATATTTAGGCCCAACAAATAAGATTTATGTAATTTGATTGCATATAGATTTTCCATCCATTTGGATTACATATTTTTAACATAAAGAAATGAATAAACTTTATGAAAGACATATGTGTAAGTAATATATAAAATAAATAAATAAATAAATAAATCCAATTTGTTTTAAATGAATAAGAAACAGGATTTTGTATTATAATGTAATAACCCAAATTTACTTAAAATGCTTAAAGTTTAAGTATTTTTTATTAATAAACCCAATGTATTTTAAAGTCATATTTGTACATTTTAATATTTATTAATTCCTCCATTTCCCTCCCCAATCACAAGATACAACACAAAAAAAAAAAAGAATGGCCAGACCACCTTGTTTCACATCTTATTTATATTTTTAATATATATATTTTTAATGCTTCAAGGCTTAATAATTTCACTTTTTTTTTTTTTTTTGCTACAGTCTTGAGTACTGAGTGCAGGTGGCAACCACACAAAAACATAGAGAATATGAATGAAGTCACCGTTACATCTGAAGATTGGTTTTGTCTGAAGACCTCCATGGTGGACTGATCACTCGTCTCTAAGTGAGAGTCACAGCTTTGCGCCCTAAAGACCATTAAAACAAGACCTGGAAATGTCATAACCTGCCTATCGAATGTAGAAACATGAGGCTGAATCTGTTGTATAAGATCACCATTTGAGGGGTCCTGTCTTGGAGGAACTTCCAGAGGCCACGGGTTCTCTGCGAGCACTATATGAGCTAACAGTGCAATGTGATGAACAGTGATGAACTCTTTTAGGATTGATCTCTGCAATCACTTTTTTATATATTAGGTGGCCTTAACTACTATGTGCTTGCATTAAATTAATAATTTGACAGTGTACTTCTTGTGTAAAAGCATGTTTTTACATTGTACTTAAAAATACCTGCATAGATATCTGTAATTACATATTAATTACACCTTTACAACAACCCATAACACAAAATCTTACCCTTATCCCCCTCAAGAGCAGCAAAAGCGTTACATTGTACTTATTTTGTACTTTTGATGTAAGTTCATAGTAGTTAAAGCCACCTACTATAATTCATAACAAATAAATGCTGTTGTTTTGAACTTTCTGAACAGCAAAACATCATTTCTGAAGGATCATGTGATTCTGAAAACTGGAGTAATGATGCAGGAAATTCAGCTGTGATCACAGGAATAAATTACATTTTAAAATATAGCAGTTATTTTAAATTGTAATAAAAATTCACAATATCACTGTAGTTTTGTCCAAAGAAAATTAGCCTCAAAAACATGAACAAAATTTTACAATCCCCAATTGTTTGGTACTTTTATGTTTGTTTTTTAAAGTATATTATCATTAGTTTTTTCACGAAGACTATTATCTCTATAGTCTTCATCTCGTGTATTTTAATAGGCGAAAGAAAGTTTCTGAAAGGAAATTCTATTTCTATATCGCTTTATTGTGATATAACCGTAGCAACGCCCTAACTATGCAGTAACTATGACATTTTGCAGGAAACAACGGTGAAGTGTTGCAATGTTTACCTTCGCGCGCTCCTTTGTTCTGAAAGCGCGCGCGTGATCCACAGCAGATCGTGCGCGCGTACAGTATATTTAGAATCCTCGCGCAGAACTTAGTAAACGTCCTTGTGCTGTTCAAACTCACCGTGACTGACAGCCGCGCTGTGTTAGGCGTCTCCATAGCAACCGACTGAGCCGCCAGCGCTCACGTTGACACGTTTTCACGAGCAGTCCTGGTTTCTATGCATTCAAACATCACTGTTAGGTTTGAACTTCAGCGCTCCGTGTTGAGAACAAGTGTACTGTCTGTACACTTAATGCGACGAAACACTAGAAACATAGATTGGAGCCATGTAAACACCTTAGCAACTGCATAGTAACACACTGGCAACCATCCATATATGTAAACAAATAAATATTCGTGGACACGTGCGTGGTGAAATATATATTTTCACAAACCTGTATGCATATTTTTTAATTAAACAATAGGGATATGAATAAAAATAATCATGATTAATTTAATGCAGTTTTATTTTAGTATCGAGATGCTAGTAGTTTTTATTTAAATTTTTAAGAATTAGAAATTTTGTCATTTGTCTATAGTTTTTCATTTTAAAGCAAATTAAACTAGATAATAAGTTTAAAGAACTAAGGCTATGTAGCCTCAAGACCGATTTTTATTGTTTCTAGGGTGTTTCTAGGGTATTCCGGGTGGTTGCTAAGGTGTTTCTATGAGGTTGCTTGGCTGTTCAGTATTAGTTAAACTGCATTAAAGTATATATTTGAGTGGGAGAGAGAGCATGTGCTTTCCATGCATATTAACACGTAATTTTATGGCATAAAAACATGAAAATATTTTAACCTATGGTCAATGTTGTTGTGGGCTTTGCTTCTTTTGCTGCTGCAAGGACTTTTGAAATAACTGAAATCATTTGGTGAAGTGAAATGGACAAGACCTGCCTGGAACTACTTCAGCCGTGCATTTCCCTGAAAATAACCGCACGCCTTATTCATCAGCCAATCAGATTTATGCATTCAACAGTACAATATAAGGGATGACACATATTTAAAGGCCCTCTAAGAGTCTTGAGTTGAATCACCGGTAAATCACTCCATCTGTTCCAAAGCCTGGACCCTTCAGCCAACCTGACGTGAGGAAATGGAGCGCCCTTTAACGTTGCATTTACAAGTCTAACATTTAAATTTGACATCTATTTCAATTTCGCAAACTTGTAAAAGTTCAAAAAGACATCCAAAATCTCATCCGTTTGATGGCCGTTCCTAAGAATGATTTTTTAATAGGTTTTGCTTAAATGTCACACACTGAGAAAAACAGGCAAAGGGAGTCAGCTGCGAGAATCTTCTAGCTCGAAAAAGGGTAGCGGGCTGATGTTTTGAATATTGCAAATTTAACTGCTAGTTGCTAGGCAACCATACATCCCATGCTTCCAAAAATTACTCAAAACGCAATTAGCCATAGAACCTTCATGCATGCAAAGTGCTGAATTTTCACCAAAGGAATAGAAAGTAGAGCAATACTGCATTCTCAATAAAGCAAAGCTCAGCTGAACTCAAGCAGTCGACCTTCTTTTATGCCTTTTATTGTATACAGTGAGATACTGAAACAAAGAGTAGCAGAGAAAACAGTTGTCTTGCCAGTAACATGAATCTGTTAACAGTAACTGTGCACAAGGACTGCTAACATCCTTTGATAGATAATACTGTTACTCATACATTTGTTTCCTTCCCTTTTGAAATCATAAATAATAGCTTTTCATTACCCTATATGTCATTGATGTTAATTACCCCTATAATTTTATTCCATTTTATGATGGGTTTCCAAAGATATTCAAAGCAGAAGCAGTCTTTAGCGCGGAGGTGATGCCGTCCACCGTCGTTCTCAGAGTTCACATTAATTTAGGTCCCAGTGCGACACGTCGTCTTTCGCCAAAAGCAATTGTACACATCTTGCCTGAATATCCAGGTGGGAGTTTTTCTTATAAACATTTTCATCAATTCTGCAATCCAAGAGTTTATGATCTTACCCCATATATTTACGAGAATCATCTAAAATTTGAATAAATATCTCTCATTTCGTTTGCCATCCCTAAAATATGGAAGCTCGTTTCAGCCACTGAAAAGAAATGAGACTTTTTTTTCTCAGAAATGCGTGATATAAACTTGAGTTTGTTGCAATTCTGAGAAGCCAATTGCAAGATGTAAACTTACAATTCGGACTTTTCTTGCAATCCCGAGCAACGAACTCATAACTGAGATGCAAACTCGTAAAAAAAGTCAGAATTGCGAAAAATTCGCAAGTGTGAGTTCACATCTCGCAATTTTGACAATGCAACTTGAATTTATATCTTGCAATAATTTTGATTTTTAATTCAGTGGCAGAAACAAGCTTCCATACTATGATGAATATGAGTGTTTCCAAAGAAAGTGCAGTCTTTTGAAGCATTAATGAAATTAATTTAGTAAAGAACGTAAAGGTGGCTGGGATCATGACCCTCCATAAAAGGATTGAACAGAAAAGATACAGAAAACATACACCAAGAGGAGATTTTATGGGGGGAAAAAAACAACAACTTGTGGGCAAAATGTAACCTTCATATCACGCGTCCATAAATAAAATACAGTTCTGGTTTGGTTCCACTGTAAAGACACTTACATGGTACATTTGCTTTCCAAAAACAGAAACGGGGTTGATGTCACAAGCACACATTCTAGAGCTCCTTTTATTCAGTGTCAGATAAATAAATGGCCAGGATAACAGCATTTTAATGAAACGTCCGTGATCAAGGCATAACATAACTTACAGGGTACACGTTTTGTCATGGTGAGGGGAAAAATAATGCTGAATCGCAAAATAATGAGGTAAGGAGTTTGTTTGTTTTTGTAGTGCTTCACCTACTGAAATGGCTATACTGCACAGTGCCCCCCTCATGCCCTTAGCATTCATACAATGAAAACAGGTTTATGGCACATTAGCAAATCAAACCAAACAAGTAAAGGGCTCTGTAAATCCAGAGATCGAAACAAGAAGAGATGAACAGGTGTAAAGTCAAAAACATCCGCCTGTGACTCGAGCCAACCCGCCCCGTACTCAAGCGAGGACAGGTGGGAGCTTCTTTTGGTATGATGTCAGATTCAGAGACGCGTCTGTCAATATCTGAGCGTGGTTTAACGGTGAGGCACAGCCTTGCAGGGTCCTGACCGGCAGTCCTGGAGCGCTTGCCTCGTCGTAGTGTGCGAGCAAAACTGTTCTTAATACTGTTCCCTTTTACCGGCTTCCCTCTTTTGTAACAGTGCAGCGTGTCCTGGCCAGCTCTTGGGCCGCTAGAGAGAATGTGGAGAATCCGATGTGTTGGACCGAGCCCAACATGTCTCTGCCCGCATTCTCCACCACTTTCTTGTCCTTCCTCTCCACAAAGGCAGGGGGCATACGTGAGTGCGAAACTTAAACGAACCGAAGATAACGGACTTATATTCCAAAGTGAAGTAATACTGCGGATGCACTCGGTCCTTTCCAGGTGGGCCCGTGTACTTGGACTCCTCCGATCCTTTGGGTTGAAACTCAAAGGTGCAACATAAAGACAGCACAGGTTTAACTAAGCACAGGTTGGGCGAAGGGGAGCATGTGGTCGGACGCACTCGTATGTAGTGTGTGTTTATTAGTTTTGCAGTTTAATGAGTTTAGTGTTTACCATATAATACGGTTCCCTGTCGTCGCCCCTTCTCGATGAGTGCCGTCACGTTCCGTTTCACATTGAACACCCCAGCTGTCCCAGCTGGGAGCGTCCCCTCAGCCAGGAAGACAGACTTTTCCCGCAAACAGGAGCCCCACTATTGTGAAGAAGATGGAGAGTACGAACAGTACATAGGAGGAGCCCACCACTGTGTTGTTGGGTAATTTGTACGGTTGTCCCCCTACTTCATTGATGTAGAATCCTATTGGGAATATGAGGGCGGCCATACAAAACAAGATCACTGTAAAAGAAAAAGCAAGCAAGTGTTATTATCAGGGCAATAAGAAGAAGATTTAGGAGAAATCAAGGTGGGATGATTACAGGGAAAAGGACAATGGCAGAAAAAACTAGGGAAACAGAACTATACATTTAGGAAAAACAAGAATATTTCATTTTTTGACCAACAGGGGGCCCCAAAAACCTCAGGGCGTGTTCACTAGATCGCTCTAATTTCATTTTAATTCACCAAAGCAGTACCAAGATAGAGTTAGCGCTGGCCACCATATGGATTATTAACAATGCATTTACAACTATTTTATTCCCAAAATAAACTGTCTTAGTGAATATCAGAACAATGATTTTAGTGTTTTGTAATTAGCCTTCAAGTTTCCAAAAGACTCGATGCTTTCATGTTGCTTTGCGTCTCACAAATTGCAAGTACATTAAGAATGTTAATTGTGTCTAATTTCACCTTCAGTATCAAAAATCAATCAATGACAACGTCAATCGATGTATTTCATCATGGCATTTGCTCTAAAAATATGTGAATATGCAAATGCTTAAGTACTGAATATCAAGATGGAGTATCACTTCCTGCATTAAACGGCACGTCAAAGCATCACATGGCAAGACGCAGTAAACACTTAGGCTTTTTTTTTGAAGCGCTTATAAATATAAGAGATAAAAGCTTAGACCATGTACCTTTCCGCAGAAGCTCACTCTATGTCAACACTCATGTGTGTTTTGTCCACAGTGGTGTTGTCAAAAGTACCGACTAGTTGGACACATCACAGACATTTCCATTGAGTGCTTGAACACAACGGCCAATCAGAGGCGTTTATGAATGGGCTTAAAATGCTAGGGGGCAATGCTAGTCTCATCACATTGTTTTTGTTTTTTTTTTAATTTTGGTACCAACTTGGCACCAAAGTCAGTACTTTTCACAACCCTAGTCCATGGGTCGTTCACTACTGTAAAGTGACGTAACTGGCTGATGCTTTTTGAGCACAGCGTGTAGACTAATTGATAAAATCGATTATCAATAATGAAAATAATTGATAATGACTTTGATAATCAATTAGTTGTTGCAGCCCTACTTTAATAGTGGATTAACTAAAGTCCATCTGATCCATTTTGTGAGGTTTGAGCTGAAGACTGTGTAAGCCAAATTTTGAGAGCAGCCAAAATATGTAGGACGACAAGCAAAAAAAAAAACATTTTCACTAAAATCCACAGAGACAAAAATCTAGTCAGGCATTACACCATGTACTAATTAGGTGGTATACTGAGTTTCCAACAACAAGCAATTTGTCTCTCCACACTGAATGTGAAACTGCTGTGAGACGTGATGTTGTGACATGAAAATTTGTACTGTTGGTGGCACTGCACTGATCCCCTTCCCAAAAGTGGCACCATGAATGGAAAACTAGGGCGGGGAGATAAACCATATCAAGATTGCGATAAAATTTATGATGATTCTGATAAGCTCTGGACATTTTTAGCTGATATGGATTACCTTACCCTACTATCACACAGCAGAAACAAACACATCAATAGCCAGTCAGTGTGCAGGGAAGCTTCTGCAAGCTTTGAGACATTTTTTGTTGAACTTGAGTGCAACTTTTTAGAGGGCAGTGTCATGTGAGAGACTGCAAAAGACGCAAGCGCAACAGTCATCTAGAGTGCTTGCATAGAAAAATAATAGGAAATGGAAAAACATGTTCTGTGTGAACCAGGCCAAATGATGTGCAAAATATGTCAGTCGGTTCCAAACCAAGATGGGAAACGCAACAAACCTTCTCCATCCCAGCGACAACACAGAGTACAAAAGTGAGGTTGCATTTTAATCTGTGAAGCATAATTTACAATGCTCACATTTTGCAGTTTTAACTCCAATTTCTACGTCAATCATTTCACAGATGTAAAACCAGTCCATAGTTAATATTTTTCAACTTTACTTTTTTTTTTTTTAACAGTGAACTTTTTGTATGGGTTGTGCCTCTTCAAATATTTGAGATGTTTACTGTTTTACTAATGTTTCACTATTTTACTAATTGACACGTCAACCTAACTTCTATTGTTTTAAGCCAGAAAAAGCATGTTTGCACAGTTAATAATAATAATAATAATTCCTTACATTTATATAGCGCTTTTCTGGGTACTCAAAGCTTTACATTTGGTAGGGGGATTCTTCTCAACCGCCACCAATGTGCAGCATCAAGTGGGCAAATTTGGCCAGGATGCTGGGGTTACACCCCGACTCTTTTCGAAAGAAATCCTGGGATTTGTAACGACCACAGAGAGTCAGGACCTCGGGTTAACGTCTCATCCGAAGGACGGAATAGTTAAGTTTACGTTATGTTATTCTATTTTTTCTGTAAAACTATGAACACTGTTTTCTCCAGGCTTCAGTCATTGTTCGGATCATCTTCAAACTGGCAGGATTATCAAATTATATATTGTGATAAATATCAATATTGATAAATATGGGACCAAAACATTTTTTTTTTAATAAATTGTGGTATATTTTTGCCATATCGCCCACGCCTATGATAAAACCTGCCCAAACACGTTACCATATGGTTGCTCGACCCATAATTATAATTGCAGAAAAGAAAGAAAAAAAACCCATTGATGTTTTGAACAGCAAAGCCCTGAAATGTCTTTTCCCAATCATCAACCCTTCAGACCTCTGGCCTGTCACGTTTAACAGACCTCCTCCATGACCAGAGTGATAACACTCAGCATGGGTTCATGTTAGCCTGGCAGAAAGGCTTTTAGCGAGATAAAAACAGACACTGCTAATAGATGCCTGAGTGCAGTCTCGGCTCAATCTTGGTGCCCATAAGCAAGATAATAGCATCTTTCAGCAGAATGCTGTGCTGCAATTAAACACGACGGCCTTGAGAGAAGTGCACTGATCTGACTGAGGCTGTGCGTGTCAGCATTAAGCTCCTGCCTTTGAACATTTATTGCATAAACCACTTTAGTCGGTCTCGGCTCTTAGATGCACACAAAGGAGTGGGTTAAGGAGATGAATGGTAACTAGGCTGTGGACAAAAGGTCATGCCCTTAGCGCAGAGTAAAAAAAAAAGCACTTCCTGCAGTGGTAAATGCCAGACCACCACTCTGTTCATTCTGTAAAAAAAAAAAAAAGAATAACAAGTTCCACGAAAAGAGGTGAGATGCTTTTTTGAGCACAATGAAGAAAAACTAATTGAATGGATAGAGCGGAAATAGAAGCAGGCTTCGGACACATTTATGCTGCTAGCAGACCTGTCGGAGAGTATTTCTGTTGGATGGATTGACGGAGACAGAAATGCATTTGGAAACCTGCAATTTGGCACTATAAAGCTTAATGACTCATCATATATATTCTCAGCGTTAGTTTTGCAATTTACTCATTCATGAGCATTAAAGAAACTGATTTTTGGAAGGGATGCGCACAAATAGAAATTTTATCCTGTTGGCTATAATGCAAAAAAAAAGGATAATCGCTGGGTTTGTCCATTGTCCAACTTGGGGTTGTTAAACAGGTAAAGTTATATATGAATAGTAAATCATCATATCAATCCGTCGTGTCGTTTTAAACCCAGCGGTTGGGTTAAATGTTTGCCCAACATGCTGGGCGGTTTTATTTAACCCAACTATTGTTTAAAAATGACTATATGGCTGGCTTACAATGAATAGGTTGACTCTTAATTACCAGAGGCAACAATAATAAAAGTTGAACATTTATTAATAAGCAATTTAATAATAGTTTAATTGTTATTCATTAAACTTATTAATAAGTGTCCATTTATAAAACATGAACAAATGTTCATTTCCAACATATTGGAGACATACTACAGCATTTCCAGCATTCTGGTTAGGCCACAAGTCTGAGCAAGCTAATGTTTACGCGTGTCCCCGCTGACGCACCATATGCTGAAGCCAACGCGAGCCAGAGCCACAGCTGCGGACACGACACCAGACGCCGAGCCGCGAGCGTAACCTGGTCAAGCCGGGCGTGGTGCGAGGGGACACAGGGGGCTTGTGTTCGTCACACAAAGCTGCTCTTTCAGGTTTGGGTGGCTTGAGGCCAGTGGCAGCTTTAGCCCAGACACCTGTGTTAACCCCACCTGGAGACCAAACGCTCAAGCAATGAGCTGTAAATGGATTATTCACAGGCCCAGAATCAATGTGAATGTACATCAAGCTTTTAAAATATTTGCAGGTTCTATTTGCCATGCATTTGCAAATCCCAATCCACCCTTCACCAGGAGTTTGACTGACAGGCGATGTGATCAATCACAACGCCGTTTTGTCAGACAAACAAACCAGAGTTAGTCGATTAATGTCGGTGGACTAGTACTTGAAAAATGGTGTACTGCCGTCTTGAAACAACATTCCTTCTGATTTTGATGTTCATCCATGTTTATTCAGTGTAATAACTAGGAAGAGATAATCGGTTTATGTGTCGCGAAGACTAAATGTCCAGACTAAACATTTCTAGTAGTCGTCCACTTAAGCCATTAGTCAACTAATCACATGTTTATACCTATTAATTTAATTGCTTAAATATAAATAAACCACAATGAGCATTTAATATACTACTTTCATCAGGAACGCAGAATCCCTGGCAATATTCAAGAGACAGCTGAAAACTCATCTTCCGTGAACACTTGATCCCCTCATTAAAAAAAAAAAAAAAAAAAAAAAAACCCTTTCCTTCCCTTTTCCCTTCCTACTCTAGCTTATGGTACTGAGCAATGTATGAAACTTGTATTGTGAGCACTTCCTGTGTTATTTTCCAATTCATGAAGAATCGCTTGTTTGTTTTCCTCACTTGTAAGTCGCTTTGGATAAAAGCGTCTGCTAAATGACTAAATGTAAATGTAATATATAAAAGCATACTATATAGCACGTGCATAGCTTTCCGCAAAGCACCGTCAAAAGTACTGATGTGTTGGGAAAAATAGCAAGAGACATTTTTAATATGGAGACTGTGACGAGCAGGGCGGGCGAGAGCCGTGAGGGAACGGTGCGAGGCCGGTGACGCGAGAGATAATGAGCGTCACCTGCTCGCTGCACCGGTCTCGTGTCTCTCACGGAGGAGCTCCGGAAGCATAAAAGAGGAGCGACGACAGTGAAGGACGAGAGAGGACCAGGCCTGGAATTTATGTTCTGTTTTATTTTGTAACTGCTGCCCTTTTACTTTCGTTTCTTTTATTATTAAAAATTATCTTGAACGTTCGCCGGTTCCCGCCTCCTTCTTCCCACATTTACGAAGTGTGTTACAAGACATTTATAAACGAGTGTATTCTGAGTCGGTGTCGGCAGCAAAGATGAATATAGAACGCACCTAACTGATGTGTTTAGAAGTAGACGTTTCACGCTTTCTAGAGATATGTTTGACATGACTCTGAGGCAAGTAGTTTCGGTTCATTTTTTGACGCGCTTTAGTTCATGGAGACAGAGACAGCAGAAAGCGCATCGTGTGCATTTTCTTTAATTTACAAAAGTACAATGTTTTGTTGTTATTGTGAGTTCATACAAATAAAAGTAGACTCAGTTTCAAATGATGTATTACTCTTATCTAACCAAAAATGATTTTAAGGCGTTTCCGCTGTTGCAAATGATTACGTCCATGTCTCGCAGTAAGTTCAGCTTCGACACTCGACACAAACATTTGGATATATGCCTAATAATAGTGCACAGTTATTATTATTAAGCTATATTTGAGGACGATAGATGATAGGACAAAAGTTTGCCCGACTGTATATAATACTGTAATAACCGCAACGATCTTTGCCGCTTCCTGTAGATTTGACTAACAATATTTTGGTCGACTAAGATTCCCCACCCCCCCTTTTTTTCTCAAAGACTAATATTTAATCCACTAATAGGGGGCAGCCCTACAATATTCCCCAAAATTCATAAAATGAATTCATTAGTTTTTTTGTCATCACAATTATGTGATTACAGGTGAGATTTTACTAGGACAAAAGTCCTGCCTGACATACTGTAATTACCACAACGATCTTCGCCGCTTCCTGTGGATTGACTAATAACATTTTGGTCGACTAAGCCCTTTTTTAAAGACTAACATTTAATCCACTATTAGGGGGCAGCACTACAATATTCACAAAAATTCATAAAAAGTGAAATTATTAGTCGTTTTGTCATTTTGAACAGAAATGTTAATTGTTTTGCCATGTCCATTAGTGCTGCTGATGTGGAAACTGGCATTCTTGACATTTTGGTTTATTTTTTCCTTTTCTAATTGAAATGTTTCAAACAAAACATGGCTGGTAATATTAAGAATATGTCCTCAACATCAGTCCACGTCCAGCTTGGTTCCTTCTTTCATTAAGTGACATTATTTTTTGTGGGGAACTGATGATTTGTCATGTTTTGTGGTATTAGTTTAAATAATCGATTCAAGTACGGAATTTTAAACTTTAATGTTTTCCCTACATTGAGAAGAAGAAAAAAACGCACAAAAGAATTACCTGGAGAGTTTTCAACCATTAGCACCAAAAAAAATATCAAAATATTAAGAAATATTTGTGTGTTGTGGCGCAGCAATCCTGCACTATTTTGCTAAATTGTCGGTCTTCACATGTAACCCCGATGGAGGGGGGTTACGATCCCAGCCTGCGGAGGTGTTCTAGTTAAGGAGCTGTTGCTCTTTTAAACACCGTAACCACCACCCACACACAGCGATAGAAAAAGACAAGTGAGTCACCGAGGTTCAGAGACGGTAAGCGGAACCTGGACAATTGGGACTATTTCTTTCCTGTTCCCATGGCAACCATGCCACTACGCATGCGATTCTCAGCAAAATGACTTCTACATTCAACAGCATCTTTCTGCATGTACTGCCAATGCCACCCATTAGACAACGGAAAAAGACCGTTTCATAATCACACTCTACTTGGCCATTGTGACACACTAGAGAGCCGATTTTGGGCTTTTGATTACACAACGGACATAATCAGGAGCTAATCTGAAGGTGTTTTTCTGCCAAACTAGAAGCTTTTGTTTAATGCACTCTACACAATACCTCAAATCCTGGGGCTTGTTCAGGAGAGGTATGCTGTTACTTCGAACTTCCTGTCTGCTTTCTACCTCGGCTCAGATGGTTTTTGTTTTCTTAATCTGGTGGGCGATTAAATGGCGATCGAAGAGACTTGGGCTGGGAACTTCTGAACAACAGTGTGCATTAGTGCCCAGACACTTTTTCAGTGGCATTGCGCTGGTTCCGGCAATATTGCTTGCATTTTTCCCCATAGGAACTTTATTTGTGTTAAAAGTGTTATAAGCCATACACCAAGCCAACCAGCTACAAGGTAAACCACATTATTACAAACTTTTATTTTGAAGCAAAAATTTGATATACTTATATAAAAAAGTATTAGAAAATAGTCTGAAGACTGTGAACATTAAAGAGGGAAAGAACTACAATCCCCTGAATCAATTCAAATGACATACATGAATTTTTTTTTCACCATCGTTTTTAATTCAATTAAGGTTGTTGATCATATCTATAGAAATATATTTTAAAGGTTGTTGTAAAGTATGCATGAGTTATTCTAAAATTGGTGATGCATCTTGCATTTCAAAACATTAAAGAATAAAACGGCTCACTTAAATTCTGTCCAGTGTCTTATTGAAAACAGAAACAGAACTGACTATTTTAACTGTAGCCAAAAACTAAATGCTAAAGATAATAAACAAATGCTAAGAGGACATGATGGCACTAATGAAATCATGATTAAAAGACCCACTGTGAGATCAGTTATGAATTCAGTTTTCCTTCTCATGTTATAGTAACAATTTTGACATATTAAAAAAAGCACTTTAAGAAATTGTTTAATTAAAATATTTTCTCAGAGAGCACACACACATCATATCAGTGAGGGAAAGTGACATCATTTCCTGTATCGTACGTAAATGTGGGAGATAATTGGATCCACCAATTTAAAGGCATAGTATGGTACAGTAACAGAATTGACAAGATTTATGGACACATTTTTATAAAAGTTTTTTTAAACAATTTAATGTTGTAGAAAATTACTATTTAGGGATTTTAAAAATAAAATAAATATTACCAAAAGAAAAGTAAAAAAATATTTTAATTACACAAATAACGGAAAAAAACACAAGAGATCATGATTTTCAGAATATATTTTATGGCCTGTAACATCTTGTGATCCATGACAAAGAGTAACCAATAAAAAAATAATAATAATTTTTTTTTATTATAGATATATATATATATATATACATTATAATAATATTTTTTTATTGGTTATATATATATATATATTATAATAATGTTTTTTGTTGGTTATATATATATATATATATATATATATATATATATATATATATATATATATATATATATATATATATATATATATATATATATATAAACCACTTGAAAAAAGCAGAAAAAATAATGACTTTGGACACTAAATGTACCTGCAATTAAAGAATCATCCAGCAAAGCTTGACAGACCGTTATGTAATTCACAGTGCATCATGGGAGTGCGCAAAGCTAAAGAGCTCTTTTGGTGCGACTCTCTGGCTGAGGCTTTTCATTACAGTATCATGGGAAATTTCTTTTCTTCTATTTTGAGGTAATTTATGGTTTTTCCCCATTAATTCATTGTTAAACAATTTTAAAAATAAGTTGAAAAAATGAGAATGGATGTCTTGAAAACCATCGATTAATAACCTCAAAACTCACAGTAGGTCTGTGTTTAAAGTGATTGTTAAATCCATTTCTCTATTGAGAAAATTAATGTACTTCCAGAACCCGAACACTGCACTCTGTAAGTAACCACCAAGAAAACCCAAAACACTCAAATCACAACTAAAGAATAGCAACACCCTAGTGAATATTCTAGCGACACCAATACGGGTCGAAACACTTCTGAGCTGAAGCTAAGATGACATATTAAGGTGTTGAATTTGCAGCACTGTTAACTATAGTTATTGTATCCTGAGACGAAGTTTAAATCGAACAGTTTCTTTATAGGACACACAAAGGATTTGCAAACTAGCTCGAGGAACAGAGAAGAGAAGTTAATAGTGTCTCCAGTGAGCGAACACAACAGATGCTACGCACATGCCCGACAGACACACAACACCTCAGCAGCCTCGTTCAACCCCAAACCACAGAGATCATCTGTCTCTCTGACTGCTTGCTTGTGTGCAGGACTTACACGCTCCCCACAGCTGGGAAACGACACCTCATTTGATAGGGTAAAACCAATATTGTGTCAAGAGCATGTGGAAAGTCTATACATTTTCAGATTTTGTTTCACTCTTTCCATTAGAACGATTTGTGGAGAGACACCTGTCTTCATTATTTTAATTCATTTTATTCAGCGTGGTTCTACGATGACGGATGAAAACGGTCTTTGCACACTTCGCTCAGAGCATGCGTACAGTACAGTATACAGTATGCTCGTACTGTGCCGATGACTACACAGTGTGTGTCCGTCTTAAAGGTGATGTCTGTGGTTTCAGTTTAATTGCGATTCGTTTGAGCAGCTGGGCATATCAATATTGCAAAGTCAAAATTCTTGCGATTCTGAACGATTATTCTGGACGATATACCTCAAATCTGAACTGAATCTCTCTCCAGTTTTTGACGATAATCAATATATAGTACTGGGCAAAAGTGGTTCGAAGGGGATATTTGTTTTTAATGACCCTATTAAAATATGAGGATTTTCCTCGTTTTCAAGACTTTATTCAAACTTGTAGGGTCATTTAAGGTTTTTAAAATATTTTAAATATGAGGGAAAACACAAATCACTAAACTTGGTTACGGTATTTATCTGACAAAATTATTGACAAAATAGGCAAACTACAATATAAACAATGCTGGGTGGGTTACTTTTAAAATGTATTTCACTACAGATTACAAATTACATGCTTTAAAAAGTCATTTGTAACGTATTTCGTTACTCAAGTTTAGTAACAAACACAAAACAGGTCATTGCAAGTTTTTATCTCACAATTCTGACTTTTCCCCTCAGAATTGCGTGATATAAAGTTGCAATTGTGAGTTATAAAGTCAGAATTATGAGATAAAAACTCACAAACTAAATTCAAAATTGCAAGAAAAAAGTTTTGCAAGTATTGCAAGTTTAAATCTCCAAACTTTATAACGCAATTCTGAGAAAAAGAAGTCAGAATTGTGAAATGCAAACAAATTGTGAGAAAAAGTCACAGTGACGAGTGAATTATAAAATGACTCACAAACAACAAAACAGTCGTGGATCATCAGGTCATGACAGGACAAGTTAAGTTGACAGCAATTTTTTTTAATATAAATTCAGTCATTTTGTCTTGTTCAGGACAAAACTAATTAAAAATAATAAAATTTTTATGATCCCTCTTAAAAATATTAAAATGTTGATGAAACTTAACTCCACTTTTTCAGATCGTCAGAGAATCACCAATCGCTGTTTAAATGACATTAAAACTCAAAGTAATCCCTTTGGTAATCTAAAACACTTTTCAGATGTAACTGTAATCTGATTACCACCCATTTAAAATGTAACTGTAATGAAATACACTTACTCAAATTTTGTATTTTAAATACGTAACTAAGTTACTTGTATTTCGTTTCTCCCCAACCCTGAATATAAATAAATGCATAGAAAAACAAAAAACTCATATACATTGACTACAACATAATGAGTTAATATCTCTCTTGTTTTTGCATGCATGCTCAATTTATTTGTATGACAGCCTGGCCAAAAATGACATCCACTCAATGACATTTCATTGCATTATCACAAATAAAACGATTTACCCCAAGCACAACTACAAAGCATGCTTACAAAATCTTTAACAAGACCAGATATCACTTTTGGCCACTACTGTACTTGGTATTTTTGCTCATTTTCTCCATTTCACTCATTTTCTTTAACCACTTTTATTAAATTAACATGTATATATAACAATATGACAAAAAGAGTGCAAAATAGGTGCACTCTTATTCACCTGCTACATTTTACACAGTGCAACTGCAGTAGATTATGCATGTGTTTTTATCAAGTCTATCAACACTTTCTGGTTTAAGAGATGCTCTGTGGTACGACACCATGTTCCAACAGGCACTCACGACTCTCTCAGATGGGGAATTAACTGCTGGAACACAAGTACTACGTCTTGCCTAGGTTTGCAGCAGGAAGGAGAAGTCCTATTGGTGCAGCTTTTGGCACATTAATTTTAATTTCCAGCAATATGCTGTACAAAATTGATATTGATTATTCAATTCTCACTGGTGTGCTGAAACCACAAACTTCATCTTCACATTTGTGGTGGACGGGTCAAAAAGGCAAGAGGAAAACAGCTTGGGTGACTCAAACATGAGGCATGTCACTCACTTCCTGTGAAGGCGATCCACCTTGCGTACTTTGTGGCTTCTCGACGCCAATGCGAGGCCACCAACAACCCACAGGTGACCGTGAGGGAGATGATGCCCATGATGATAAAGAAGAGCGTGGTGACCCACTCCGGGGGGAGTCGCGGAGGGATGCAGGTTCGATCTCGTCCGTGAATGGTCTGACATTGACGCACCAGCCCCACGGTAAGAGCTCCTGGAATCACAGAACACAACGTTAAGCCCCATTCGACCCACAAAAACTAGCAGGATCTGCTCTTTATCGGGGTGTTTAGCAAGGGACTAAACTATAACATGGCACACGAGAGGAAAAACAAAAACAACATAGCCGTCGAGTATAAAGTTCAGAGCTTGTTTCCTGCAGGAAAAACACGCTGCACCTGTCAGACGCAGAGTCCCCGAGGCTGTGCTCGCACTGCTGTACTCAAGCAAACCATCAGACAATCAAATGGCATTTCAAGGCTGACATTTACATGGATTTAAATAAATTTCACTGCCTGAACAGCTGAAAAATGCTGAATGCACATTGTTGTCAGGGACAGGTATTGAAATAAGAAAAATAATGTTGTTATACGTCTGTATCATTACAAGTTTGGTACCACAATTTAAGTGCTAGAATACTATGCAAACCTACTTTTTAAATTTTTTTTACTTTATTTTATTTAACCAGGAAGGTCCCATTCAGATACTTTATCTCTTCTACCAGGGAGTCCTGGTCAAGATAGGCAGCAAATCTCTCTCAACTACTCTAATCTATCTCATATCTAAAAAAAAAAAAAAGAAGCTTACTATTAAGCCACACTGTAAATGATTTCTGTTTACACAGTATTATACCGTTTTACTCAACAGTTTCTTGCAGTATAAGCTGTGTAAAGTGTGTTACTGTAGATTTTGTTTTTTCACAGTATTTTATTGTATTTTCAACAGTTCCATATTGCATACAGGGTTGACAGTATGTTACTGTAGATTTAATGCATTCTGGGAAATGATCAGTAACTGTAAATCTAAATACAGTAGTGCAAATTGGTCTTAAATCTGAGTAGGCTTAAATCTTAATATTTTCATACATACAGAAATTGTAACTAATTCTAGCTAATAGCTTTAATGTTAGTTTAGAATTTCTGCCCTTAATTCCGATTATTTTCAATGTCAATTTTAATAATTGTTGCCAGTAAGTTGCTGTTAATTTGACCATTTTTCTTTTACAGTGCAGATATTTAAGATGCAACCCTCTCAAGCTGAGTACCAATCAGAAGTTAATCAAAGTCATTAAGTGATAATCTAGAGCATTTAAAAATCATGCATTTAGTTTTTTGTTTTTTTTTAGTGTTCAATGCTAATTTTAGGTTATCAAGAGAAGTCTGAAATGAATTAAAAGCATTCAGCAAAGAGTCCATTGCACTTATAAAGATGGAGCCATAGTATAGATGATACTAGTATCTGCAAGAGAAGATCGTGATCCACAGAATCAAATGCTTTGGATAAATCAAGATTTTTTTTTATCATCCAATGTAGTAACAATGTCATTAGTGACTGGCATTTGGCGCAGTTATAGTACTATGTCCTTGTCTAAAACTTGAGTCAGTTTGACTTAAGATATTATTAGCCGACAAATAGTGCGGTTCAGTTTCAAACTCATTAGCTGTAAAAGACAATCGTGAAACAGACTCAAGGTCTTTCTTCACAGCCAGCTAAATCCTTATGACAGCTTTACAGCCAGATCACACAGCCACCCAAACAGATTAACTAGAGATTAACCTGTAAGTGACTGTATTAACCTGTAGGACGCGGTCGCCCAATTCAGTTAGGACCAGAAATTGCACTACAAGTACAACTTTAGTATGGGGAACAATTCTCACTTTTAACTAATTGCTTATTATCTGCATATTGGCTGTTTATTAGTACTTATAAAGCACATATTAATGCCTTTTTCTGCATGACCATATTCTACATCCCTAATCCTATCCAATACCTAAATTTATAACGCTACAAACAACCTTACTAACTATTAAGAGATGGTCGTGGTTAATAGTGAATGTGTTTATCCCATTCCAAAGTGTTACTGTAATCATTATCCAAATGAGTTTCTATTTGCCATGTTTGTTTATGCCTTCCTATATTTATGTACATCATTTCATTTATGTATGTAGATGTGCAACCTTTTTGATATCGCCAATATTAACATTTTCAATGATTGTTGTGAAAAGTCATTGCCAAAGACTGGCAATCTACCAGGGAAAAATCACAGCTGAGGGCCAAGTCACACTGACCCAACATCAACAACTGTTGTTGGGTTTTGATGAATCAGTGTGTTAACCCTGTTGGTGTCCGCTTTCAAAGACTAAAATGTTCAATGGACCCTTTTCACATTTCCGGGGAATGGATGGGTAAACTTCTATGGTGAATGGGAGACCACAGCATGATTCTTGCGTTCCCATTTGCTTCAATAGCAAGAACAAACAAACAAAAAATAAAAAATAAAAACAAAAAAACAATCCCGGACATTATTCCTGTGACTTTCTAAAAGAAAAGAAAACTAAAGGATCAATTATAGAGTCAGAAGACCGAGAGCGAGAAACATTTACCCTCCCAAATCACAGCTTGTGAAACGGGTCTATCGGTGTTTGTCGAGTCTGGCGCTGAGGAAAGCGTTACCGTCGACTCGTAGAAATTAAGGTGTGCGAGTGAATCTACATTGGTGGATAATAGAGTTGTGAATTGTGATTTCGTAACTCTGTGTGTAGGGAGGAAAAAGCAGAATGTGTGTACAAAATGGGTTATATAAAAAGACACCAGACAGAGGTAGACTTCAGCAACAGCCGATTTTATATTTCTAAGACAGCAAAACACAAAACCTCTTTCCCTACACTTTATGGACAGTCTTAAATGTGCAAAAATACCATAGGCACTGCTCTACTGTACAAACATTTATACAACATATGAAAAAATTGAATGCATTAATTGTTTTACCCAAATTACGATTTAAAAAAAGACAATAGCATGCATATATTTAAATATAAATATATATATATATATATAAATATGTAAATATAAATATATATAAATATATACATAAAAAAATACATAAATATATTTATAAATATAAATATATATATATATATATATATATATATATATATATATATATATATATATTTATAAATGTTATTCACACTTGAACGGTGTTAATTTAGCCCTATATCATGTGTGTTGAAGTCAATGTTTAGGTCTATAACAAACTTGACAGAGAACATGTTAAACATTAAAATAAAATAAATAATTAAAAGCATGTGTGATGGACGAGCACGGGTTTGATGGGACACCCAAGCTCATTTTCAGATTTAGGGATTGCATTATTGTATTGCTTAATTTAACTAACAAAGTTACACCATTACTTTTTATATGCAGAGTTGCATGTTACACCTCGTATTAACAAGTGATCCCCCCCTATTTTTAGATGACACCGAACAAAATGTTGTTTTATAAGAGACGTCATGGACAATTGCGCTACAGGTACGATTCAGTTCACGAGACTTATTCATTTCTATGGTATCCGCAAACAGTGATCGACTGTCGCACAACTCGAAATTCAATGACGTCAAGGCTGTAATTTGATTATCAAGGCACACGTGATGCAAGTTAGACGTTACGCGTTTTCCAATGGTAGAGCCATGGACCCTCGTATCTCCCAATAATAAGACCATCTCTACCCTTCGTCACTCACATGGCCTCAGGAAAGAGCTGACCTCAGATACACAACTCACTACACAAACATGTTTTAATAGGGCTGCAATAATGGTGAAATTGTGAAAAGACTTTATTTTCAACAAGTGCCCATAGCTAAATATCTAACATTGACAGAAACCACAGAATTAATACTATCACAATATAATACAGATCAATAATATTCATTTTGCCATGGCGTTGTCAATTCAGCACGCATAATGCAGACAAGACACTGACACTGACAAAGTCGATCGATTTCGGACTGCTGAAGAGGTCAATTTCATTGACATGCTCGCATCTATATGCTTTTCTTATGTTCTTAGAAGATGCTTGCTCACTGAAGATGCATTTACTTCTACACACCAGGCTGAAGGTCCAAAGAACATAATACACATGAAACATGGCATCAAATGAAAACAATGAAAGCTCATCCATTTGTCGACGTCTGCTGTGGCGCTGATGCTCAAACTGGTGCCGTGCAGTCTGTGAAGGCCAAGAGCAGGTCTAAAGAAGCTGTAAGTACACTTTAAATGCATCACTGAAGCAGAGTTCACATACAGGAAGAATTCACATTACGCCCTGGAAAATAGGCAGTGGATTGTGGAGAATCCATCCAGAAAACATCCTGGACATGGAAGAACAAAGGAAATCCTGTCCTTTACTCCCTATACAGGGAAAATGATAACTTAGCACCTCTCTGAGTTAGACGATGCTTTGAAGCTTGACAAAAGTGGACCATTTCTGAGATATTTTAATTCTGTATCAAGAATTATACTTTCTTACCTCTTGATCTGAGTGTTTTACTGAACATAAGAACTACTTACATGTGTAAACGCCACAAAGCATGAAAATATTGATAATTAAATAAAATAAGTAACAAGGAATAAGATCCTGGTTGATGAGTGATGATCAAAAAAAGTCAAATTTATAACAGTCATTCATTTCTGGGTTCTGTCGTCTTTATTCTGCAATGACGACCAGATGAATTGTGGAATTTCTATTAGTATATTTACATGCATTTTGATGGTTGCAGTAAATTAAGGTTGTCTGTTTATAAGAATATTTTTTTAGCATAAAATAGCGAAATACATTAGATGTTGACTTTTTCAGTTGAGAAAAACTACTTAAAGGATTAGTTCACCCAAAAATGAAGATTATCCCATGATTTACTCACCCTCAAGCCATCCTAGGAGAATATGACTATCTTCTTTCAGATGAGGAGAATTGGAGATATATTTAAAAATACCCTTAATCCTCCAAGGTTTATAATGGTTGTGTTTAATGGCCATGTTCTAAAACAAAAAAATGCATCCATCCACCCATAATCAAAGTGATCCACACAGCTCCAGAGGGCTAATAAAGGCCTTCGGAAGCGAAGGGATGTGTTTTTGGAAGAAAATTACCCATATTTAAACAAATTCAAATAACTAGCTTCCGGTGGACGGCCGTACGCATACCGCGCTAGTCAATTTGGTGGCGTAGGCGTTGAGGATAGAGCGAAACAAAACACCAGACAGAAATTTTAAAGAGAAATGTCGGAGGATTTGGATTTAAGAGAAGAGGAGCTTTAGCCCTGTTTGCTTGAATATCTTACAATACGTCAACATCCTGTGTCATACATTGCGTCGGGGGTTAAGTCAACTTGCGCAGTATGCATATCATTGTCTAAGCTAGTTTTAATATATCAAGTTTTAAATATTTTTCTTACAAAAACACATCCCTTTACTTCAAAAAGCCTTTATTAACCCCATTACGGATTTGTATGGATTACTTTTATTATGGATAGATGCATTTTTTTGTTTTAAAACATGCCGCCCCCCCATTCACAACTATTATAAACCTTGGAGGACCAATTGTGTTAGTCTGAAAGAAGATGGTCATACACACCTAGAATGACTTGAAGGTGAGTAAACCATGGGATAATCTTCATTTTTGGGTGTGAGCGATCCCTTTACTTTTCACCTTTTATATTAAGTTCACCATAGACATCACTATGAATTCAATTAGTGAACAGATGTTCTCTTAGCTTCAGACAAAAAAAACAAAACAAAAGTTCATCTGCATTACAAGCTCTAGAGGATTTCACATGATTTACGCTCAGCTTGAACCATTACAGAGTTGCAAATGTAAAACAGAACTTGGAGTTTAAGCCCGAGTTTGATGATGGGAAAGAAGCATTTTGTCGTGGTGGGAAGAAAGCCTTTAAAGAGCTTGATAAAGACTAGAGTCTGCATCCGGTAAACATTTCTCCCAGCACCCTCCAATCCCCCGCTGATTCACAACTTCAATGTCTAATTCCATCATTACAACCAGCTGGCACGCTATGGTACACTAAAAAGACAGACAACTCTGAATCGCACCCACAACTACAGTTTAGACATTCATAGGACACAAACCCCCTGTGTCCTTTTCCCGAAAACACATGCACACACAAAAAGAACGTCATTTAGAACAACACATCTGGATAAATAAACCTGGAACAAGTCAGTGCGCTGGAGCTCGGCCAAATTCCCAAGAAGCCCTCGTTGGAAACTAGAAATATACTCTTCAGCAGATTGTGTTATTGACTGAAACTTCTGTTCGTGATTATGACAGAACAGCAGTCCTTATCGATACAAATAACATTTATCTGCACTCAAATTCAGAAAATGTGGTCATGAATATTTTGCAAATCCAGAACTTTAAGGAAACGTTCCTGATAACCCTCATGTGCTGTTCGGGATGTTTTCATCCACTATGGGGAATTTTTGAGTCTTAATTTGGCCATAACTTTCTCCGTGTTTCAGCAAATGGAATGATTTTTGGTGACAAATCTTATTTTGACACATATTTTGGGAAAATGCTTTGAAAATGTTCAAAAACTCAACATACTCTGTGGGCAAATTCACCACCCTTTCGTTTTCAGCCACGACTTTTAACTGCTTTAAAAATGTATCGGATAAATATCAATTTTTCAATTTCAAAATCAAATTTTTTTTGCTTAAATCTATTAATGAACCTCAGTCCTGATCAAAACTGCTAAATTTAAAAAAGAAATTCAGGATTTTAACTCTTTAATTGCCAAATTCATAAATGATGTCACTGATTTGGGAAAAAACGTGTCAAAGATTAGAAACAACATTGGCTTTGATGCGTTGTTCGTTTTTGTGCAGCATCAGATTTTAATGTTTTAAAGAGTTAAAATCATGAATTTCTTTTTTAAATTTAGTAGTTTTGATCAGAACTGAGGTTGATTAATAGATTTAAGCAAAAAAAATTGAAAAAAATAGTTATCTGATACATTTTTAAAGCAGTTAAAATCGTGGCTGTTTTCAGCCCCAAACATAACGAAAGGGTCGTGAATTTTAGGGTTAAATCAGAAATGTCACAGCTATACCAATGCTCACAGGTCTTTGTGTGAATGGTCAAATGCACTTCTTGACCAAAATCCTTCTTTGTGCACAAAAAAAAACGAAAATCAAAATAGATTTTGTGGCCTTCAAGTGGGTCGGAAATATCAAGTTCCAAGAATAAATAAATGAGCAAGTGGGAAACTCGTAATTCTAGACCAGTGGTTCTCAACCTCATTCAAAATAGATTAAAATTACTCAACTTATTTTTCACAATATAATTCTTTTTCTTTGGAGGGGTTTCTCTCACAACGAGTGGGCACTGTTTGCATTTCAGTGGCAGAAAAAGCGGTAAACACCAGTAATATTTGGGAGACTCCATTTCAACAGCGCTTGACACATCCAGAGACTCTAGACCACTCTCCTGTTCGCAGCCTGTCAGTGAAACAACAGGAAATGCTTCCTGAGCATTGCAGTTCTCTCATTAGTCCAGGCTGAGCAGCTCTGGAGATATGGAGCGTTATGGAGATGAGTCAAACAGCCTCTGAACCCTAGTGGGTGGAAAGCGGGGGCCGTACACGGCGCTACAGGCTTGTTCTTTTTTTAATGCACCGAATTTGCTCAGACGCACACAGATGCATACACATCCTGTGCCGGCGATGGACCCACAGTGAACGCAAGGATAATATACTGCTGGAAGCATAAGATCTTATCATATCAAAATTTGAATGGGCTTAACATGTAACTAAACACTTTATATTAAAGACTTTATATTATATTTTGTTTATATTCGTAAGACTTAAAAAGGCGTGCAAATGATAAACTGTGATGTCATTTGACATGGTGTTGGTGTCAGTATTCAATAGTCACGAAAAAGAAAATTTGGTGGAAAAATAACACTTGATCAGATCACTAAAGTTTAGTTAAGAGTACTGAGGAAACTATTAATATTGGTAAATGTTTCTCAAGCAACCCTGGTGTTAGTTCCAAAGTCTACCAACAGCCTTGTCAATGGATAATGTAAAACTTTTGCCTTAAAGGGATAGTTCATCCCAAAATGAAAATGCTGTCATTAATTACTCCCCCTCATGCCGTACCAAACCCACAAGACTTTCCTTCTTCTTCAGAACAAAAAAGGAGATCTTTTTGATGATCCATTTTCCATTGACTGCCTTTGTAACTTCCACTTTGACGCTTCAAAAACTTCATGAAGAGATCAGAAAACTAATCTATATGAATCGAGTGGCTTAGTCTAAATTTTCTGAAGAGAATCGATTGCTTGTTATGATCAGCGAACATGAGCAGAAGCTCAACCTTTCGTTACGAACCTTGTTTCGTAAGCTCAAACGTGCTGCGTAACCAATGAGATTCATTCTCAAAGAGGTTTGTTCTTCTGCGTTATTCATGTACGGTTGAGCTTCTGCGCATGTTCCCTGATCAGTGTTTACATGCGAGTAAAAGCCTATATTAAATCGGCAGGGCTTCATGTAGTTTGTCTACAGGGAGTGCAGAATTATTAGGCAAAATGGGTCAAAAGAAGGACTTGACAGGCTCAGAAAAGTCAAAAATAGTGAGATATATTGCAGAGGGATGCAGAAGTCTTAAAATAGCCAAGCTTCTGAGGCGTGATCATCGAACAATCAAGCGTTTCATTCAAAATAGTCAACAGGGTCGCAAGAAGCGTGTGGAAAAACCAAGGCGCAAAATAACTGCCCGTGAACTGAGAAAAGTCAAGCGTGCAGCTGCCAAGATGCCACTTGCCACCAGTTTGGCCATATTTCAGAGCTGCAACATCACTGGAGTGCCCAAAAGCACAAGGTGTGCAATACTCAGAGACATGGCCAAGGTAAGAAAGGCAGAAAGTCGACCACCACTGAACAAGACACACAAGCTGAAACGTCAAGACTGGGCCAAGAAATATCTCAAGACTGATTTTTCTAAGGTTTTATGGACTGATGAAATGAGAGTGAGTCTTGATGGGCCAGATGGATGGGCCCGTGGCTGGTGGAGGTGGAGGAGCGTAGGCTTGTGGTACCGTCACAGAGAGGCACAAAATCACTCTCCAGATCATTCTCCGTAAATGTAAATGTGGAGTACTGGTTTGGGCTGGTATCATCAAAGATGAGCTTGTGGGGCCTTTTCGGGTTGAGGATGGAGTCAAGCTCAACTCCCAGTCCTACTGCCAGTTTCTGGAAGACACCTTCTTCAAGCAGTGGTACAGGAAGAAGTCTACATCCTTCAAGAAAAACATGATTTTCATGCAGGACAATGCTCCATCACACGCGTCCAAGTACTCCACAGCATGGCTGGCAAGAAAGGGTATAAAAGAAGAAAATCTAATGATATGGCCTCCTTGTTCACCTGATCTGAACCCCATTGAGAACCTGTGGTCCATCATCAAATGTGCGATTTACAAGGAGGGAAAACAGTACACCTCTCTGAACAGTGTCTGGGAGGCTGTGGTTGATGGTGAACAGATCAAAACACTGACAGAATCCATGGATGGCAGGCTTTTGAGTGTCCTTGCAAAGAAAGGTGGCTATATTGGTCACTGATTTGTTTTTGTTTGGTTTTTGAATGTCAGAAATGTATATTTGTGAATGTTGAGATGTTATATTGGTTTCACTGGTAAAAATAAATAATTGAAATGGGTATAAATTTGTTTTTTGTTAAGGTGCCTAATAATTATGCACAGTAATAGTCACCTGCACACACAGATATCCCCCTAAAATAGCTAAAACTAAAACTTCCAAAAATATTCAGCTTTGATATTAATGAGTTTTTTGTGTTCATTGAGAACATGGTTGCTGTTCAATAATAAAATTAATCCTCAAAAATACAACTTGCCTAATAATTCTGCACTCCCTGTACAAACCGGAAGGTTTGTGGTTCAATCCCCGGTTCCACCTGACCAAGTGTCGAGGCGTCCATGAGCAAAACACCTAACCCCAGCTGCCCCCGACGAGCTGGATGGCGCCTTGCACGGCTGACGCCGCCGTCGGTGTTTGAATGAGTGACTGAATGTGAATGTAAGGCAAATTGTAAAAAAGCGCTTTTTGTGGCCACAGGTCTGTGAAAGCGCTATATAAATGCAGTCCATTTACCATTTAAATCTATTCATCACAACAGGCGATCAATTCTGTTGTGGACTAAACCGCTCGATTCATATGGATTCGTTTTCCGACGTCTTTAAAAAGTTTTTGAAGCATCCAAGTGGCAGTCAATTGAAGGAAATCTGACAGCATTCAATCATCAAAAATATCTTAATTTGTGTTCTGAAGATGAATGAAAGTCTTACGGACGTGGAACGACATGAGGGTGAGGAATTAATGACAATTTTCATTTTTGGGTGAATGAACTCTAAGTATTTTTAAGTGTAATTTCAGAAGATATTTACACATACATAAGCTTTAAATAAGTTGTATAATTCTAGGTCGTATCAAGCATAGGCCACCCTGCAGTCTAGTTACTGTTATTCGCCATTGAAAACCCACATCAGTGGACCTGTGCTTATGAACGACAAGAGCAGGGACATAAAGAAAATAAATCTGGTCAGCAGCAAGAGCTCTAGAAATGCTCGCTGCATGTTCAACCGAGTCAGCGAGTTGGGCTTTATTTTCTCAAGCAGCCATGAGTCAGTGGAAAATAGACTGGCCTCACTTTACAAGAGGTCCGTCTCTCTCAGTCGCTTATTATTCCTTTCATGTATTCGGATAAGCATTGCTGAGAGCATGTTAGTCCTTTTCATAAAATCCTCTTCCTAAGAGCTCCTCAGTATGTAGCTCAATGAATTACAATGAAGAAGGACAAAATAACCAGGCCCGCATGGAATCTGTGCCTGAAGAAATCTCTGCAGGTTTCCTAGAACCAGAACACCTGGCATTCGCAAAAAAAATCTGCTAATGGTCCGGCCATTTCGTGCATTTGTTTATTAAATATTCGCTCTAATTGGATTATGTTCTCAGCTTCCAATTAGAGGCGGGCTTGGCAAGAATGCCAAAGTGTGAGAGGTTCGGACCGAAGATGGGCTGTCACATGCCAATCATTCTACTGCTGCATTTACACCGACTATTCAGTGGAACCCATCAATACATGCATGCATATAGTTTATTTTGAGCAAGGAGGGCCAAAAGAGTGAAGACGGGCAACAGCTGGACCGACCATTGCAATTGAATGGAACAGAGATGGATACACAGTTTTAAAACAGAAAAACTATTTTTAACTTAATATAGTGGAGTAAAAAAAACATGATGCGTCAGGGGACGAATATATATTGCACAGGACCGAATTTTAGCAGTCATGGCAACCAGTGCACTACATTGTTTTGAATTGTTATTCCTGGTTAAAACACATTTATAGTCCCTGTTTTCGTGCTCCATTAAAAAGTGTAAATGAAAAATAAAAATGTAATGCGCTTAATGCGCTAGTTCTACCTTTTTACAGACGGCCAGGGTTAATGTTATGCATTTGTTGACCTATATGAAATTTGACACAATACATAATTAAAATCCTTGTGCTATGAGTCAAATACATTTTAGTAATATTTTTTAAATGAGCCAGAGGTCTTTTTTTCCAATAAAAGAAAAAGATCGAACTTGATAGAAAAAGAACTTCTTTTTATAATGTTGAATAAATCAATAATTCTGATGAAATGCATTTCTCAAATGTAATTATAATTGAGAAGGATAATCACGATTATGCATTTAACCATTACACAGCATGATTAAAATGATTTCATTGACTGAAAGTAGACTAAAATGCATTATCGCCAGGTTTCACATACAAGGCTTAAGCCAGTCCCAGAATAAAATGGATGTTTGAGCCGTTTTAACAAACTGCACAAAATCTTAAAGTATGTAATAAAAAGTCAAATAAAGTAATAATTTTATCCCTTTTATAAACATATTTTATCACTAAAATTACATTTTTTAACATTTTTTCCTGTGAAAATGCCTTGAAACAGCTTGAAAGTAACTCTTTAGCCATGCCAGATTTAATATATAATATTTAATATATTATAATTAGCCCCGCCTCCACTCACTCACACGAGATCCACTCGGTCAACGTCCTATCCAATCTTACAACTGACACAACGGTAATTAATATTAGCGTTTTGCTTGAATATGTTATCAACGTTGACTTGATCGGTTACAAGGTAGTTTATGACGTCAGAAAGACCAGCGACCCTCTTTGGTTTACAGCAGTTTTAAAGAGAGAATACTCAACGGTGTTGACTTCAGAATTTGCACATGGTTTGTCGTAAAACGCAAAGTCATATAAACATTAAGGGGGGGGACTTCGAAATATGTCAGTGCCATTGTTTTGCCTCAAAATGCACACCAATAATGATCCTTTTCTAGTGAAGCTATTTCAAAGGCCTAATCCTGGCTTAATCAAAACCCTGTATGTGAAACCGGGCGTTAGTTGAATAAAACTAGACTAAAACAGGACAAGGTTGACTAAATATAAAAAACTAAGAAACTAAAAAAGAACATTTGACAGGATTGAGACGAAACTAAAAAACACCTGACAAAATTTACAATATTCTGCACTGACTTAACCATCAGTTTACAATACACTTGAATATTTTGTTTTCCACTCAGAATTTTACATCAGCAAGTGCTTCAGAAGCAGTGGGAGGAAGTGGCATTTCTAGCCGGGCGCTTATTTTGCTGCAAACAGAAACAGTACTGTTAAAAATGCCTTCGACACCTCTAAAACAAGCTCCAAACAATCAGCTCCCTGCCTAGAGAGTGAAATGAGTACTGTATGCTGTCACACGGAGACACTGAGCCGAATTAATCATTCCTCTCACTCTGAGTGTTTCTCTGGGAATAAAAGGCTCACAGGGCTTTTTTTCATTTTGTAAATGTCACGACCACCAACTTGTGTTTTGTCCCCGCGAGCTCTTGGGTTCTCAGTCACGGGCTGAGTTTGAAGGTCTCCTCTGCATAATTTCCTGCCTGTGCCTGTCGTTTCCTTTAGAAAAAGCGAACAAACATACCATAATTTCAGCTGTCTCGCTGGCACCGCAGATGTGGAACAGAGCAATAAATGCCAATCAAACAGTTTCCCAGTATTTTTTCCCACTAGTGTTCGAGGGGATAGATGGACACATTCCTGTCAAACATAAGGAGTCTGAGAGGGAAACGAGGTTTAAATGCCCTTACTGACGGGCTGAGAACACATGCGAGAAAATACTTTTCAGTACCCCTTTATAAAAAATATTAATGAATTGGCTTGTATTTTCATTTAGTAAAAGTTGGGACTAATAACTGGCCAATGCCGATAATCTCGTATATACGTGCCAAGACTTCATCGGACAATCTGGGCAGACCAGCTGTGATCAGATCACCTGATTATGATGTAAAGGAATGGCAATGTGAAGACATCCTAACTGAACAACAAAACGCATGTTCGCTGAAGCAAAAAGGCGAAATCTTTGCTAAAGGTAATTACCAGCAGATAATGTTGGTTGGACATAAAAATGATTAAGTGGTCTGAAACAATGGTACGCAAATAAAATGCAAAAAACAGCTGAGCACCACTGTGGTCAGAGCAAAGCAACATGGCATGCTGCCAACGGTTCTGCTGAACAAACGGCGATTCTGATATAATAAAAAAAAGTTATCTACATTTTTAATAAACAATAACTCCCATGGGCAAATTATATATTAAATGCAAAAACTATGGGGATTTAAAAAAACAAGCATTTTCTAATTGAGTGTCTGGGACATTGTTTTATGAGTCAACCTGCAGAGACTTAAGAATAAAAAAAGGTTTCAAAACATTTCTTTACAAAGACACAAGTACGGGCTTGGCTGAGAAAATCTTATCACAATGTCAGCCAGGGTGTTGCTATGCTTTTACTAAAAGGTGTTCAGAGTAGTTTAGCAAGTTATACTGTTGCTTTCTACGCCAAGTGAAAATAGATTCCAGTCTTCATATCCTCAGGTGCCTAGTTCAAAGCAGGGTTCCAGACTGTGACCAAAATGGTCGCATATGCGACCTTTTTTTGAGAATGTGCGAGTTAAAATTTTATGTGGTCGCATTTGTGCGAGAGCATGATCATGTTATTCGCGCGCGTGCAACAGAACGATGTATCGGCAGCTGCTGCCGTCCGTAACTGTTTTGTTTTAAAAATGAACAATTTATATAAAGAACAAGTACATCATGAATCCATTTTCCAAACTGTGTTTTTGTCTTATCCTGAATCGGCTCGGCTGCGGAGTATCACAGTACCTGCGTGACTCGTCATAGACAAACAGAGAGAAGTAGTTCCGGCTACAATGTTCTTCCGCAAGACACATGCAGTTCTATTTTATTAACCGCTAGAGAGTGAACGTACACGCGCATTGCTCAATGATGATGAAACGCGCCAATTAGGAATTCAGGAAATTTAGGAATTAAGCCTTATAAAAATGAAAAGGTAAATAGCTGAATAATAATAGTAATAATAAAAAAACAAAATTTGGAGGTCAAGGATGCTGGTGGAAAGGACGAGCCAGCATACAGACAAAGACAAAATGAGCGCACAGGTAGAAAGACACTAAGTTACTTCAACAGCAATGGCTCAGACCAGAGTTCCTCAATAGGCCGCGAGAGAATGTTTGGCCCGCGCTAATGTCAAATAGTGTTGTCAAGGTAATATACATAAGTACGTCTCTGTCGCGAAAATTCGAACGCAGCATCATTGCTTACGTGGCATAACCACTGGTGCGTTGAAAATGCTCGCGCTGTTCATGCAGCGTTAGAGCTAATACATTCACTTGCTGAATGTACATGACTGAGTGACTGAGTGAGTGACTGAGTGAGTGACTGAGTGACAGAGTGAGTGACAGAGTGAGTGACTGAGTGAGTGACTGAGTGAGTGACTGAGTGAGTGACTGAGTGAGTGACTGAGTGAGTGACTGAGTGAGTGACTGAGTGAGTGACAGAGTGAGTGACAGAGTGAGTGACAGAGTGAGTGACTGAGTGAGTGACTGAGTGAGTGACTGAGTGAGTGACTGAGTGAGTGACTGAGTGAGTGACTGAGTGACAGAGTGAGTGACAGAGTGAGTGACAGAGTGAGTGACAGAGTGAGTGACAGAGTGAGTGACAGAGTGAGTGACAGAGTGAGTGACTGAGTGAGTGACTGAGTGAGTGACTGAGTGAGTGACAGACTGAGTGACAGACTGAGTGACAGACTGAGTGACAGACTGAGTGACAGACTGAGTGACAGACTGAGTGACAGAGTGAGTGACAGAGTGAGTGACAGAGTGAGTGACTGAGTGAGTGACTGAGTGAGTGACTGAGTGAGTGACTGAGTGACAGACTGAGTGACAGACTGAGTGACAGACTGAGTGACTGACTGAGTGACTGACTGAGTGACTGACTGAGTGACAGACTGAGTGACAGAGTGAGTGACAGAGTGAGTGACAGAGTGAGTGACAGAGTGAGTGACAGAGTGAGTGACAGAGTGAGTGACAGAGTGAGTGACTGAGTGAGTGACTGAGTGAGTGACTGAGTGAGTGACTGAGTGAGTGACTGAGTGAGTGACTGAGTGAGTGACTGAGTGAATGACTGAGTGACAGAGTGAGTGACAGAGTGACTGAGTGAATGACTGAGTGACAGAGTGAGTGACAGAGTGAGTGACAGAGTGAGTGACAGAGTGACTAATTGAGTGACTGAGTGAATGACTGAGTGACAGAGTGAGTGACAGAGTGACTAATTGAGTGACTGAGTGAATGACTGAGTGACAGAGTGAGTGACAGAGTGACTAATTGAGTGACAGAGTGAGTGACAGAGTGAGTGACAGAGTGACTAATTGAGTGACTGAGTGACAGAGTGAGTGACAGAGTGAGTGACAGAGTGACTGAGTGAATGACTGAGTGACAGAGTGACTAATTGAGTGACAGAGTGACTAATTGAGTGACAGAGTGACAGAGTGAGTGACAGAGTGAGTGACAGAGTGAGTGACAGAGTGAGTGACAGAGTGAGTGACAGAGTGAGTGACAGAGTGAGTGACAGAGTGAGTGACAGAGTGACAGTTTGAGTGAGTGGGTGGGTGGGTGAGTAACTGAGTGACAGTGAGTGACTGAGTCACAGTGACTGAGTGACTGACTGACTGAATGAGTGACTGAGTGAGTGACAGAGTGACTGACCGAGTGACTGACTGAGTGACAGAGTGAGTGAGTGACTGAGTGACTGACTGACTGAATGAGTGACTGAGTGAGTGACAGAGTGAGTGAGTGACTGAGTGACTGACTGACTGAATGAGTGACTGAGTGAGTGACAGTGACTGACCGAGTGACTGACTGAGTGACAGAGTGAGTGAGTGAGTGAGTGCAGACTGAGTGGGTGGGTGGGTGAGTAACTGAGTGACAGTGAGTGACTGAGTGAGACAGTGAGTAAACTGTGTGCAGTGATGACTGAGTGAGACAGTGACTGACTGAGTGAATGAGTGGATGGCTGAGTGTGTGAGTGTGCAACTAACTGAGTGGATAAGTGAGTAACTGAGTGGGTGAGTAAGTGACTGAGTGGATGGGAGCCGGAAGGGCTGCCGCTTTTGCTTAGATTGTGCTTTCTGTTTAATAATCTTTTGAAACTTAAACTGACATCTCCAGTAGTAATGAAAAGATTTATCTTGAACTGCCATAGAAACTGTATAAATCTGAATTTAAAAACAAAATCACTTAAAAATGATTTTATACCTGTATGATATACTACGCTGTTGCAACAGTGAACCAGTGGTTTAGAAAATGGATGATTCAGTTGCGGGTGCCATTCTGGCGAGATGCGGGAATTAATTTGGTGCACGACACTCAGTGCATTACAGGTATTCTCTAGCCATTGCGCATGCATTGGTTGTACTTTCGTTATTGCAGTGCATTGTGGGATTGAATGAGTGCACTTGATAACATCCACTATGGTTTTGGACACCACTACAAATGGATGTTCCCTCCAGTAGTGTCCTACTTAAGGGTGTAGGGTGCGATTCTGGACACAGCCCAAGAAAATTTTAGGCAGGCGAGTTGGAGCTAAACTCTGCAGGACAGTTTGAGTCCACTGGACTAGAGGTTTATTTAGATTCACTATCACCAACTATAAGCAATAATAATGACTGCAAATTAAAAAAAGGCAGCAACCTTTCTTGCACTGAGAGAAAATGTCTGTGTACCCATCAACACAGGGAAAAAATTAAATAACAGAAATCAAAACAACAAAAACTTCAATGGAAACATTTAGTCAAAATGTCTAGAAGATCAAAAACACAATTTGCCTGAAAGGGCCTAAACAATGTCTCATCAGCCAATTATTCTGCTTCATTCTGGTCACAGACCACATCAAAGAGAGGGCAGGGACACTGCAAACACTTTAATGATTTTACCATTCACAGGAAGGAAACAATCTGACAATGCCTCACAAAAAAGCCCATTCAGTTTACTCAATCACATGTTGTCATGCACTAAACAACGAACTCAGAATTCTTCATTTGGCAAGCTGAAAAGAACAATTTGACACATAAACAAACATCAACGATGCCTTTACGGTGTTGTTTTCATTAAGTCGATTGACTTTTGGCTTTTAGAGTGAATCTCTAGGGGGTTTTTTTTCATTAACCTCGTTTCCATTCAAAGTTGTGGATTTAACTTGTGCGCAAAATTGGAATATCGCATAAAACATTTGCGAATAAAGTACCATTTACAACTTGTGTTCAAGAGAACAATGTCACTTTGCAGGGAAAATGGAAGTTGCAGCAATCGGGGAAGAAACTGGATTTTTTTTCCTCCATCACAAATGACTAAAATCTCAGATGTCATCTTAAAACCAAAAATCATCCAGATGACAGACTTTGGCTCATGCATTTCAGAAGCACCAAACCAACATTTGAGATGCGCTGATGCGATTGGTCTGCTGGTCAGTCCAGTTATCCTCCTCTGCTGAGGTGCACAAGTGCAAGAAGACATGCAAGAAGTCAATTTGGTACTTGCCGTTTGAGAAATTGTGTGTCCAACACACATCGGAAGTTCACGCCCAGAAATCTGCAATTCGTCCAAAAATCAGAATTTTTTTTTTTTTTCTTGAGTTTGACTGGACACATTCACACAAAATTGTCAAAATGCCCATATTGGCGAGTATCCTCGTAAACAGGTCAATGGAAATGAAAAAAATGCAGTCTAGAGACACCAGAGAAACGAGTCTAGTGTGCGTTTACTTTGATAAACAAATGGAAAAGCAGTACATTGGATCCATGCATTAGGTCTTAAAGTGACAGCAGCCTAATATTCCAGCTGCTGTCCGTTTTTAATGTTAAATCAAAAAAGAAAAAAAAAATGCTCACTGCTCTTGCTTTGGTAACTTTAATCTATATTTCATTCATATAGTGAAAACTATGCAGTTATTTGATTATTTAATTTCTCTACCTGAAAACTATTGTTTTGTTGTTATTGTTCGGTAACATTTTACAATAAGGTTCATTAGTGAACATGAACAAATAATGAACTGCACTTCTACAGAATTGATTAATCTTTGTTAATTTCAACATTTACTAATACATTCAAATCTCGTTAACATTAGTTAATGCACTGTGAACTAACATGAACAACTGTATTTTCATTAAAGTTAACAAAGATTAGTAAATACAGTAATAAATGTATTGCTCATGGTAAGTTCATGTTAGTCAATACATTAACTAATGAACCTTATTGTAAAGTGTTCCCGTTCTTTTGTATTCATTTGTGCTCGTGATTTTATGGGTTCTTCATTATCTTTAACAATATTTGAAAAATGTGCGTTAAGGTCTTTGCACGCTCTGTCAGAAATTTTTCATTTTTTCATATTCGACATCCTAAAAAAAGTCACACACAGAAAACACAACAAGTCCGATGCTTATTAATCCATTGCAAAAAAAAAGCAAAACAACACAAACCTCACCTTCAAGCAGTGAGGATGATTTTGCGGTCCACTCTTCTCAAAAAGAGAAAAAGAAAGAAGAAATATTGAGTCCATCCGATCCTGAGACTACGAAGAGGAAGGAGAGTTCCACCTCTTTTTCAAGGAGCTGCAGGATTATCCCAAGAGATTCAAAGGACGTCAGTGGCTCAGTTTGATGATTCGCTAGCGATACTGGAGCCACATATTAAAAAGACGACCACTAATATATGTATTACGCACCGTCATAGAGCGCTTTGTGCTGCGAGATGAAAGTGGATCAACTTTTCAGACGCCTTTCTGGATTTTGGTGTTCTTGTACGGTGGCACGTAGTCATTAGAACATCTCAAAATGCGTGATACAGATGTGAAAAATGCAGAAAATTGAATTTTTGCAGTGTGTAAACGTGACAAAATGGTCGTTTTTTTTGTTTTAACTTGACAATTTCGGATTCAGTGTGCAAAGACCTTTAGCATTGTAGGTCAAAAACACAGAAAACAATAACTATGCCCATTTTATTTATTTAACATTACATTTTATGTGGTTTGGCCAGTGAATATTTTGGCAGGACAAGTAAAAATTTGAACCACTGGCCCAACCTGGACAGTAGTAAAAATGTGTGTGTGTACATGCCAAAACATGCTTTTGTTTCCCAATGGAATTAACTAAAGAGTTTGAAAGACATTTCTGTGATCTACCACCCATTTTAATCCCTCATTTCATAACAGTATAAAAAAGGACTAAGTGGACCGAGTGTACGGTGTAACTTTTCTTTTGGCCTCTAATGAGAATTACCACCGAGAAAAAATACACACACACACACACACACAAAAAAAAACAGACACATAATGTGTGTGTGTGTGTGTGTTTAATGTGCTTAACTGTCAATTAAATAATATCAAATAATGCAGTGGAAACAAAACCGCTTCATTTGCTTTATGAGAAATATTTGTTTTTTGTGTTTTTGTGTGTGACATTCACCAATAACAACTTCATACCACAATGCCTACAACAGACAACAATAAATCTCACACATGTGGGGAAACTGAATCAGATAGGAAGCATGTGCTAAACATCTTGTGCTGGATGGCTGAAAATGACACAAAGGAACATCTTCTTCACAAAGCAGCGTGTTTTGACACCCGATTCACCGCTGTAGCATTTGACATGTAAGAGAACAGCACAAGGCCAGTGATTCTTGCTGAATTGAGAGGATTGTGCTTGAACCCCTGCTGACCCACTTACCAAGCAGTCATGCATGCTGAACAAAGAGCAGCTGTTTATCAACAGCCCGCCGGCACATGGACATTTGAAGACAGTCGTGATCTGCGCTGCGGCTTTAGAGGTTTAATAATAACCGTGTAGATGTCCTAATAAATAAAACAGGGCAGCTGAACGACTTGACACGAATGAATCGCTTATGTTAAATTATTTATCACATCTCGAGCTTCGTTTAAAGCTTCGAAGTAGCGGTCAGAGGATTGCAACATCTATGATGGGGTCAAAAGAATCATGATGCAATTTCTGATGTGTCAACATGACCTTTCGGTCGCTCCTGATTAAAGGAGAATGATTTTTAACATGATTTTATTTGTAAAAATGTTAAATGAGCTCTACAAATGCTGCGTTGTTTCAACCCATATTTTTAAATTCCACTTTTAAAGCCCAACGGTTTGGTTTGTCCATATTTGACCCAAACATGGGTTGAAACGACCCAGAAAAGATTCAAAACATTTTACACGCATTTTTAAACTTCATGACATACGTGTCTAAAGTTTATATTTTGTAGCTCAGAAATATTTTTTGTTTTGTATTCAAAGCCTGAAAATGATTTTCGAGAGTAACACAAGCATTCGGTTGAGAATATCGAGAATTAATCTTTTAATCAGCGCCGTTTTCTGCTGATGCTTGAACAACAACTCCACTAAATATGATTCGTAACTCACTTACCTTCCAATCAATCGCTTTGTTACGATTTACAAGCTACAAGTCTCAGCTTTCATCCTTTTAAACTACGAAATTCAAGTAATAAACGCCGTTTTGACGCATGCACAGTACCTGATACAGACACACACATGCAAAAGAATCGATTCCGAATCGAATCGCAGGCTTGCGAATCGAATCGTGACATTTGCGTCAATACTCAACAAACATTATAAGAGTACTTGCGCATGAACATACAAGAAACCAACGCTCGAATGCGTTTTAACTAATGCTGTTTTGCTGTCATTTATGAAGCGAATCTTTATGCAATGTTAATCTGAGACAGAGGCGTTATTATGTAAAACAGAGGAGGCATGTAAACGCGAAACGGCTCTTGTTTAGAGATGCACTTGTGTTGACAATATGATGGAGGATTATCGATCTGATCTCTCACCTGCTGACTCGCCAGTGTTGATCCAGTCCGGATTGGCAATGCTCGCTATGGCAAATATATCCGCTGCCAGAAAGAGACATCCTGAAATAATGGTGAGTTTATCCATCTCAGGTTACCTGGACTCGGACACAGGAGTGAAGAACCGCGCGAGTCTCTGTCCAGATCTCAGTAAACACTGCTCAGGTCTGCATGATATGCCGTGATATGATATGGCTAGAAGTCCAGCAGCTTTGTAGAACTAAACGAACTCCCTAAAGACCAGGTTGTGTCCCTGATCTTCCTCCGAACAGCTGATGCTCCGTCCTCATCATCACCCTCACACGGAGACTGCGGTCTTCTTCCGTTACTAGCTAACAGGCTACAGATCCGCACGGTTTGTTTGCCATCCGGAGGGCCTAACGCCACTCGACGTCCACATATCCATCTCCGAGAAGGGCTCGACCGCGGGATTTAACAGCAAACGCGTAAAAGAAGTGAATTAGAGCCGTGCAGGGCCGTTTTCGTCGACGGTGTTGTGGTCCATCTTTCTGCTCAGCTGCACGCGCATCTGCACGGACGCCGAGCGCGAGCACAGCACCGCCGCATCACCTTCATCCCCCAAAAGCCGTCAAAATGTGCGCTGAGAGAGCGTAGGTTTGTAAATAAACGCCTGGGAGACGCCGTCGGAGCATGAGACGCTGTAGTGTAAACGCACCTCTCGCGTCTTTCCCAATGACATCAAGCGAAAACCCCCACGCAGCGTCTATCGTCAGACACACAACAGGCCTGCGAGATCACGCTCTGGCTGCTGCTCTCGCGAGACTCCCCGTGGTTAAAGGGGGTCTGTTATGTGTGTGGGCTTCATCAACATTTATGAGCGCTTCTGACTGTAATTATTACCCACTTAGGCACGCGGTAATCTCAAAATACATTTCACGAACGATATATTATGCATTATAGAGAGAGAGACCGTGGCGTGTTTATTCAATGAAAGAGCAGCGGGGTCCCAAAGCCTGAGATCACTATAAAAACACGTTTTATTTTGCATTCAAAATGTGCAATTACTAATTACATCATTAGCAGCATACGGTTACATTTCAGATACATTACAAAGATAAGGTTTAAAAAACTCTTAATGGAGATAGACACTGGAACATGTTTTCTAATGTATGGACATATGTGCATGGCTCAAAATGTACAATAATCATATTTTACATATTATGGGATATATAAAATAGTAAATAAAAACAGTATTGTTGGTGTTCATACATCTGTAACCTTATGACAAATACTTAATATTTTGATTAGGTATGAGAGAAGCATGTAAAGTCTTTTTTCATAATTATTTTATTGACTGGTCTTTGACTAGAGATAGTTTATAACGATTTAGGTTTGTTTAAATATATTAGTTTATTTGTGCCAAATCTACGACTTAAAACGTGCCTTGTAAGGGTCAAAAACATATGAATTATTCATGAACTGATGCTAGTGAATATATTTTAATGCAGCTAAAACAGTTTTAGTCTTTTACCTTCACGCATACCTTTTTAAAACTGCAAACAATCACAAATGAGAAAATGTTTGCATTATTTCCTCAATGTCTCCCTCTGCAGGCTACTGAAGAACTAACATCGATAGGCGACCCCACAAAGTCCTCAGTGAAATTACGAAGCAGACAGGCCGTATTTATGACTGATAGATTTGTTTTAATGAATGTACAGCAGATATACAGTGAAAAGGACGAAAATGATGGCTGTGCTCTCAGTACACCTTACTTCATGATGAACTGACGAAAACAAAAACACCGTCAACAGCGATCAGGGTTTCAGAATTATTTTACACTTGAATAAGCAGCTGCACAATGTGTGCACCTTATATTAGGACCTTCCCTCACAATTCATCAACAAATGGTGTGTTTGCCAGATGTCCACAACTTGACATGGTCTTCTTGCTTTCAACAAACTTCTTTGCAGCCTGTAGAGAAAAACAAAACAGAATTCTGCTGTCAAATATCATTTTGAATTTTGCTGTCAATATCAAAACAGTTTTTTTTTTTACAGCTTTAACCGTTTCATGAGCAAGTAGTGCCACTAGCAAAACCACCTGGTAAGCTAATAGTCAGTTATTTGTTTATTTAGATCCTAATAGTAATACAAAAAATGGTATACATAGCTTAAGACTTCACAAATGGTTACTAATTCTGTTGGTGTACCCCAAGGTTCGATATTGGGACCTTTGTTGTTCAGTTTGTAAATTAATGACCTACCTGACGTTTGTGCATCAACTGTTAATTGTCAGATGTTAGCTGATGATGCAGTTACATATGTGCACGGTAAAAGCAAAAAGCAGCTGCAGAAGAAAGATCAGCTGCCGTGGGTCAATGACTCTAATTGGTTAATAAGTTCATGTTTAAAAAAAAAAAAATAATTATATATATATATATATATATATATATATATATATATATATATATATATATATATATATATAATAATAAATATAATAATAATTATTAAATAAATAAATAAATGAATTATATATATATATATATATAAATAAAATAAAATATAATAATAAATAAAGTTATATATATATAAAATGTATTTATTATATTTTATATATATATATATATATATATATATATATATATATAAATAAATAAAATAATAAATAAATTTATATATATAAAATGTATTTATTATATTTTATTTATATATATATATATATATATATATATATTTTTTTTTTTTTTTTTTTTTTTTTATTATATTATATATTTTTTACTTATTTTTACTATCAAAGTCTGCAAATAGAGATCCAGATGTTATCCATGCGAGTTTGATCAAGGTTGGAGCGGATTCAGGGCCAGAATTGAGAGCCCCTGATTTGCATTACAAGGCTTGCAAACTGTTCAGTGGAGGAGCGAATTTGCTACATATTTGCTGAAAAAGGCTTTTTTGGACATGTCATCAAGGGAAAACTGTCGATTATGCTCCTGACAGCTCTGGTGACACTGTCACTCTTGCTGCTCTCTCACTTCGGTCCAATAAATAATCTCGTTGGACAGAGAGGATGCTTGGCGCTTCCCTCATGACAAATCCTTGATCTTTTGAGCTCATTGTACCGAGTTAAAAGGCTTACTTTGACCACATCGCTGGAGGTCACTGAGTCGATGATCTGCGTCACAGACTGTGGCGAGTTGTAGGCGCCGCTGCTGATCACCTGAACGCCCAGCTCCTCCAGCAGACCCTCTGAACTCTCCAGAGACATCAAATAATCTGCCTTCAGCTGGTTCCTGAACACACACAACACAACGGCACCTTCATTCAAAGCCACGCCATCCATATATCAACACAAGTAATAACACTGACAGAAAAAAGGAAGTCAAAATGGCTTATTTGGCAGTACATAAAGGGTGTAAAAGCTTTGCCAGTGTTTTATTTGGTCTGTCGACAGGCTAGTGCTAGTAGACTCACTTTGCTCTGGTGAGGTCATCTGCAGTAAGTCTTCCTTCAGCCACAGCCGTCACCTGTGCCACGGCCGCATTGATCACCTGCAGAGAGAGCGATCAATGCAGATGTCAATCACTCACTGGCTTCACGCCGTCAGCATTAAAGGAACATGTGGCGGAAGGCGAAGTACACACACTGGGTACCATGACAGCACCAGCATTTCAATATGGATTCTGTAATGTCCATCGTCAGCAATCACATATGTTAAAAATGACTTTTTGAACACTGGGAGACTTCCCATGCCTTGAAATGTTATTACGTTCTCTTTTAATCATGGGAAACGCAAACATGGCATGTCGGTCTCTCTTTAACGATGCACTTTGTTTACTAAGTCCAACTGTCCGTGATGAAAAGCAGTTTGCGTAGACTTAGGGTTTATAGGTCTGGTGATCACACAGAATGAAACGCAGTGAGCTAAATGAACACGTCACACAGAGCACTTCTTTGCTTTTAAAAACACGAGACAGCGCAGTACAGTGGAATAAAAGTGTGTTTGAAAAACGCCGCGTAATGGCCAAACACTACCGCCCCTGTCGTTGCCGCAGACTCATTTCTTTTCCTGTCAAGTGCAAATGCACAATATGTATGATTTTTATATTACAATATTCAAAATCCACTTGCATAGTGTTATATATGCTCATATACAGGGAGTGCAGAATTATTAGGCAAGTTGTATTTTTGAGGATTCATTTTATTATTGAACAACAACCATGTTCTCAATGAACACAAAAAACTCAATATCAAAGCTGAATATTTTTGGAAGTTTTAGTTTTTAGTTTTAGCTATTTTAGGGGGATATCTGTGTGTGCAGGTGACTATTACTGTGCATAATTATTAGGCACCTTAACAAAAAACAAATTTATACCCATTTCAATTATTTATTTTTACCAGTGAAACCAATATAACATCTCAACATTCACAAATATACATTTCTGACATTCAAAAACCAAACAAAAACAAATCAGTGACCAATATAGCCACCTTTCTTTGCAAGGACACTCAAAAGCCTGCCATCCATGGATTCTGTCAGTGTTTTGATCTGTTCACCATCAACCACAGCCTCCCAGACACTGTTCAGAGAGGTGTACTGTTTTCCCTCCTTGTAAATCGCACATTTGATGATGGACCACAGGTTCTCAATGGGGTTCAGATCAGGTGAACAAGGAGGCCATATCATTAGATTTTCTTCTTTTATACCCTTTCTTGCCAGCCACGCTGTGGAGTACTTGGACGCGTGTGATGGAGCATTGTCCTGCATGAAAATCATGTTTTTCTTGAAGGATGTAGACTTCTTCCTGTACCACTGCTTGAAGAAGGTGTCTTCCAGAAACTGGCAGTAGGACTGGGAGTTGAGCTTGACTCCATCCTCAACCCGAAAAGGCCCCACAAGCTCATCTTTGATGATACCAGCCCAAACCAGTACTCCACCTCCACCTTGCTGGGTCTGAGTCGGACTGGAGCCCTCTGCCCTTTACCAATCCAGCCACGGGCCCATCCATCTGGCCCATCAAGACTCACTCTCATTTCATCAGTCCATAAAACCTTAGAAAAATCAGTCTTGAGATATTTCTTGGCCCAGTCTTGACGTTTCAGCTTGTGTGTCTTGTTCAGTGGTGGTCGACTTTCTGCCTTTCTTACCTTGGCCATGTCTCTGAGTATTGCACACCTTGTGCTTTTGGGCACTCCAGTGATGTTGCAGCTCTGAAATATGGCCAAACTGGTGGCAAGTGGCATCTTGGCAGCTGCACGCTTGACTTTTCTCAGTTCACGGGCAGTTATTTTGCGCCTTGGTTTTTCCACACGCTTCTTGCGACCCTGTTGACTATTTTGAATGAAACGCTTGATTGTTCGATGATCACGCTTCAGAAGCTTGGCTATTTTAAGACTTCTGCATCCCTCTGCAATATATCTCACTATTTTTGACTTTTCTGAGCCTGTCAGGTCCTTCTTTTGACCCATTTTGCCAAAGGAAAGGAAGTTGCCTAATAATTATGCACACCTGATATAGGGTGTTGATGTCATTAGACCACACCCCTTCTCATTACAGAGATGCACATCACCTAATATGCTTAATTGGTAGTAGGCTTTCCAGCCTATACAGCTTGGAGTAAGACAACATGCATAACGAGGATGATGTGGTCAAAATACTCATTTGCCTAATAATTCTGCACTCCCTGTGTGTATATATATATATATATATATATATATATATTCATGCAGCTTTGTACTTATATTTTTCCAAGAACTTGTAAATTCAGAGAAATTCACAGGAAGCGAATTGGGAGAGAGAGGGGGATGGGATCAGGATGGGACAGCGAGGGACGCCCGATGCACATGTTGGCTGCTCACGAGGCTGTCGGCACCAACGAGTCACCTTTATTTTTATTGCACTTTATACGATTCAGATTGTTTCAAAGTAGCTTCACAGTGTTAAACAAGAAAATAATGATTCAATGACGAAAACCATCAAATATGAGACAAATTTAGATTCCGCTGCTCCAAAAAGACAGTGTCAAATATTCAGTTCAGTGTAGTGCTGCAACGACGCAACGACGCGTCAACGTCATCGATTACGTCGACTATGAAAATACATCGACGTGTGTGAAATGCGTCGATGCGTCACACTGTTCACATTCATCTGGCGTAACAGCGGCTTCTGCTCCTGGGAACGGAGAAAGTTCCATTCTATCACAAAAACCCAGACCACAATTATCAAAAGTAATTTAAACAGAGGCCGAATAAAACGGTCCTTTGTTCCCTTTGCAGAACCGAAAAGGTGTACCACCAATGGAACAGGATCTCTGCCAAATTTTTGTGCGCGCAAAATCATATTTTGAGCGCGCGAAAGGGCATTTCGAGCGCACGTGAACTGAGCGAAAATCTTCGTCTCACAAATAAGAAAATATTTAGAGCGAACGAAAATCAGTTTTGCATTTCAAAGTTTATTTGGATGTGCGCGGATGTTCTCTTTCGCACGTGCGAGGTTTGAGTCGTTCGCGCTCCTGATTCCCGCCCCGCGCGCTCGCTAAGACTCGCTGCATCAAAGACAGCGCGAGAGGAAAAACACACGGTTCAGGAGACGTTTGTTCAGTGGCTTGAACACGATCAAAGTTCCTTTAAGACTGTAGAGAAAGTCTTTGACACTCTTCATGTTAAAGTTCAAATGTCTACCACTGGACGACACACATAATGACTTATTTTTAATCAAAATCAAATCGTATTATTACATAATGGTGTGTCCCAGTGTTTCTACACCTCAATCAACTGCTAAATTAGCTCTAACTTCTTACGTAAAAAAGATCACTAGATTAATAAAATAAAACTTAATAAAAATAATCGTTAGATTAGTCGACTAATCGAAAAAATAATCGTTAGTTGCAGCTCTAGTTCAGTGCTGATTCAGACCAGCTGAATAACTGTGAAAAGTTTCCCAAATGAGCTACTATGAGACACAATAGGTGTCATTATTCACTTTGAGTCAGTTCAGTGTTGATTTAATTAATTTCAAAAACTGTCAATGTTGCAAAATTCATTTTTATAGTCAATTCAGCTATAAAGCAGGTTTGCAGAAAACAGAGAAGCTTAAAAAAAAAAAAAAAAAAAAAAGGTTGGTTCACAGAGCACTCACCTCGTGGGCTGAGTTTGCTTGAGAGATGATATACACCCCGAAGAGCCCAGAGTCAGAGTATGTGGCACTGAAAGCCGTGGCCTGTGTGGAAAACACATCAGAAGCTTCTAAACTGTAGCAAGTGCTCATGTAAGCATGCATACTTTGAGAGAAGTGATGACAGATGACCAGTGCTCACGTCAAACGGCTGTGCGGTGGCCTTGGCGATGCCCTGACTGAGTTTGCTGCTGATGTTGGATCCTCTCTTAACATGCGGTCCAGCACCCAGAAGCCTCTGCAGCACGCTGAAGGCGTTGGCCTCTGCTGAGCCCGTCACGGCTCCTTCACAGGCCAGCAGCGCATGAACCAGCCCTCCGCCGCTCTGCACCCGCAGCTCACCTGCAGCGCAGACACAGTTCACTCAGTCAATCTCACAAAATATATCCAGCTCAGATTTCACACAAAACCACGTTGACCCTTCACAAAGACCCGCCCCCTTTAGTTACTATTGCTATGTCCGAGGAGCCATGCGCTCTCACGCCACACATCATGTTCTCACGCAGTGAAAAACACATACAGAGCAGGTTACTTTTGATATGAAACAGTTTCATCTTTATAAAACTTCAACATTTTAAATAAGTTCAAACAAATACCGTATAGTGGCTCTTTAACGTGTCATCTGAACCATAACTACATTTATAGCATCAAATAAACATGAATGAACATCAGAAGGAATGTTGTTTTAAGCGCAGAAAGACGCGAGTACACTCAATTTTTGAAGTTCAAGTTCACCAACGTTAATCTACTAAAATGCCGGATTCGGGGTTACGATTGGTCAGATCGGCTGTCAATCAAACTGTTTGCGAAGTGACAAAGAATATTAAGCCTATTTTCAACCATTAGGAATGATTGCACAGCCGTATTTTCATGACATTTAAGCACATTTGCCAATAATACAGTCATTAATGCAATGCATGTTCTCACTCACCGCCGCGGTAAACAGCTTGAGCCCCTGGTGCGCCGGCCCCGGTGTGTCCACTGAAGAACTGCTCTCCCACCTTCTTCAGAGCAGCATGACTGACTCCTTCACACACACACACACACACACACACACACACACACAGAGATTCAACATCAACAACATTCACGCGCAGTCTGGGCTGGACATACAGCGACAAAACACTCAATATTTTTGTCTTTTATGACTAGTGCTCCTATTATGCCGTTTTAAAGGTTCCTATTGTTGTTTTGGTGTCTCCTACAATAGGTTTGCATGCATCAAAAAACACTTCAATTTTCTCATTTGCAGCATCACCTCTGTTCGGTGTCTACAATCGTGGCCAAAAGTTTTGAGAATTCCATAAATATTGGAAATTGGAAAAGTTGCTGCTTAAGTTTTTATAATAGCAATTTGCATATACTCCAGAATGTTATGAAGAGTGATCAGATGAAATGCATAGTCCTTCTTTGCCATGAAAATGAACTTAATCCCAAAAAAACCTTTCCACTGCATTTCATTGCTGTCATTAAAGGACCTGCTGAGATCATTTCAGTAATCGTCTTGTTAACTCAGGTGAGAATGTTGACGAGCACAAAGCTGGAGATCATTGTCAGGCTGATTGGGTTAGAATGGCAGACTTGACATGTTAAAAGGAGGGTGATGTTTGAAATCATTGTTCTTCCATTGTTAACCATGGTGACCTGCAAAGAAACGCGTGCAGCCATCATTGCGTTGCATAAAAATGGCTTCACAGGCAAGGATATTGTGGCTACTAAGATTGCACCTAAATCAACAATTTATAGGATCATCAGCAACTTCAAGGAAAGAGGTTCAATTCTTGTAAAGAAGGCTTCAGGGCGTCCAAGAAAGTCCAGCAAGTGCCAGGATGGTCTCCTAAAGAGGATTCAGCTGCGGGATCGGAGTGCCACCAGTGCAGAGCTTGCTCAGGAATGGCAGCAGGTGTGAGCGCATCTGCACGCACAGTGAGGCCAAGACTTTTGGAAGATGGCCTGGTGTCAAGAAGGGCAGCAAAGAAGCCACTTCTCTCCAAAAAAAACATTGATCTTCTGCAGAAAGTATTGTGAATGGACTGCTGAGGACTGGGGCAAAGTCATATTCTCTGATGAAGCCCCTTTCCGATGGTTTGGGGCATCTGGAAAAAGGCTTGTCAGGAGAAGAAAAGGTGAGCGCTACCATCAGTCCTGTGTCATGCCAACAGTAAAGCATCCTGAGACCATTCATGTGTGGAGCCATGAATAAAGAATGGTACCAAAACACCCTCCAACAGCAACTTCTTGCAACAATCCAACAATATTTTGGTGAAGAACATGCATTTTCCAGCACGATGGAGCACCGTGCCATAAGGCAAAAGTGATCACTAAGTGGCTCGGGGACCAGAACGTTGAAATTTTGGGTCCATGGCCTGGAAACTCCCCAGATCTTAATCCCATTGAGAACTTGTGGTCAATCCTCAAGAGGCGGGTGGACAAACAAAAACCCACTAATTCTGACAAACTCCAAGAAGTGATTATGAAAGAATGGGTTGCTATCAGTCAGGATTTGGCCCAGAAGTTGATTGAGAGCATGTCCAGTCGAATTGCAGAGGTCCTGAAAAAGAACGGCCAACACTGCAAATACTGACTCTTTGCATAAATGTCATGTAATTGTCGATAAAAGCCTTTGAAACGAATGAAGTGCTTGTAATTATATTTCAGTACAACATAGAAACAACTGAAACAAAGATCTAAAAGCAGTTTAGCAGCAAACTTTGTGAAAACTAATATTTATGGAACTTTTGGCCACGACTGTACTCTGCTCTGATTGGTCAGATGGTCCACTCTGCTCTGACCACAGGCTGGGATCATGCAAATTTGTAACAACCCTACATAGACGACTCGTTTCAACAGTTCAAATTAGATTCTTTCTTTTGGGAGACAATGACCTCGTTTGTTGCGCACTTTGATCTTTGCAGCACTTTTACAGTTTTATGAAAAGCTTTACATGAAAGTTGAGATCCGAAAAAGCATACATAAAAACATAAAAGGGCATATTTATTTCAATAAGAGCAACCAAAACCACAATTTTGAGTAGACATACTTGATGAGAAAGACTTACCTAATCCAACGAGAGCCATTCTGGCACTGGTGTAATTATTCGCAAAGAACTGTTGCAGCTAGAGTTTGAGAACAGAAAGAGAAGAGCGTTTGTAATCGGCTCAGCTTAAATAACAGATGAGACGCTAATGTCAGTCACTTACATGATCAGCACTGATCTTCCCCAGCATGTGGTCTGGACAGTACAGAGAGTTGGATAAAGCGTTCTTATACGCAGCTTCATGCAGCTTCTCAATAACACCTGTGCAGGGAAAACACATCTCATCAGACTCTGCATGTCGTCAGATGATTTTCCACTCTCATTTCCTGGTGTCCTGTACCTATCTGTGGGCTCTGGTCCGCAACCGCCTTGTCTATCTTGAGCCTCGGCGAGAGGTCAGACAACTCCCAGGGTCTGAAGTTCGGAGCAGTGGTCACATTGATCAGGTACTCGATCAGGCCGTCACTGTACACGAAACACACGTCGTTTTCAAATACGATCTTTTTTGTCATTTTGAAGTCATTTTGCAGGTGAGAGTAGCTACTATTTCTACATAAGGAATAAAACATCAGCAATTCTTAATGACAAGAGACATGAAAAAAAACGGTGTTCATAAAACTCAATACTGACAAATAAAACAACAAACAACTTCTGATATAGGACATCTCACACAATTGATCTGAGTAATATACACAAAATAATAAAACTAATGATTTACTTCGCAGTTGTAAATTTAGTACTTTAAAAAAACAAAAATAAAAAAATAATAATTATTGATTTTCCTTAAGCCATTTTTGAGTGTTAAAAGTACTTTCTCTAATATGAAAAGGCAACGAATTCCATCTTTGCGCTCCTCTGAAATTAAATAATGAATTACCGTAATTTCCGGACTATTGAGCGCACCTGAATATAAGCCGCACCCACTGAATTTAAAAAAAAAAATTATTTTGAGCATAAATAAGCCGCACACGTCTATAAGCCGCAGGTGTCTACAGGTACATTGAAACAAATGAACCTCTAAAATCCTCAAACTTCATCACGGTGGCGATTGTTTTGGCTTTCAGTCGGATCTGCCGCGAATGTTCGTTCACATTCTGTGACGTGCTCAGTTTTTTGGCGGCATGTTTACGGTTTAGATTAAATCGAGCGCGGTACGGTAGTCATTTTGTCACCCTCATCATGACAAAGACACGGAGAAATGCATATGATGCTGCTCTCGAGTTGATCTGGCTGTTGGAAAAGGAAATAGAGCTGCTGCACGGGAGCTTGATCTTCATGAGTCGATGAGAAGACGCTGGAAACAGCAGCGTGAGGAATTGACTCGGCGCAAAAAGACAACTGAGAGGCCGTTCGCGTCTTTGCCTACATAGGAAATAATGAATATGCACGTGCAAAAGACGCGATATGCATCCTATGCATTTCTCCGTGTCTTTGTCACGAGCGGGAAAAATCCATATATTAGCCGCGTCTTTGTGTAAGCCGCAAGGTTCAAAGCTTGGGAAAAAAGTTGCGGCTTATAGTCCAGAAAATACGGTACTTTATACCTCAAACACATCTGCAAAAAAAAAAAGAAAGAAAAAAAGAGATTTGATGTTGTATTCTGTGATATTGTGATTGATCTGCTGGATTATAATGGAGTGCTGTAATTTTATGTAACAACATCCTGCCCATGAACCACAGATGCAAATTAGCTGTTTAGCAAACTCTGGCACATCATTTGTGTTGTGCATAGTCCCTGTTAAATAAATTAATAAATAAACTAAATTAAACTAAAGGTAACCGCGACTTTTTTTCACACAATTGTGACTTTATATCATGCAATTATGAGGAAAAATAAAAAAGTCAGAATTGTGAGATAAAAAGGATGCAATTTTTTATTCAGTGTCGGAAACAAGCTTCCATGTTATAGTCGTTGTCTTTGGAGTGAACTTTGCGCTTTCACCTCCATCTACAGCTCATTTACTGTGAGATACTCACAAATCATCCCTTAGGCAGTCCAGAGAATAGACCATGTGTTCCCTCGAAGACGTCACACTAAACAACAGGAAATTAAACACGACAGTGAGAGAATGATAGAGTGCGATACAGGAAGTATAGTGGATAAAAACAAAGCTGACCTCAAGCTGGCGCCCGCTGCCTCCAGACCCCGACAGATCCTGAAGGCTGACGCACCTTTAGTGGTCTGAAACACAAGTTCGTCTTTTGAAACCAACAAAACATCCTCTACATCACAACTCACACAAACGTATAAATAGAGCAGATTCTGATAACAATAGTATGACTATGTATTCAGTATTTCTAAACGAACGTACCAGATTGCCAGCCAATCGCAGCATGTGAGTGACGCCGAGGTTTTCGGCAGTCTCATAACGACTCCCGGCTTTCACAAACACAGCGATTTTAGAGACGGGGGAGTAGTTCTCCAGAGAGGCGACGAGAAGACCGCTGGGAAGCTTGGACACCTAAACCAAACCGTGCTAATCGTAAGTTTAGTAGTGGTTTAGAACGGTCATTTAAACTGAAAGCATAACCGCACATTACCTGGACGTCCTGTGGCGGGAGAGCTGGTGCTGCTGCAGGTTTTCGGGTGATCAGAGGTTCGGTTAACGCCTCGCTCCTTCTGGCGGCAGCATAACAGCGTCTCTGTGAAAAACACTCGCTGTGAGTAAACCGGTGATGGCCACTTTATGAAGCTTCCAAATGTTTATGAATATTCTGTCTTGAATCAGAGCTTTGAAGTCATAGGCTTCATTAAGTCATACTGTTCCGAACATTCGTTTTGAAACGTTTCAAAAGTCTGACCCATGAACGAGTGTCTAATGGTTTAAAGGCACAGTATGTAAGTTTTGCCGCTATAGGTCGCTTTTTCAAAAGAGTAACAAAGATGTAGCTTCACGACACCGTGAATGAGCGTGGAATCCAGTTGACATCTTCACCGATGTAAAAAGCGCTGAACTGATAGGGTAGAGAAATATCTTGTGAAATAAAGTTATTTTTGTTTTGTTTTTTCACGCACGAAAATTAATATCGTCACTTAAAAAGATTAAGGTTGAACCACTGCAGTCAGGCGGACTATTTTAGCAATGTCTTTACTATCTTTCTGGACCTCAAAAGGTGCAACGGTGATAGAAGCTAGACTTTAGAAACCATTGGACTTCAAAAATATCTTAATTCATGTTCTGAAGATGACCGAAGGTCTTACGGGTGAAGTACGACATGAGGAAACAACATTTAGACTTTTAAGAAAATGATTTTGTGTAGATTCCTACCTTAATAAAAATGAGGAAAATCAGAAAGCCCTTTTTTCAGTGTAGAACATTTACCCAAATTTCTTATATATACAGCGGGGAAAATAAGTATTAGACACATCAGTATTTTCATCAGGAAGGGGATTCCTAAGTGGGCTATTGACACAAAATGTCCACCAGATGTAGCCATCAAGCCAAATATTGAATTCATACAAAGAAATCAGAACATTTAAGTGTACAAGTTGAGTCATAATAAATAGAGTGAAATGACACAGGGAATAAGTATTGAACACATGAAGAAAACAATGGCATAGAAAGCCAGGAGATCACCTGAAATCTGTCAGTATTGAGAGAGAAACCCTATCAGTACTAATTGATATCGGCTGCTTTAGTTCTAATTGATGGCCTATAAATGCTTCTCATTACCCAGGAGGCACACAGGAAAGACTTCATGATGGGTAAAAGCAAAGAACTCTCTCAAGATCTTCATAATCTTATGGCTGAAAAGCATTTTGATGGAATGGTTATAGGCGTATTTCCTGAATGTTCCTGTGAGCACTGTTGGGGCCATTATCCGGAAATGGAAAGAGCATCAGTTCACCATAAACAATCAGGTGCTCCACGTAAGATCCCTTCCCGAGGAGTCCAAAGAATAATCAGGAGAGTTCTCCAAGAGCCAAGAACCACTCGGGCAGAACTTCAGGAAGACCTTGCACCAGCAGGTACTGTTGTTTCAAAGAAAACTATAAGCAATGCACTGAACTGCCATGGCATCCATGAACGCTCACCACGCAGGACTCCATTGCTGAACAAAAAGCATGTTGATTCTCGGTTAAAGTTTGCGAAAGAGCATTTGGAGAAGCCTGTGGATTATTGGGAGACTATAGTATGGTCAGATGAAAGCAAAATTGAACTTTTTGGCAGTCATTCTACACACCATGTTTGGAGAAGAAACGACACTGCCCACCACCTCAAGAACACCATACCAACAATTAAGTTTGGGGGTGGAAGCATCATTGGCTGCTTTTCAGCAAGGGCTACTTCAATGGCAGACTTCATATTATTGAAGGCAGGATGAATGGAGAAATGTACCGGGACATTCTGGATAAAAATCTGCAGCTATCTTCCAGAAAGATGAAAACGAAAAGGTGGACATTTCAGCAAGACAATGATCCCAAACACAAGGCCAAGGAAACAATGAAGTGGTTTGAAAGAAAGAAAATCAAGTTGCTTGAATGGCCCAGTCAATCACCTGACCGTAATCCCATAGACAATCTATGGAGAGAACTGAAGATCAAAGTTCATAAAAGAGGCCCAAGGAACCTTCAAGATTTAAAGAGCATTTGTGTGGAAGAATGGATCACTCCTGAGCAATGCAGATGACTGGTCTCTCCATGCAAGAGGCGTCTAGAAGCTGTAATCACCAACAAAGGCTCTTCTACAAAGTATTAAATAAAGTGTGTTCAATACTTATTCCCTGTGTCATTTCACTTTATTTATTATGACTCAACTTGTATACTTAAATGTTCTGATTTTGCCATATATATATATATATATATATATGAGGATATATAATTTCTATTGTTATAAACTTTGCTATATTGTATATCTCGCAGTATGTATATTGCACGATTGACACTTCAGAGTGATGAAGCTCGGTATAGCGCTAGTGCTAACTGGCACACTGCCAAAATGCGCACATAGAAACCTGCCTCTCTCAGGCGGCGATTGCGAATTAAGGATGTGCTCGACATTATTAAGCACAATATATGGGCGATATACTGGTAGACATGATTAGCCAGTAGAAATTTGCCAACCGGTACAGATTTTGGTACGTGGTTACGTTCCCGTGAGGTTGCTGTACCTGTGTGTCAGAGTGACCATGTATGTGCAAGTAAACAGAGCCATTTATGGTACAGTTGAGAAAGACCAGGCTTGAGTAAAATTGGTGCAGTCAGTCTTAAAGGGACAGCATCCTAATTTACCTGCTGTCATTATTAATGCTAATGAACACAAAAAGAGAGAAAATCTCATTGCTTGCTTTTGTAACTTTAATAAGAATAAGTGTGTATTTAATTCAGACAGTAAAAAAAATGCATTGTTTTTTTTTTTATACATTTGACTACTTTATACTTTATGTAGTATTTCAGGTAGGTCTAATTTGTCTGTCTTTGTTGTACTGCAGTTTGTTTTCTTTGCTCTTTCTTTATCACCATTTACTAGTCTTCAGTAACCTTGAGAGTTTTTTAGGCTAGTATTTAAGTGATACTGCAAATTGGTGATAAGAATTATGAAATTTCAATAGTATGAACAATTGATATAAAAAAATTTTTTAAAGCACAAATGACTATCGTGATATAAGATTTTGGTCCTATCGCCCAGCCCTGATAGATATATATATATATTCAAACCAAGAAATCACAGCTTTATAATTCCCTGACATCCCTTGGTTTTTCGTGAGTGTATTCCTATGAAACCTTTGATATGTGTTTGATCTGAAGGTCTCATCATGATCCTGTACGATGATGATGATGATGATCAGACCGGGTTAAAGGTCATAAGTGCTCTCGTGAAGTTCGTGACTGAAAGTCCAGTATCAGTGTGTCTCATGATGACCTTCATCACAGGATCACAACTGCAGCACAGCAAATTCACAACCACCACTATCAGGACACTCGAAAACACAAGTCTGTCGGGTCCATCTGTGTGTTCAGGTGTTTATTCGAGTTTTTCCGGCGACCGGCGGAAAGTTTCCAGCCGCCGCTGCTTGTCAAACGCCGGTCCATCAATGACACTAGCAACATTAGCCTAACACTGCAATGGGTCGTTTGTGGTGACCTTAAAAAGCGCGTACGCGTTTAAAACACGACATTTAAACAGAGAGGAGAAAGCCGTGCACTCTTGAGAGAAAGAGGACTCACGGAGAGATGAGCGAAACCTCTGAATCCCGTCATGACTCCGTTCCTCTCCTTCAGCCGCGGGGAAAGACAACTATGGCCGAGCTGAAGGACTACCCACAATCCAGTGCGCCTCATCGACACTCCATATATGGACACGCCGGAAACTCAAGCGGTTCAATATTAACGATAAGTTACAAAGTATTCAAGACGTACCTGAGATCTGCGTCCCTCGCGTGAGATTAAAATATAGTAAAATGGTTTATAAAACCTGAATAAAACGGATAATTTTAACTGCATTTTGTGTTTATGCAGTTTTTCATATTGTAGAGTGAGATACTGCAAAAACTGTGTTCAAGAGACCGCTCTAAAATGGAGCTTTTGGGCTTCTTAGTCTGAAGAGGACAAAAGGTGATTTTAATTTTCATTTAATTAAATATTTTATACAGATGTACAAAGAAAAGAAAACACCATTGACACTTTCCTGAAGACAGTCAATTCCCACATTTAAATTAAACGCCCCTCCCAAATAATAAATAATCAAAAAAGCAGCTTTACAATCATGCTGACATTCCATTTAATTTGGGGCAATGCTTCTTACTGTGAATCTGTGTCGTTTTGAAACAGTTGAACCTCTTGCCACATTGATGGCATTGATAAGGCTTCTCTCCAGTGTGAATTCGCTCGTGACCTTGCAGGGTTCCCAACTGCTTGAATCTCTTTTCACAATATGAACACTTGTAAGGTCTTTCTCCAGTGTGGGTCCTTTGGTGCACTTTCAACTGAGTGGCTGTAGTAAAAGCTTTACCACAGTCCGCGCACAAATACTCTTTCAGGCCAGAGTGTATTTTCTGATGGTCTTTAAAACGCCCCAGCCACGAAAACGTCTTCCCACAATCGGAACACAAGTAAGGCTTCTCTTTTGTGTGAACTTTCATGTGGTCCCTTAAAATCGATTCCTTAAGAAACTTCTTATCGCACTGATCGCAATCAAACGGCCGTTCTCCGGAGTGAATGAGCTTATGAACTCTGAGACTATACGGCCATTTGAAACTCTTTCCACACTCATCACATGTGAACGGCTTCTTCTCGTTGTGAATTTGCATGTGACTACTAAGGTTTCCTTTATTTATGAAACTCTTTCCACATTGAGTGCATGTGAATGGCTTCTCGCCAGTGTGACGTCTCGTGTGAACGATAAAGACCGAATTACACGAGAAGCTCTTTCCACATAGAGGGCAGGTAATAGACTTTTTGGCTTCTGCTCTTTGAGATATTTTTTGATCTTTTTTTCCTCCAGTTTTGGCATCCTGAAGGTCCTGTTTCTTCTTCATATCATTGAATTCTTCACTTTCCTCTTGCACATTCAAGTCTGAAATGAAAACACAATTTGTTTTAGACGTCACTTTCAGATCACACATCTACTTGGCCTATGCCATTTTGAATCTTCAGGTTCAAATTCAGGTTTCTCTGCAGTAATTAATGAAGAATCAAGAATGGACACCAACCTTTTTGCTCCACTGTATCTTTATCTTTCACTCCACATGCGTCTGGATTTCTGATATCATTATTGTCCCCTTCAAGAATCTCCATCTTTACAACAGCTTTCAGTGGGGAATGGCTTGGGCGAAGGTGTGAGCAGTGATTACTATGAGGTATGGAGGACCAGATCTGAGAAAAAAAGATTCCACTTCAACTTTATTCAATGATTCAACAAATTAAATGCATTTTAAATCTTAAATGAGACCAAGGAAGAGCTATAATAAAGTAATTGTAACCTGTGTGGAAGCAGACAAGATCGAGAATGTCACTCACTTTGAGTGTCCAATTAGAAGTCCTATTAGGGGTTTAAATTTTAAGAGATTAAAATGTAAATTGAATGTTAAAAAGTCAAGGTGAAAATCTGTCTTGTGAAATTGGCATTACGGAGTGTGAGGGTGAAATTAGGATAAAATATGTCTACGTTTACATTACGCCTCCACTGTTGTTTTGCTTTGTATAGAAATAAAGACCATTTAATTCAGTAAGCTGTAAGCTTTGATCCCATCCAGCTCATCCAACAGACTCGTAGTGCAGCCGGAATCTCTGATCATGTGACGAGATGACTGACAAGACCATGGCGGATGATTTATTTCACAACAGAGCCAAAGCGTCTGATCTTGTCGTGGTAGCGAAACAGAAAGCTAAAGTAAAAGGCAACATAATACATGTTGTTGAGCGCATGAGAGGAGTGATCTCGTCATTGCAACTCGATTTCGACAGTCTAATGAACGCTTTCATCATAACTAACAGTGCAAACGTGAGAGATTCGCTGAATAAAACATGAGTTTTGGTGCTTGTCCAGAACTCAGTTTGATTGACAGCTCCAGCGACTGCAAAGGGAGCGTTCTTTGATGTTTTTTTTTTTTATATAGAAATTAATCACCATTTAAATAACAGATTATTTTTATCCTAAAACAAACAACATGAAGTTGACCGTTTAATCACTGGTTTGATTTACTGACACAAACAGCAAAAGACAATTTTGAGACAACGAACATCTGACTGTACATGAATCAGTACAGATCAAACGATCTGTAGCAAAGCAAATGTGTTATTTACTCACAGAAGTGTGTTTCGCCGTTCTTGTCGGATCAAATATAGTAGGCACAGCACCATTTTTTAATCTCAGTCTCTCTGCAAATCCAGCGTTGAACTGTGTCTTGTTTATAAAGGAATCCTCAGTGAAATGAAGCGAACAAATGCTCAGTGTCTTATTCACATGGTCTGGAACTTCCTTAAACACAAAGTTCAACCATGCATTCCTAATGTTCGGATCAGAGGGAAGGTTATGCAGCGACTGTGTTCTTCTACAAACTGGCACTGCACAATATTTTGCAACTTTCAAAGGCATGTTTACTGCTTAGTTGCATCCAGTGTTAGCGTTACATGTTATTTACCTAAAAAAAGAAAGAAGAAATAGTTATTACCAACATCTTACCGCGCACGATTCAGTGGGTGGAGCTACAGTGGTAATGATGTAGAAGTGGGCGTTAATCTTCGGCACAGGTGTCTATTCCTAAATGAGTCATTTTTTGCTTCAATAAAAGCTGGACTAACTAGGAAGTTTTCACTTTTGAAACTTACAGGATATTCTTATAATATGATGACTTCCTATATGTCAAAAGCTCAAGGAAATTTTGATTTCACAATTCATGACCCCTTAAGAAACTTCATTCTAAATGTACAATTTATATGTCATATTAATAGCAATAATAACATATTCCTGTTATCGCTGCCTGGCGTTATCATGGTAACATTCCACATGAAGCTAATGGGGAAATTACGTGGTATTTCGTTGCTCCCTTTGCCAAGTGCACTAAAAATGGCTTCATTATGACACTCGAATGCCCTGCTCCCGCCAAAGTCCCCACTTCTAGTGCTCGGCCCTTCGGAGTGAGTATCGCATAGGGATGCTCACTTCCGATTGGAATTTGCCCAATATCTTTGCCTCAACATAGGAGGCAACGAAATAATAAGGATGTTGTTACCTCGACTAAAATGTAATGTGGTTATAATAAAATAATGTTATAATAAACGAATAAAAGAGTTAGTTCTCCCAAAAAATTTAATTCTGTCATTAATTACTCACTTTCATGTCCATAAGCCCTTCGTTCATCATCTGTGTCAGCCCGACGCAGTTCACGTGAGCAGCACCACGCATGCGTGTGACGCCGACGCGGGAGCCGGCCAATAACGAGCCGCCGTTCTGACGTAAACACGGAAGCGCTGAATATAAACAGTGTAGGAGAATGACACGCAAGAGAAGATACCGTTGAATAAAGTCGCAAAAATATATTCGCGATGGTTCATAAAATTACGGCTGAACCACTGCAGTGTGGTTGACTATCTTTAACGATGTTAGTTCCTTTCTGGACCCGATTGCTGTCGGATTTCATCAAAAATATCTTAACTTGTGTTCTGAAGATGAATGAAGGTCTTACAGGTGTAGAACGACATGAGGGAGAGGAATTAATGACACAATTTTTATTTTTGGGTTAACTAACCCTTTAATATCTCGTGGCCACAAACTAAGTGAACCAAACATGTCCCCACCCGGTCACCGTACATCTGCAACATGCGTACGCATCTATAGCCAAAAGAAACTTCAATATCAAACCGCTTTTTTCAAATATACCACAGTAGTTAGCTTGCTTCAGTACATGATCTATTGACAGTCTTATTTTCCTGCTGCTGACCAACAGTCTCATTGACACTGCAGTTTCAGGAGTTAATACTGCATTTAAATTAAAAACTTCGCGAGTCACTGAACACATTGAGATAAAAAAAAAAACATGTTCAAATGCCCTGACTCCCCAATCAGAGATTCCTAAATAAGTCTATGCGACTAATGAGTCTTCAAAGTAGTTCAAGACATTAAAATAACTCAAAAATATCAAGAAGCATAAATTAACTTACTAAATGCAATAAGAACAGGGAAGCTGCGTTCGAACTCGAGATGTTTTTGTTGATCTTCTCAGATGTTTTACGGCGGTTGGCAAATCAGCTTTTCATGTGTGTTCCGCCACCTACTGGAATGGAGTGAGATGCGATTATATCAAGGAAAAACGATAAAAAAAAAAACAAACTAGCTATATATACTAGGGCTGGGCGATATATGGCAAAGGAAACTGATAACAAAGAAAGGGAAAAATCTCGAATTTTCTAAAACGATCGATTTGTGTCGTCTCGTTTTGATGACGCAGTACAGAGCGACACGTTCGTCCGCCGTGCGAATCACGCCTGAATTCCCGTAGCAGTGAAACACGCAGCCGCGCTCTGTTCTGTTCGTCCTCCGTGAAGCCGCACACGCCGAGAGGACTTTTGACGCTCGCAGAAATGGTAAGTATGTGGTTTTCTTTGAGTAATAAGCTTAGCTTGTGGTTGGATTCTTCATCGTGATGTGTGGAGAGTATCGACTCCACACGTGCTGCTGTTTGCTTTCGTCTCACTGCTGCTTTCTAATACAAACGTGGTGATTTAATGGTGATTGACATCCTAAAGTCCCGTGTTTAAAGTCTCTAGAGATGTTCTCGTTTCTCTGGTGCAGATAGAGGGTTTCTGATCACGGAGAAATAATAACGGGTCGCTGTCAGAACTGTTGGGTCCAGTGGAGGAACATGTTGTGTCCGGGGCATTTTGAGCCGGAGATGATTTTGCTAGTTAATGTTTTATTATTGGACTAAACACTACTAACTACCTTCCTCACACATGGTATAAATACTTCCCATTATTTATTTATTTATTAATATTTCTCCCCTTACTTTGTTGCACTTGTGGTGTTCCTGATCAAAAGGTCCGGCCCACAAAATAGATAATTTTGTAACGTCTTCGGAATGTTCCTCTCAGGGTTTCTTTTGTAAATCTTCTTAAACTTTTGAGAAGTCTCTGGAAATTTACTGACAATGTTCTGCCCCTTTGCAAGTTGCAACTTGCGACCTTTTAATTTCTGCTCCAAGAAACTGGTACCGGACGTCCTATAAGTTTGCATTTGGAGTGGCATTCTGCTCTTCCTCTTCTTGGGATTGCTGAAATCAGGGTTGGGTCGGTTACTTTTAAAATGTATTTCACTACAGATTACAAAATACATGCTTTAAAAGGTCATTTGTAACGCATTTCGTTACATTACTCAAGTTTAGTAACTTAATCTAAATACTTTAGAATACTTTGGAATATTAATAAGTGTGGAACAAACACAAAAAAGATCATTGCAAGTTTTTATCTCACAATTCTGACTTTTTCCCTCAGAATTGTGTGATATAAAGTTGCAATTGTGAGTTATAAAGTCAGAATTATGAGATATAAACTCACAATATTGAGAAAAGTCAGAATTATGAGATATAAACTCACAAATCAAATTCACAATTGCAAGAAAAAAGTCAGTATTGCAAGTTTATATCTCCCAATTTTGATTTTATGACTTGCAATTGTGAGTTTAAATCTTGCAATTCTGAGAAAAAGAAGTCAATTCTGAGGGGGAAAAAAACACATGGGAGAAAATAACATTTTTATGATCCTCTTAAAAGTATTAAAATGTTGATGAAACTGAACTCCTCTTTTTCAGACGGTCAGAGTCAGAGAATCACCAATCGCTGTTTAAATGACATTAAAACTCAAAGTAATCACTTTGTTAATCTAAAACACTTTTCAGATGTAACTGTAATCTGATTACCACCCATTTAAAATGAAATACAGTCACTCAAATTTGATATTGTAAATGCGTAACTAGGTTACTTGTATTTTGAAACCCCCCAACCCTGCTGAAATCTCTCTAGATTATTGTTCTGTAAGGTTTCAGACTATCACTTATCTTGAGCAACATTTTATATTGTTACTGAAACAAATATCAAATTGCTCAAAAAGCTCTCTGTCCCTCTATCCAAATATGCATACTAAGATTTTTGGATTGTTTTAGAAAATTCCAGAAAGTTCTGAACCGTTTTAGGAAGTGCTACTTATAAGCAGTAACGTTTGTTATATGGTGCATACATTTTTTTTTTATCTGGGGTTACTTTTTTCATAGTTTTTAAGCAAAAGTTCATCGATTTATGATACAGGAAATATTTTTAAAAATAGTCGAAACGTTATAACCCTAATGGATTTGCGCTAGTGTACAAAACCCAATTATTTTGAGTATCACAGGCTTTCTTTTTCAGAGATGAACTTTATCCTCAGATCAATGAGGTTCAATGAAACGAATGCTGTTGTCTTGCAGGCCGAATCAGACGTGAATCCTAAAGCGTATCCTCTGGCTGACTCCACTCTCACCAAAACCATCCTGGATCTGGTGCAACAAGCGGCCAATTACAAACAACTGAGAAAAGGAGCCAATGAAGGTACAGAAGTGAACAACTTTTCCTTACCAAAAACAGATTGTTCCACAGTTTTCTTTATGTAAATAAATGTTCTTTTAGGTTCATAGAACGTTCCCCTAATGTTCAGATAACGCTCTTTTAACATTCCCAGAATGTTCCGAGCTCTTTACTCTTGTCATTTGCACTGTGACGTCAGTAAGTCGCACACTACATAGTGAGCGAAAAGCAGTATGTCTGAATTCACAGCACTCATAAAAGAGCTGAGAAATGTGCTCAGATGACCGACTACTTCTGGTGAGGTTCTGAAGTGTGCATACGACGACACTTTACTGTTCGTGAATGACAGCGAAGTGAGCGACTGATGCTGGTACGTCACATGATAATGACAACGTGGCGAATGTAGAACATCCAGATTACATTCATACTATATAAACATACTTTTTTAGTGCTTGCAAAGTAAGTACTTGTTTAAAAATAAGAAAGTAGATTTCGGACGCAGCCGAAATGGATGGACGTCAATAATCGGTACTTGTCATGTTTTGTTTAAATGCATTTATTCATTTGGCAGACACTTTTATCCAAATTAGATTGAATTTGTCCTATAGTATGTAATATGTTGTAACAATAAGCCAGGTTTTGTGTCTTGAGCACCAAATAACAATGACTTCACCACAGTCTGTAGTTTTTAAAATATGAATTTTATCCACAGACAAAAGATGATGATGAGTAAACCATTATTTGACTTTATCTAGGGTAACATTACATTATTTCTTGCCACTGAATTGAGCAGTTTAGCAGGACATTCTTCTCTCTTTTGGCTCGTAAATAAAAAACATTTTGGTTAGCATTATGCTCCTTTCAGTTAGACGTCGAAATCACAGTATTTATTCTCGTGACAATATTAATTGTAAGCAGGGTTGGGGAGTAACGAAATACAAGTAACTTAGTTACGTATTTAAAATACAAAATTTGAGTAACTGTATTTCATTTTAAATGGGTGGTAATCAGATTACAGTTACATCTGAAAAGTGTTTTAGATTACCAAAGTGATTACTTTGAGTTTTAATGTCATTTAAACATTAATGTAAACATTACTGGATGATTTGCGACAGTTGTTTGAGTCCCTTGTAATTGTAAAAAATGGTAATTACAACTTTTTATCTCACAATGCAACTTTTTTCCAGGCAATTGCGAGTTTGAATCTCATAATTATGATTTTTTTTTTTTTTTTTTTAAAGATTTAAACTCACAACTGCGTTTTATAAAATCAGAATTGGGAGATATAAATTCATAATTGCAAGTTATAAAGTCAGAATTACATGATACAAACTTGCAATTCTGACTTTTTTTCTTGCAATTGCGAGTTTATATCTCAACTTCTTTGCTTGCAATTCAGACTTTTCTTATATAGCTCATAATTCTGATTTTTCTCAGTATTGAAAAGTTTATGTCTCATAATTTTGATTTTCTAACTTAATGACAATTGCAACTTTATATCATGCAATTCTGAGAAAAAGTGTGAATTGTGAGGTAAAAACTCACAATTACCTTATTTTTGTCTGTTACATAATTATTAATATTTCAAAGTATTCTGAAGTATTTAGATTAAGTTACTAAACTCGAGGAATGTTACGAAATACGTTACAAATGACTTTTTAAAGCATGTATTTTGTAATCGGTAGTGAAATACATTTTAAAAGTAACATACCCAGCCCTGATTATAAGCTATAATTCAATAAAGAAATTGATAAACAAATTTTAGTCATCAATTATTTTTAGGTAATAAAAATAAAACCAAAATTGAACCTTTTAGAGGATATTCTGTTCAGGTTCTCTTTAGGTTATTAAAAAACAGAAAAGAGCAAAAAGCCTTGCAGCGTTCTAGAAATGTTAGTTTTTGGTTACCAAAAATAACCAAATGGAAAGCATATAGGAACATTGTGTGTTTGCTAGGATAATATCCCACAGGGTTTCTGCTGGTCTTAAAGTCTTAATTCACCCTTACAGAAATTAAGATCTTAAATCAGAGTAGAAAGTCTTAAGTTTATGAAATCATGGCATTAGATTTTGCAAAAAAAAATCTTCCTCAGTATTTTTGTCCTGTTTCTAATACAAACATCTTTAAATCAAGATATTTACTTGAGATAAAAATCCAAAATGAAAATGTACATTGAATAAAAAGTAACAATTAAGTGAGTTTATGCTTAAAACAAGAACAAATATCTGTCAATGAGTTCTGAAAATTAAGTTGAATTAAGTAATTTTTTTCCCCCCGATTGGCATAAACTCCCTTCATTTTGATCCATTTCACAGAAAACAAGACATAATATTTTGTCATTTTGTATCTCCAGTAAATGCTTCTTGATTTAAGAATTGTGACTTAAAAATACTGAGGAAGATCATCACTTATTTGTTCATACAAATATTTCTCCTTTGATTTTTACATTTAGAGAACATATTCATGTATTTTCCCTTCCGAATTCTTTGAATTTTCTTTAATTGGTCTTAAAAAAAGTCTTTTATTCATCTTCATAAAACTTGCGGAAACGCTATTGCTTGAAATTCTCAATGCACGTGACATTCGTAATTTACTTTGTGTTTTTAGCCACCAAAACTCTGAACCGTGGGATTGCGGAGTTCATCGTGATGGCCGCCGATGCTGAACCACTGGAGATCATCCTTCATCTGCCTCTTCTATGCGAGGACAAGAACGTCCCGTACGTGTTTGTGCGCTCCAAGCAGGCCTTGGGTCGCGCGTGCGGCGTGTCCCGACCCGTCATCGCCACCTCCGTCACCATTAAGGAAGGCTCTCAGCTCAAGCCTCAGATTCAGTCGGTGCAGATGGCCATCGAGAGACTGCTGGTCTGAGAGTCTGGATTTGTTTTGTGTATGCCAAGTTTTAAAGTGTTTGTTTTTAATTATTTTCATACCGCATAAGTACATATTTAATTTCTGAAAGAATGAATTTGCTTTTTTTGTAATTTGTTTTTCTTTGTTTGACATTATGGAACAGTTTAAAATGACATTTATGAAGTAAAGCTATATGTCAATCACTTTTCAGACTTTTAATAAAAGAGACTCCAGTTTCAGGGGACATGAAGTGTCTGTGAATACAGGGTAGATAATGTGCTACATCCATGTTTGGACAATTATACTACATGTACTTCACTGCAGATACGAAAGTATATTATACACTATGGTTTAACATTTTGGTATCAGTAAGATTTTTGTAATTGAAAGTCTTACTCTCATCAGTGCTGCATTTTTTTTTTTTTTTCAAAACTGAAAATTTTGTATAATTTAAAATAACTTCTATTGTAATATATATGAAAATGTAGATTATTTTTCCTTTGGTACGGCTGAATTTTCAGCATCATTACATCAATTCTAATCATAATCAGAAATAATTCTAATATGATTTATCGAACAGATGTGCTGATTTAATGTTTGTAGAAAGAATTCTTTAATTGAAAGTTCAAAAGAAAAGAATTTATTTGAAATAGAAATATTTCGCAACATTGTCTTTACCGTCACCTTTTAATCAAATTAACGCATTAATTTCTTTAAAAACATTTAATTGGTAATGTGTGTAGAAAGAATGTCAGTAGTTGGACATCAGTAATATTTTTTTCAATAAATGAATCTGAATGTTTCCATTCCATGACACATTCTGGAAACATTTTACAACAAAGTTACATTAATATTAACAAACAATGACCAATACATTTGTTACATTAATATAAGTTCATTGTCAGTTGCCTGACTTCTATATGAAAGTATGCAGACTGATTTTTATGTGAAGGACCAGGTCGTTTTTACCTGGTAAAATCAAAATTATGTGAGGTTTACACGAGCATCTCTTCAGTTCAATGTCACTTCAAACTAATGCTTATATACGTTGTTAAAAGCCATTTTGTAATGTAATACCAATGTGTCGTGCAAAGAAAACTCGTAGAGCAGTGCAAGACCAACATTTATGGTTAAAAAATACTCTTTTTTTTTTTAATATCGGTCATTTTAATCAGTTTCTGTAGATAAGACCTTTATTCTACGTCTGGGATAGTGTAGAGCCCTTTGAAGCTGCGCTGAAACTCACATTTGGACCTTCAACCAATAAAGTAATCCTGGAATGTGTTCCTCAAAAACCTTAACTTGCAGAAATCAAACAAATGAGACGAGAAAAGATGATAAAAATCGAAGCTGTAATTCAGGTTCATTCATCATACTGTGGACAATCAAGTTAACACCCAGCACAGTGTGCTCAGCTGTTGCATCCTGCAGATTTTGGCAAAAGTAGTAGGTAATTTGGGTATACATGCAGAAAAATCGCATACTGTGCACAATACGCAGACTATTCACGGGTTTGACGAACGTCAATCAACATGTTTCAGTGTATCTGCACTAGTTACTCCATAAATCTCTCAGTACGACAAGAATACGTCTAATAAATACAACAACAACAAAGTCACTATACAAAAAGTACAAAACATTTTCACTGGAACACTTCATTAGAAAACAGATCAGCACTTTTACGAGTCACAATCATGAGGTGCTCGGCACACGAAACCCTGTACGTCACTTGAACATCACACTGAACTGATACTGTGGAGACTCTGGGATGGCGCAAAACACACACAGACTTACAATCACCACAGATATCCATCAGTCCATCCAGCCTCACCCCAAGGCGGCGGGTCACACTGGAGAAAGCGTAGCTTATGACATGGGTGACCTTCCAGTGGTCGGGTCAGACCTTTTCCGTTCCTAAAGCCCACGGAAACCGGAGCCGGGCGCTTTGAAAGCCGGCCCCTGGCCTTCCCTCCCAGGCCGGTTGTGCTGCAGGCGGCACCCTGTTGCTCTCAGTCCACGGGGAACTCGGTCTCCAATGCTGTCCCGGGACGGCTGCCCACGTGAGTGTCCTTCCGGAGCTGCAGGGAGACGCAACTCAGCCAGCTGCGGCTGGTGGGCATCTCTCCCACGATCTCCCAGCTGTCCGATTCCTCGCAGTACCGCTCTATAGTGTCGTGATACCTGCGGGGGAAGACAGTTCGGTCAGAAATCCTCACTAGCAGGTCTCAGACTCCACAAAGCGGAATGTGGACGGAATCCAGAGATAAGAAAAAATGGGATTTGTTGTATAAAGTCGCTCCAATCTTGATCAAACTCACCTGCCTGTAACTTTCTAGTAATCCTGAAACTTTGATTCGCTTGTTCAGGTGTCTTTAAGCAAAACTCTACTGAAGGAGTTCTCAAGTCTGGCCTTCGAGGTAAACTTTCCTGTAGTCACATTTAACGTTGCTCGGCAAATATTCACGAGCAAAATCCAGTCATTTTAATAGGAATGTAAATTGTTTTATCTGCTTAAAGGGGACCCATAATGCACTTTTAACAGGATGTAATATACATTTCTGGTGTTCCCAGAATGTGTCTGAAGTTTCAGCTCAAAATAAAATACCCCACAGATCACTTATTATAGCTTGTCAAATTTGGCCCCATTTGGGCGTGTGCAAAAATATGCCTTTTTCCAGAAGAGGGCAGAGCTTTAACAGCTCAACAACAACAAAGCTGGAGAATCTCACGCAGCCAAAATGATGATTGTCAGTAACGCGTTCAGCTTTACATTGTTCAAACCGGAGTCGACACTGATGGAGAGACTCGGGAAGAAGTTACAACTTTTAAAATGAAACTGGATGTTTCTGAACGGAGTTGCTGTGGAATTCACTCAACTCATAGACTAGCATGTGCCGTCATGTTAATCTTTTGTGCAAATCCAGAATTGAAAAGCAGTCCAGCGTAAAATGACGGCATGTCAACAACACTACAACAAGTTTGTCTATTGGTGTGACTTCGATGGGGATCAGATCACATTTTATGGCAAATTACTGCCGAAACCAGTTCACATACTTTTTCTTCCCACTGTATGACACACACTAAGGGTGCGTTCACACTTGTCATGTTTGGTTAGATTAAAGCGAACCCTGGTGCGATTGCTCAGTCAGTGCGGTTCGTTTGAACATATGTGAACGCTGCCATTCGAACCCTGGTGCGGACCGAGACCGCTGAAAAGATGAGTCTCGGTCCGCTTCCAAACGAACTCTGGTGCGGTTCGATTGATATATGAACGCAACACGGACCAAAGACATGTAAACGAACCAAAAACAGGACGTGATGTCACAAGATGCGACGCTACAAGTCAGATGATTTGACGACGCGGGAAGATCGGTGTATCCAAAATGAGTCGAGGGCAAACGTGGAGCAACGAGGAGGTGAAGCGCCTCATCAATATTTGTTTCTGCTTACAACGGAGGATGTTTTGAATGTTTTGAACATTTGATGAGCTCTTCGTGAGTTCTCAGCTGGTAAAAATAAAGCATCTTTACATGTATAAAATGATTGTGTTTAATCCAGCACACAGCATTGTTTTGAATGTTCGGTAAGCGAGCTCCGTCACGAAATATACGTCATGAAAGCCGACCAATCAGGTTGTGACCGTATCCTTATGCCTTTGGTTCGTTAACTTAAGGTTCAATGTTAAAAATGCCAGTGTGAACGCTAAGCGGACCAGGACTATATGTTTTGTTTTTGTTTTTTGGTCCGGACCGAACGAACCAAACCAACCGAACTACAAGTGTGAACGCACCCTAAAGGGAAGGTCAAACCAAAAAAGCATAATAGGTCCCCTTTAAAATTTAATTAAAAAAAGAATCCAGGTCAAAGTAACAAGAATCAAAGGTAACTCATGAAAAATAAAACTGATTTCATAGGACACAAATGTAGTGTCTCTCACCTGTCCCATCCCTCCTCTCCTCCTAAAACGTAAATCTTTCCGTCCACCACCGCCACGCCGGGCCGATAGCGTCTCTCCTTCATGGGAGCGCACATGGTCCACTTGTTGGTTTTGGGGTCATAGCACTCCACCTTATCCGTGTTCTCGGTGGAGGCGTGCCAACCGCCTGCAGAGGAAGAACCATGAGCTGCAGGACAAAACTCACGTGACTGATGAAATGAAGGTATTCACCTATGACGTATATCTTTCCCTTCAGGGTACAGGCAGCAGATCCAGAGCGAGCGATCTGCATGGGCGCCACCTCTGTCCACACGCATGTTTTAGGGTTATACACCTGCGCCAAGTCTGTGCCGTCGCCATCTTCTAAAACGGCACCTCCTGTGTGATTTCAGAAAAGAAACATCAATCATTCACATTTAGGAGTATAAATATTAGCATCACCAGACGGAAACGCACGATTGTTTCTCCAAATGCTCCACTGTCTGTATTTTACTGCGGTCACAATGAACGCATCAACACATGCGATTCATTTTTAATGCATTAAAAATATTTCTTTTCATTTTTCATCATTTGGCAGACGCTTTTATCCAAAGCGACTCACAAGGGGAGCAATTAGGGGTTAGGTGTCTTGCTCAAGGGCACTTTAGTCATGGTATTGAAGGTGGAGAGAGTGCTGTTCATTCACAATCCCCACTTTCAATTCCTGCAAGCGTGGGAATCGAACCAGCAACCTTCAGATTACAAGCCCGACTCCCTCACCACTAGGCCACGACTACCTATATTTAACGCAATTTTTCCTATAGCTAGCATTACATCACATTACAATGCTTTCAAATCATTTAAACGTGACAAGATCATGTCTGTGAAACCAGCTCACTCATCTGCACCTTTACAGATTATGAGGGGTGTTCCTCAGGGCTCTGTTTTGGGGCCTCTACTTTTTATTAACTATATAAATCATCTTGATTTTACCCTTAAGAATTTTAATTTTTATGCTCATGACACTGTGATTTACTGCAATGCACCCAAATTACATCAAGCTGTGTCTTTACTGCGCTCGAAGGCTTTGTTGCTTGAATTTTAATATGACTGAGTGGTAATTAAACTAAAGTCATGGTTTTTTTTTTTTCCTCAAGAAACAAGCAGAAAATTTATTTTTAGTTACCACCTTACTGGGTACTGAAATAGAAGATGCGACAGAATACAAATATCTTCAGTTTTATATTTGATGAATCTCTATCTTTTAAACCTCATGCAAATCAAATAAGGACTAAACTCAAGCTTAAGCTCGGGTTGTATTTGAGAAACAAAGACTGTTTTCATTTGAGGCAAAAAAAAAAAAAAAAAGGGTCTCAATCGTTATGCCAGTTCTTAATAATGGAGATGGCACCAACCAATTAGAAACTCTTTATCATGGTGCTCCCAGGATAACAATTTCTAATTTCAGAACTCATCATTCTGAGCTGTTTAATAGAGTATATGTTGGTCTTCACTATTGATAGGTCTGTTGCCTTCATATCTCTGTTCCTTTACTCAACAGAAAATTGCTGAGGTATATTCTTTGCGTTCACAGAACTTGTACACCCTTTCAGTTCCATCTGTACAAACTGAATTAGGAAAACATGCCACACCCAGTGATTGGAACGCCTTGCAAAATGATTTGAACATGCAGACTTTTAAATCTATGATCTGTGAGCCGTTAAAAGGAAGAATCAAATTGCAAATGTTTTTAAATGTATATTGATTCTGTGGTTTTCTGTAATTGTAATATTGGCTGCTCATCTAGGCCAGGTCACGTCTGAAAAAGAGTCTCAAAGTTTTTACCCGTTTCTAGGTTATATTGTAATAATTTCACACTAAATCTCCAAATTAAAAAAAAATATATATAAAAAAAATTAAAGTTAGGTCCAATTTGTTACAGAAAAATGTGCGATTAATTGTTTAATTTTTTAATTGATTGACAGCACTACTATATTTACATTATTTTCAGTCCACGTGTGGTTTTATTCTACAACAGCGCCTGGGAGCTTGTGTCGGAGGAAACCTGCTACCTGTCACATAGAGTAATCCATCCAGCGCCACCACAGCGGGACTAGTGACCGCCATCTTGACCGACTCCATGAACTGCCATGTGTTTGTGTGAGGATTATAACACTCAACAGAGTCCAGACGGGAACGGCCTTCCCAGCCGCCCACAGCAAACACATATCCATCCAACATCACCAACCCTGGAAGAGCACAACAACACTCATTCATTCATTTATTTCAATTTTTGAAACAAGAAGGTCGTGTTTATTTCCAAACAATGGTGAGAAGTGTAATGCTGCATTCCATCCCAATTCGAATATTGGATATTCCTACTTGCTTCCAGCAAATTCTGACCAAAAAAGCATTTACTAGCCTAATATTTTTGGGAAATGGTGTAAAAGAGCAATGCTACCATGAGCTTTGCAGGTGTTTTATTGTAAACCAATACGTCTCCTAGCAATCATTCCATGGCAGTTTGGAGCCGACTGGGACGCAGCATGAGCCACTTTCTCTTTTGTAAACGTCCGTTACCCAGTTCTGATCGAGCCACGTTCATGGGTGCCATCTCTAACCAGGAGTCGAAACATGGGTCATAGCGCCACATCTCTCTACTGGCCGAGCCGTCTGGAAACTCACCGCCAGCCAAATACAACATGGAGCCTGTAAAAAAAAACGCACATTCATACCAAAAAACACTGTTTGGTCACCTCTGACCTCTGGCACTTGAATGCCTGTTGAACAACAACTCATTTGCACTTCCAACAGTAAGTTGTGCTCTGTAAGTATTTTTAAGAAATGAATACTTTTATTCAGCAATGATGCATTACATTGCTCAAACGTGACAGTGAATATACTTCTATTATGTAGCAAAAGATTTTATTTCCAATAAATGCTGTAGTTTGTTCTTTCTACTTGTTACTTATAAATGTATCACAGTTTCCACAGAAACATGAAGCAGCACAGCAGTGCTTTTTTCAACATTGATAATCATAAATGTTTCTTGAGTATCAAATCATCATATTATACTGATTTCTGAAGGATCATGTGATGCTGAAGACTGACGTAAAGATTATGAAATTTACTTTTTAAATATATGCATATATAAAACAGTTATTAAATTGTAATATTATTTCACATTATTACGGTTTTTACTGTATTTTGATCAAATAAATACAGCTTTGGTGAATATAAAAGACTTATTTAAAAAAAAAATCAATTACAAAAATCTTTTCACTGGTATTCTAAATCTCATGATATTTGAGTATTCACTAGTATTAAATCTAGTTAAAAACAGTCAATGAACACAAGGTTAATATTTAATCATGTTCATTCATATGAACCGACATAATACAAGTTAATAAAAAGTAATATTTGAATGCGTTTACATTTTAAATGTTAAAAATCCTAATTTTATATCGGCAACAAAATTACAAACACATTGTGAATATTTAATATACTACCCAGCCCTAGTTAAATATCAGTTGACTCAGGAAGTTGAACAGCAATGTCACATCCTTTCACCCACCCATCTTCCACCTCACGGACCGATCCGATTTCCGATTCTAGAATTTCGTGCCATAAAACCATTTTGAGATGCAAGTACATTTACTCACTCTTCACGAAGCACACGTCAGCATTTGAAATTAAAAGCAGCCTTTTGTCGTCGAGTTTCATATTTTTAATATATAAGGCTGCAGCATTCCAAACAACATAAATGATGCCTTAGTAGAGCATTTGTAAGTCTATTTTATGGCAGGTTTGAGTGGTGTGTGTGTGTGTGTGAGAAACTGGAAGCAAGTAAAATGCAGGTGTTTCTAAAGCACGTCATCTGCGGTTAAAAAGTAAGCTCAGAATCAATCGATTTTTCCCCCAGCCCTACTCACCAGACACAACTAGGCCATGTTTGCTGACGGCGAACGGCAGGCAGGCCAGACTCTTCCACTGGCTGGTGAGGGGATCGAAGCTCTCCACGCTGCGCAGCACAACCTTATCATCCTCTCCTCCTACAGTCACAATCACCTCCGCTGTGCCTGACAGACACAAACACACACCAGCCACTGGATGAGTACTGATCAAAGCATCCCAGGATTACATTTCAATGACTTTACTACCAATCTACAATGTGGAAAGTGGACTCCAATCACTCATTTGTCAATGTGTTCAGTAAATTTAGCTCAACCTATTTGTCTAATAACAATGACAAAATATATTGTTGGATTTTATTTTAAGGTGACGTAGTTTAGTTTAAGAACTGAGTAATATTAACTATATGTACTTAAAAAATAAACATCCTTAGTAACTGTGCATAATTTAGGTACTACTATTGTAAATACATGTAAAATTGTGCAGCAACAGCACCTTAAATTCAAATGTAGCATTCAAATTCAAGCCATTAGCATTTTTATAAACTTCATTATACTTGTTGACCAAAAGGTGAGTGAATTCCTTGCATGGTGCTGATGACACATAACGAATTTCATGATAACAAGCAAATGTGTTTGTAAAACATAACACTGTCCAACAAAATTAAAAATGGCTGACATTGGAATATTGGATACCGTTTAACTTAAAATGTCATGCTAAATCTAAGAGGCATGTTTAGTGATTTTTGGTCAATCTTTCAGGAGTTATAGGCAAAAATATAAATTTTTCATTCCTCCTGACCACTAGGCTGCACTATGCCAAAACTTTGTGCATTTCTTCAAGTCATGCCTGTGATGACATGTACCAAGTTTCACCTTAATACACCATATAATTGTAGAGATACAGCCTCAAATCCATTTTGGTGTGCTCTTTTCTTCATTGATGGACTATCAAAATAGTTAGGTCTATCAAAAAGCTTTTAAAAACTTCATTTTCTTAGCTATTTTTGGAAAATCAGATAAACCACCTAGGATGAGTTCAGTTTTTCCCCAATTGAGTCATCTTAAAACAGATGAAAATTTTGTTCAAAAGTTATTAGCATAAAAATGAGTGTAAATCCGTACAGTTGATGGAGCTAGAGGGTTTGAGTTAAACACTCCAAAATTGGTGTGATCAATGATTTGGCTCTTCTCAATCTTCTCAAGTGGTTCTATGGGCTGGCCACAGACTCGAGGAGGAAGAAGAGGAAAAACAAGAAGAGGGAAAGAAAAAGAAGAGGAAGAAGAAGAAGAAGATGGTGCTTGGCCCCTAAAAATCCAGAATTACAAGGGAATTGTCTCAGATCTACAGTCGTGGCCAAAAGTTTTGAGAATTCCATAAATATTGGAAATTGGAAAAGTTGCTGCTTAAGTTTTTATAATAGCAATTTGCATATACTCCAGAATGTTAATAAGAGTGATCAGATGAATTGCATAGTCCTTCTTTGCCATGAAAATGAACTTAATCCCAAAAAAACCCTTTCCACTGCATTTCATTGCTGTCATTAAAGGACCTGCTGAGATCATTTCAGTAATGGTCTTGTTAACTTATGTGAGAATGTTGACGAGCACAAAGGTGGAGATAATCATGTCCGGCTGATTGGGTTAGAATGGCAGACTTGACATGTTAAAAGGAGGGTGATGCTTGAAATTATTGTTCTTCCATTGTTAACCGTGGTGACCTGCAAAGAAACGTGTGCAGCCATCATTGCGTTGCATAAAAATGGCTTCACAGGCAAGGATATTGTGGCTACTAAGATTGCACCTAAATCAACAATTTATAGGATCATCAGCAACTTCAATGAAAGAGGTTCAATTCTTGTAAAGAAGGCTTCAGGGCGTCCAAGAAAGTCCAGAAAGTGCCAGGATGGTCTCCTAAAGAGGATTCAGCTGCGGGATCAGAGTGCCACCAGTGCAGAGTTTGCTCAGGAATGGCAGCAGGTGTGAGCGCATCTGCATGCACAGTGAGGCCAAGACTTTTGGTAGATGGCCTGGTGTCAAGAAGGGCAGCAAAGAAGACACCTCTCTCCAAAAAAAACATCAGGGACAGATTGATCTTCTGCAGAAAGTATCGTGAATGGACTGGGGCAAAGTCATATTCTACGATGAAGCCTTTCCGATGGTTTGGGGCGTCTGGAAAAAGGCTTGTCAGGAGAAGAAAAGGTGAGCGCTACCATCAGTCCTGTGTCATGCTAACAGTAAAGCATCCTGAGACCATTCATGTGTGGGGTTGCTTCTCATCCAAGGGAGTGGGCTCACTCACAATTCTGCCCAAAAACACAGCCATGAATAAAGAATGGTACCAAAACACCCTCCAACAGCAACTTCTTCCAACAATCCAACAACAGTCTGGTGAAGAACAATGCATTTTCCAGCACGATGGAGCACCGTGCCATAAGGCAAAAGTGATCACTAAGTGGCTCGGGGACCAGAACGTTGAAATTTTGGGTCCATGGCCTGGAAACTCCCCAGATCTTAATCCCATTGAGAAGTTGTGGTCAATCCTCAAGAGGCGGGTGGACAAACAAAAACCTACTAATTCTGACAAACTCCAAGAAGTGATTATGAAAGAATGGGTTGCTATCAGTCAGGATTTGGCCCAGAAGTTGATTGAGATCATGCCCAGTCGAATTGCAGAGGTCCTGAAAAAGAACGGCCAACACTGCAAATGCTGACTCTTTGCATAAATGTCATGTAATTGTCGATAAAAGCCTTTGAAACGTATGAAGTGCTTGTAATTATATTTCAGTACATCACAGAAACAACTGAAACAAAGATCTAAAAGCAGTTTAGCAGCAAACTTTGTGAAAACTAATATTTATGGAATTCTCAAACCTTTTGGCCACGACTGTAACTGTAGAAAAAAATGGAATTGGTTGCCAGTGTAAATGTGGTTATAATGCATGCAGAAGGCGTTGTTGCAGGAAAGGTTTAGGGTCATAAATGCTGTTGTCACCTGTGGCACGTCGAGGCCGTGCTCGGGGGCTGTACAGCTCCCCTCTGCGGTCCTGCAGCAGCAAATAGTCCTTGGCTTCAGAGATCAGCTTTTGGCACTTGAGTGACTCCTTCACAACATCCAGAGTCTCGACAACGTCATGAATGTAGTACGGACTGATGAGCGGCAGCCTGATGTGCTCTAGAACCTACAAACCAGTCACAATCACATATGTTCAGCGAAACACAGAACTTTAGGCAACTGAAAATATTCGACCGTTTTTAATTTTTTCCAAACATAATCCGATCACACCTCCCTCTTTAGTACTACTAACAGCACGAAATAAACATGAACGATCAAGGATGGAAACAATTTACTGAAATGAATCATGTCATATATAATCTCTCAATCAGTGTTTCAACCGTAAGACATCAATAAAACGTCATTTACCTCAGGAAAGCCATTAAAGCGGTCATGACACGAGAAATCAAATTTGCTTTGATGTTTTGAGGTCTTTATGCCATTAAAACATCCTGCAAGTGTAAGAGCTTAAAACATCCCCGTCAAAACATTTATTTAATAAAGCTCCAAAAATGGCTTGTTTTGATATTGCTGGATCTGTGACGTCACAGATTTGCAAATGAAAATAGTTACACACCTCTATCTTCAGAACAATGACTCAATAACTTTTACAATAACTTTATGAACTTTTTGACACATCAAAATCTCATTTCAAAGATTAACAAAATGTTGGATTTCCAGAATTTCCATTTTTGGGTAAACAATTATTTTATGACCACATTATGATGAATTGTGATCAGGGGTTGCACCGACTAGTCGACTTTAATGCTCCGTCATGATACTTTAAGCTTGACGTCGTCTAGTCCTATAGAGGGCACCACAGCATAGGAAATATTTGAATTCCGCATTTACCCTCGGTTTCCAAAATGACAAATAAATGAAATCTCAGAAAGTCTCAAGACGTGTGATTGTACCATCTGGATGGTCGAAATTGAATGGGAGAATCTACGTTTTAAACAACTTCTTGTACAGGCAAGTTTATCGCCATTAATAGCTAAACATTCATTCATTCATTCATCTTCCACCGCTTATCCGGGGCCGGGTCGCGGGGGCAGCAGTCTGAGCAGAGACTCCCAGACTTCCCTCTCCCCAGACACTTCCTCCAGCTCTTCTGGGGGGACACCGAGGCGTTCCCAGGCCAGCCGAGAGACATAGTCTCTCCAGCGTGTCCCAGGTCTTCCCCGGGGCCTTCTCCCGGTGGGACATGCCCGGAACACCTCCCTAGGGAGGCGTCCGGGAGGCATCCGAAACAGATGCCCGAGCCACCTCAGCTGACTCCTCTCGATGTGAAGGAGCAACGGATCTACTTTGAGCTCCTCCTGAGTGACCGAGCTCCTCACCCTATCTCTAAGGGAGCGCCCTGCCACCCTGCGGAGAAAGCTCATTTCGGCCGCCTGTATCCGGGATCTCATTCTTTCGGTCATGACCCAAAGCTCATGACCATAGGTGAGAGTAGGAACGTAGATTGACCGGTAAATCGAGAGCTTCGCCTTGCAGCTCAGCTCCTTCTTCCAGGAGCTAAACAGTACAGCTCAAAAACTCGTTACATCACACAGAATCAATCAGTAGCGCAGAAATGTATTTGTGATTTCTCAGCAAAATAGCTTAAAAAACTAAAAAGTTCTTGCATACATTTCTTAGTAAATAAACCCACAGCTTCACTATTAGTAGAGAGACGCTGCCAGGTAGAATTGCTCTCTCACTAATGCAATCATGTAAATGTAATCTTTACTGTGCTACTTTATCTGTTTCTGATTTAGTCCTTCAACCCCTAATTGTGATAATGATGCTTATCTTAGCAAATGTCACTAATTGCAACCTAAAATCATTCCTGTACATTCAGAATAGCTTTGCATTCCCATGAGATACGCAGTGAGATTTCCTCAAGAGCTGTAACTAAGCTCTAGTCTTTAAATAACTGCATAGCAACAATGAAATGCAAACACAGCAATCCGATCCCATCCAATCAGGGCTAGTTGTACGTTTCTCATACTGCCCTGTGAAGTGACTGTTCTCTTTATAATCATAGCCTGTTAGGAGCATGTGACCTTTCACAAGCTTAGTTCATCAAAACACACAAAGGCGGTTAATCCCAGACATCTGCTGCAGCTCCAACACGGACCCACCCGCTTCACGGAGATCATAACACACCAACCCCCAGCTCCCTTGGAAACATGTCTCAGATGGACAGAAATCTCTCAGGTTTTATTAACAACATTGTCATTTGTGATTGTGTTTTATGGGTTTGAGTAAATGAGGACAGCACTTCTGGGTGAACTATCCCTTTAAACATCAAATATGAGATATTATGCCAGTGATTTCTGAAATTTTGCATCTTCAAAGTCTATTGTCACTGCCCCATCAGTGTTATGGCATTACTAAAAGTCCATGGAGAACTGGCACTGGTCAGGAAGATGTCAACATGGCTCATGACCAACCTTCTCGAAGCTCTGTCTGCGCGAGGGGTTTTTCTCCAGCCAAACAATGGCTGCCTCAAACACGGTCTCCTCTTTTGGCACATTCAGAAGGTCACTGGAAATGATCTCTGTCAGTTTATCGGCACAAAGAGAAAGGAACTCCTCCTGTAGGGTGAGGCAGAAAGAAGGGTTATTGACAAATAAGGTTAGCAAAAAAAACATAATGGAGATATAATTAATTTTGAAGTTTTATTAAGTGTTAACAATGAGGTTGCTATTTTTATAAGATGGACAAAATTTGTCAACAAAAAAGTAATTCGGTTTAATCAAAATTTCAGTTTTACCGAATGACTCTTTTGGTTATACCGCATGACGATATTTTCAAACAGTGCTAACAGGATGATATCTAGCGAGTTAGCTAGATAGCAAAAGGACAATCAAACATTTTATATTTAGTACAAGTTCTTAAAATATTAAAACATTTTCCATGTTTTATAGCGGTTGCACCGAATGACCAGATGTTCCGGGACTCTCTCACAATAGTTAAGAGAGAGAGTTAGTTACTTTGCTTCACGACCATGTGGTCTTTTGCAGGAGTCAGAATGATGTCACATCCTGCCCAACGGTATTGACAACACAAAATGTTCCCTTTATATCGGTTACTCCAAATGACATTAATGAAGTTATTTTTTCCGGACATTCTTTCTCATAACAAAGCAACGACTTCGACACATAATTTTAATGTCGTTTTGCACAATGTGTTTACATGATGTTATAAAACCATGCCAGAATAAAATATATATATTTATTTATTACATTTTAAGATAAAAAATAAAACAAGAAAAAAAACATAATGGAGATATAATTAATTTTGAAGTTTTATTAAGTGTTAACAATGAGATTGCTATTTTTATAAGATGGACAAAATTTGTCAACAAAAAAGTAATTGGGTTTAATCAAAATTTCGGTTTTACCGAATGACTCTTTTGGTTATACCGCATGACGATATTTTCAAACAATGCTAACAGGATGATATCTAGCGAGTTAGCTAGTTACCTGGCTAGCTAGCGAGCAAAAGGACAATCCAACATTTTATATTTAGTACTAACCCTAACATTTTCCATGTTTTACAGCGGTTGTACCGAATGACCTGATGTTTCGGGACATGAGTGAAAACATGAATTCTTCAAATATTTCAGAGAGAGTTTAGTTACTTTGCTTCACGACCGTGTGGTCTTTTGCAGGAGTCAGAATGATGTCACATCCTGCCAAACGGTATTGACAACACAAAATGTTCCCTTTATATCGGTTACTCCAAATGACATTAATGAAGTTATTTTTTCCGGACATTCTTTCTCATAACAAAGCAACATGATGTTATAAAACCATGCCAGAATAAAATATATATATTTATTACATTTTAAGATATTTTAAATCACTGTATTGATCTTTGGACGGTTAAACCGAATGACCTTTTGACACTTAAAATCTTTAAATGAACTATCAATGACAGTTAGATTCCTCATGACATCACGACTTTACAATTAAGAGTCAAGGCTGAAATCACATCACATCCTTCTAATTCAGAAAACATCAGTATTCCTCACCGTTTTCTGCACATTCTAGGTGTGATTTTCACTTACAATGTTAGGCAAGGCCACATTTTGCCATTGAAGGGGTGATTCACCAAAGGAAAGGTGGGCTTTAATAAGACTCGGCTGTCTATGCAGTTGGAAAATGAAGCATTTTGTGAAAACTCAAGAAAAATGAAGAAAAAGAGCTCCCATAATGATTTACGATTAAGCGATTACAAGTGAAAATGAATGAAACGTGTCGGAATTACACATTCATTCATGTTGCATCAAAGATTTGCAGCGTTTTTGCACCAATTACATGATCTGTTGAGCTCATGAATGCAATGGCCAATTAAAGTGTACAGATGAATAAACAAACAGTTATTGGTTTGTTTTGCCTGTGTGGCCTAAAAGAATATGCCGTTTCTCCACACACAAGCATTCGTGATGTATTTAAACATTAAGAATTATTGCAACAGCCAACAATAATTGTCATAATACTGAAACCCTTCCCTGTAATGAGGTCCTTTTAAAATGACATGAACCTCATAATAATAAAATATTAAATTGTTGTGTAAATACTGGTGTTTAAAAATAAGAAAAATGTATACTTATGATTATTATGCTTTTTCTTATATTCGTGTCTAATCCTTTCAAACTGATTCTTTTTGTCAATCCATATGTTCATTTGATCTATTGTATCTTTTGATATCATATATTCATATGTTCTGTTCAGACCAGTTCTTTAGTTCTTCTCCACTCTGAAAATGTGCATGTCTAAATTCTCTGAAAGTTCAGACATGTAACAGCACACAGGCGTAATTATAAAAAACAGCCCTCACAAAGGTAATCACTTCCAAATATCCGCCCTTAATGGGAAAGGTAACGTCTGACACTGACACAGACCTGCTGTGGTAACCGAGCATGAATTTAGGATCTTTAGCTGATCTTGAGTTCACCTGTTGGCAAACGCTGCTGAAGTGCTGCTGGATGTACTCCATGCTGCGTCGCTCCAGCTCTCGGCACGAGTGCGCTTCAGCGAAGCAGTGGATGCCCACGCAGTTCATCTCATCCATCTGTCGCTCCATGAACCTGCAGCAGGCCTCCCGCACCGCCATCACGTCCAGCAGATTAGCGGCCGCCAGCAGCGCCTGCACGTTGGCCTTGGAGATCACCACCTCCGCCGTGTAGGCGTAGCTCACCAGCATGCCGATCATCTGCGGCTCCACCCCGTTGATGGCCACCCGCTCCTGCCGGGACTCCATCAGGTCGGTGGAGAACATGGCCTGCGCCAACAACAGCAGGAAATGAATCGCTCCATTAACAACAGTTTTAACGCACAGCACATTCATCACGTTACTGATTTGAGTAGAGCTAAACGGATCGATTCAAATAAATGTAGTTTCTTTACTTTTGTGCATTTATTTTTAATAACGCATTCAAATTTTCAAAAATGTTTCTGCACTGACGCCAGACATATATTCGTTTGGTTTTTCGACCATACGGTGGTAAAAATGTTTATGGCTAAATCAAAAACAACTATTCAGTCATGTGAAACAATTGATACACAGCGATTTATGATTTTGGTCATGTCACGCAACCATAAATATAGTCTGTAAATTATATAATTTTACATATTAGATGATATTTTTACTATAAATAGTGCACAATTCATTCTTTTCTATATTTTGAGATAACCGTCTTTGACTGATAAACCATTTAAATGCAAATCATTAAACCATTTAAATCATTAATGCAAGCTGCAAAAATACAGCAAAAAAGTTGTTTAATAATAATAATTCAGGAAATACCTGTAACAGTGTTTTATTAAACCAGTTTATTTTTTAAATTAGAATATTTTACAAGGTTTTTTGGCTTCCAGTCATTTGACCATTTTATCATTTAACCGTTTTGTTGCTGTTTAGTTACGGATTATTTTTGTAACTTTACATACATTTGAATGTAAATTAAAAAAAAAAACAGAATACTGCATAATTATATTTTTCTGTGTAAAGAAATTATTTGTCATTAATGTCATAATACTTAAAATGAACATTTATTAACTTTAAAAAATTACTTTATTTCATAAAGTTTTTAATTTACAGAATTTAAGTTGAATTCAATTGAAAAAAGAAAACTACGGTACATTTTTTTCCATAATTTATGTTTTTTGGGGTTTTTTTGGGGTTAGTCACCAATGAACTAAATATGGAAACGTTTTTCCTTTGCATTTTTTGCATACCGTAGCAAAACATAGTCAAAATGATCCGTGAAAACAACAAAAACGCTGTATTATTCACGTCAGGCCAGTAGTTGGCGATGTCAATGTCACTTTTTAAAGAAACTCTAAGCACCAATAGACTGAACATGTAATACACATCCTCATGACGTCTCCATTTTCACAAATGTACGTCTTTGTTGTTCACACAGAGACAATAACGGGATCTTTTTTTAAAAAAAAAACATGCACGTTGAAACCAGTTTTGAAAAATTAGAGTTTCCAGACACCCAAAACGCCACTGTCATGTAAATGAACGGCCAAAACACATAAACAGCTTTACATTTTTAGTTAAAAACGGTGTTATTAAACACTCCCTTCTATTGTTGCTACAGGTATAGCAATAGCTTAATCCAAAGAAAGGTATTTAACTTAATTTTCCAAACATCCACATATAAAACAGGACACTTTAATTTCTCAGGGTTTGAACAAATGGTTTGGTCCTGTTTCCACCTGGCATGAAGAAGCGTTTTAGTCGACCGGATCACAAGTGGACGACACTAAATACAAGTTTAAACAGAGTGTAAAACGTTTTGAGCTTGTCCACTTTCAATCACTTCCAAAGGTAGTCAAACACATTCGACCGGAACTACACAGTAAAAACCCCAGAGTTAAATCATCTCTGCTCAGATAACATTTGGTCCTTCTCTAAATAGTGTTAAAGTAACACTGAAGCAGAGTTAAAGTTAATGAGATAATTAAGCAATTAATTAAGCGATGATTGAACGTTAATGATGAACACCTGCTGTTAACCAGCAGAATCACTGAAGAATAGAGAAACACAAGAACTACAACTGACTTCAGCCACAGTCTTAGATGAAATCAACTGAAGATAAAAGACCTTCAATCTCTGAAGAGTGTTACTTTAACACTAGTTCAGTGTGACTTTAACACTATTTAGGGAGAGACCAAATGTCATCTGAGCAGAGTTGATTTAACTCTGGGGATTTTACTGTGTAGCCAGACGGGATTTAAACTGTCAGCTGAAGACGAAAAATGTACCAAGCACAATGTTCTCTCACATTCCTGATTTCTAACACACACTCACAGCGTTCAGCTGGCCTAAACCTATACATTTACCCACCCATTGACCCTCCCCTTGAAGAAATCAGGACAGAAGTGGTTGAAAGTGGACAAAAGAGACCAGGTGGAAATGGGTATGTGTCTCCACTTCCGATAGGATCGACGAAAATGCATCTTAATACTAGATGGAACATGGTAAAATGTGCGTAACAAAGCATATTGGTCAACTAGTCCTACCAGGCAAACTGACGGTTTTGTCATTACCTGAAAATAGGAGCTGAAGGAGGCCAGAACAATCCGGTGACAGGGAAACTCCTGTCCTCCGCAGCACAGAGTCACGTCACAGAAGGCGTTATTGAGCCGTAAGCTGTTCAAGCCCTCCAGCACTTTGTTGGGATGCCGAGCCTCCACAAACACGTAGTCCTCGCTGTCCAGAGAGGACAAGGGGAAGCCGGAGTCCTCCACACAGGGAGACGGAGGCAGCGTGGAGGTGGACGGAGAGGTGGCCGGCAGATTCACAGCCATTATTTCCATCTCAACAATCAATCAGGCTGACGAAACAACAGACGAGCACATGATTCATTACTACAGCACTTTCTAATTCTTGTAAAATAAATATCCATGACTTCAGAACTGACTCTATGGAATATTTGTTCTCAGTTCCCGCACAGGACATTTAAACAAACAGTGAATAGAGTTATTTTAAAATTGTGAAAAACTAAAAAGGATGACAGATAAATTTTAAACTAAAATCTTAATTTTTAATAAACTGCACAAGTAAAAAAAAGAATACAACAGCTATTATTTTGTCATTGCGACACATTACATAAAAAATAGATGCATTTACTGTACTAATGTAAATGATATACCAATATATTGTAAAATGTGCTACAAAAATATATTTAAATATTATATACATATATTGTATATTAATGACAGCAAGTTCAACATTAATGTCAGATGATATTTTGACAGAAAAAAATAAGCGTGTCAAATTACATCAATTTATGGATCATGTCTGTCGTTTATGAGGAATAATATACTGTGGTGTGCAGTATATATTTAAAGATGACTGGAGATTCAACAGGCAGAAATGAGCTCCACACTGTTTGACAGAGTAACACATTAAAGGGGGAGTTGTCTGATTCATGCAGCTAGTAAATGTCTGCAGTGATCCACGCGGATGATGAGTAACAGTGATCGCTGGCAGCGGCGCACATCTGGAAACAACAGCAGCATGATCTTACCCAAAAACATGTCTGAGTTGAAATCAGCTGAAATTCTCCATATCTTCACCTGCAACTGTTTATGAAGAGTCGTGACGCCATGTCTTCTTCGTTAAAAACAGACTGAGGCGCAGGAATCGAAATGCTAAGCATCAGCGCCACCTCTCGACCTGGAGGGTTTAAGCTGTTGCTGCCTGTGACGGTGTCCACTATAGTGTGGAGTGCTTTTGATAAGAGCTAGCACGTTTTTCATTTTTTTTTTTGGCTAGAGCATTTGGTTCCCAGCCCCAGTCCCGGTATGGCAAGCCGTTTTGACTTTTATTCATTTTCAGGATATATATATATATATATATGCATATATGAACTTGTGATATCAACAATTACATTTTCACTAGCAGGGTTGGGGAGTAACAAAATACAAGTAACTTAGTTACGTATTTAAAATACAAAATTTGAGTAAGTGTATTTCATTACAGTTACATTTTAAATGGGTGGTAATCAGATTACAGTTACATCTGAAAAGTGTTTTAGATTACCAAAGTGATTACTTTGAGTTTTAATGTCATTTAAACAGCGATTGGTGATTCTCTGACTCTGACAGTCTGAAAAAGAGAGTTCAGTTTCATCAACATTTTAATACTTTTAAGAGGGATCATAATTTTGTTATTTTTATTTAGTTCTGTCCTGAACAAGACAAAATGACTGAATTTATAAAAAAAAAAGTAAACTGAACTGTCCTGTCATGACCTGATGATCCACGACTGTTTTCATGTTTTGTTCTTTGTGAGTCATTTTATAATTCACTCGTCACTGTGACTTTTTCTCACAATTTATTTTTTTCCCTCACAATTGTGAGTTTGCGTTTCACAATTCTGACTTCTTTTTCTCAGAATTGCGAGATTTAAACTCACAATTGCAGGTTATAAAGTCAGAATTGGGAGATATAAACTTGCAATACTGACTTTTTTTCTTGTAATTGTGAATTTAGTATATGAGTTTATATCTCATAATTCTGACTTTTCTCAATATTGTCAGTTTATATCTCATAATTCTGACTTCATAACTCACAATTGCAACTTTATATCACACAATTCTGAGGGAAAAAGTCAGAATTGTGAGATAAAAACTTGCAATTACCTTTTTGTGTTTGTTTCACACTTATTAGTATTCCAAAGTATTCTAAAGTATTTAGATTAAGTTACTAAACTTGAGTAACGTAACGAAATACGTTACAAATTACTTTTTAAAGCATGTATTTTGTAATCTGTAGTGAAATACATTTTAAAAGTAACCCACCCAGAACTGTTCACTAGTAAAAACGTTAATTCTTGATATCAACAATTGTATTTTTACTAGTGAAATCTTACCATAGGTTGCCATTCAAATTCAATTGTTGATATCAAGAATTCATTTCTTACTAGTTGAAATTCCAGTTTCACATATCAGGAATACAATTCTTGTATATAAGTACTCGACTGAAAAAAATATATAACACTGGCCTAGTGGTTTTTGGATATTTTACTTCAAAGACATATTGCACATTTTCTTAAGTGATTCTGCTTGTTAACAGTAGGTGTTCATCAATAATTCTCAATCATCACTTAATTCTCTCATTAACTTCAACACCGCTTCAGTGGTGCTTTAACATTCTGTAGATTATGCACAGTAGTGTTGATTTAACTCTTTCGTTCGCCAGCCAATCAGAATTTAACTTATTTTATCAGAAAACATGTTGTCTGAAATCTTCAGTTCAAGAATTCAGATTCTGAAAAGTTTCTGAAAGATTCTGAGAAAGACTAATTCAACTGCACTTTGTTTGTTACAATTAACGTTATGTCATTTACTGCTTTAAAAAAAAAATATTTGAAAATGAGCTGAAGAAAAACAATGCACTTTCATTATTTGTTGTACATGAGAATATGTATTATATTAGTCAATTCGTTCCTCCTTGTGTTGTATCAAAAAGAATGTTGTATTTTATCAACAAAAATAATACAAAATCAGCCTTTATTGATTCATGCAATCATTTCAGTTTAACTTAGAAAAAACAAACATCTAATGTTGTTTCATCAAATATTAATATGAAAGGAATTTGAATATTTTCCATACAATCAAGAAAGTGTCTGTGCATGTAATTATATGCACTTAAGGGCAAACCAGTAAATAGCTGAGCAAAGAAAATACTTAATCTACATTCTTTTACAAATCCCTCCTATAAAATTATCCCTATTGTGTGTCTCAAGTATTTAAGACATCACTATGGAAACCAAAGCGTCCCAAGCACAGACAGAAAAACAATAATGGTGATTGTGTAAAGAACGAAGAAGGTCACATCTATGATTCTTGCCGCTCTGGTCCAGCACAGAGATGTCTTCTCTCGTTGGTTTTGCTGAGTTGCAGCACAACACTCAGTGAGGATCTGCTTCAGACGGTCAAGGGTACAAGACTGCTCTTCGTTCTGATCTCTGACTGAGTCTGGAGGGCTCTGCTGGTCTCCTACACCGTCTGTGGGAGGAAAAACAAAACAGAGTTTCAGAGTCAACGCTACTTTATTACCCAGCTACTTTATTCATTACTTTAGTTAATATGAACTAATACTAGTATTGTAGAACAATACTTCTACATCACTTCTTAATCTTATTTAATGTTCAATTAATATATAAAGTTCAACATTTACTAATATATTATTAAAATTAAAATTAAAATTAGTTAAAGCACTGTGAACTAACATGATCAATGAACAACTGTATTTATAACTAACATTAACAAAAATTAATAAATAATATAACAAATGTATAGCATTGTTAGTTCATGTTAGTTTATACAGTAACTAATGTTAACAAATGACAACTTATTGTAAAGTGTTACTGGACAATCTTTACTGAAAACTCAATGTCACAAAACTGCAAATTTCAAGATTCAAATGCTATTTTCGTGTTATTGCATGATTAAATAAAACACATTTAAACAAATTATGCACTACTTATTTCATATTTTATATAGCCTTATGGGTTTTATTTCTGGTTAGCTGTAGTCACGTCCTGTCCACTTTCTAACTGATCTCAATAAAGGCCAAACATAAACCAAAAAGGTAGAAACTAGTCTAGCGCACTTTTAAACACAACTTTGTTTCCTGGAAGCAAATTAATTTGGGGTGATCCATGGATCCTTGATCTGATACTGAGACAAGGTAGACACTTACAGTCTTGTCCAATAACTGTGGTTTCCAGTAATACAGCCGATCCCTTCTCAGCTCCTCTAGCCATCAGAAAATTCACAAGGATGGTCTCCAGAATGCTGATGCCAATGAGACTGAAAATCACACTGCAGTAAACCCCTGTGAAGACAGCAAAATATGACTGCAAAACGTTCTTGTGCTGATATTGTTTAAAGGGTTCGTTCACCCAAAAATGAAAATTCTGTCATTAATTTCTCACCCTCTTGTTGTTTTACACCCGTAAGACCTTCGTTCATCTTCAGAACACAAATTAAGATATTTTTGATGAAAGGTTATTAACATTTTCAGATGGCCAAAAGGGTACTAAAACATATTTCAAACAGTTAATAGCTAATAAAGCGAAGTGAACACTTTTTGAGCTCCAAAAAAAAAAAAAAATAACGACTTTTCAATAATATCTAGTGATGGCTGATTTCTGAATTTTCAATTTTCAATGTTCTGAAAATGTTCAAAAATTTGTTAGGTGGGTCTACTGTCCAATCGTGTTTACTCCATCAATGGATTCTTGGCTGCCATTGTGCTGCAGACAGCACAGGCATTTCAGATTCAAACCTGCGTCCAGCCTCCCCAGTCTCCCTGTCTTGGCCATTCTGCTTACTTTGAACTTGCTATTTCCCACAAACCAGCAGCAGTTTCAGGGCCGGCTGCTTTGTTTGCCAAAATTGTTGGTTATGCTCCTGTTCCTGTATTTTTTTTTTTATTATTCTTGACTGAAACTCTTGCTTCTGTTTCTTCCCCTGAACCTGTCACAGTTCATATAGCATTTCCTGCCCTTATTCAGCTCATTGATTTTTATTACTGAAGCCCATGTCCTGAGATCCCTGTCAACTTGTGTCCCTGATCCCCTTGCTCTTGCTCCTGAGTTCTTGTCTGAGCCGGATCTTCTGTCCATCCCAGGCTCCTCTGTCTGCCATGTCTGTCTTGTTTGGTCTTCCACCCTTTTGTGTGCCAAATCAAGTGTTTCAGCCCCAATCTCTGTTAAACCTGCTCATGCATTTCCTATCATTTCTGAGCTCACACCTATTCAAGTTCCTTATCAAAAGCCTGTCACATATTCATAGTCAGCACTTATGCCTTAAGCCCTGAGGCAGTCCCTGAGCCCACTGGAGTCCCTGCCACATAGCCCTCGTCCTTACAGGTCCATTTCAGCAGCAAATCATTCCATGGCCTGTCCCTGAGCCTGGTCCTCCTTAGTCTTTAGTTTTGTCATTTATCATTGTCATTACTTTTCAACTAATCCTAACCGGTCCCAAATCCAGAGCCTCTGGTTTCTGTTTGTCTGTTTTAGAGGACTGCATTCTTATCAAATGAAGCCATAAGTTTTACATTTGGTATGTGTTTTCATATGAGAAAGGTGACCCTGTCAATGTTAGACTCACCAATCAGTGGGATTGTATCGGCTGTAGAGGGCAGCGTGTCATTAAGAATCAACAGCAACACAGAAATAGACAGCAGTAAAGTCACTTTGAAGCTCAGTTTGTCTGGTCCACTTGCATCTATGAAGAAGGAGGTCACATCCAGCACAAGGAAGAAAAATACTGGTAGAATGAAGTTGATGACATACAGTAGAGGTCTCCTTTTTATGGTGATCTAAAATAAAGAAAATAACTATGAAAACAGTGCACCTACTATGTTCTTGAAAATCTTTTTAAGAGCAGCATTTTTATTGAACATTGCAAATTGAAAAAAAAGGTCTTTGTATTAACATGAAAGATGCTGTGTAGTCCTGACTTTTTATTGCATTGAAAATAACTGCCTATAGAGCTCCAGATCTCACGTGACCCATTCTGTTTACACCACCATGCTGGCAGGCAGGGGCAGCCAGGAGTGAATATGAAATGAATGGCACACTTCAATGCGCACTTTAATTAAAAAAACATAGACTTGTACACGTTCAAAAACCCCAGAGTTAAATCAACTCTGCTCAGATAACATTTGGTCCTTCTCTAAATAGAGTTAAAGTAACATTGAAGCAGAGTTAAAGTTAATGAGATAATTAAGCAATTAATTAAGCGATAATTGAACATTAATGATGAACACCTGCTGTTAACAAGCAGAATCAATGAAGGACAGAGAAACACAAGAACTACAACTGACTTCAGCCACGGTCTTAGATGAAATCAACTGAAGATAAAAGACATTCAATCTCTGAAGAGTGTGACTTTAACACTATTTAGAGAGGGACCAAATGTTATCTGAGCAGAGTTGATTTAACTCTGGGGATTTTACTGTGTAGCAAAACTTAATAGATTAAACATAAAAGATCTCTATAATTCCCCTGGGGTGCTTCTAACGTGCATCGATAAAGGTACGGATAGCTTTACTGACCTGCAGTATCCTGATATCAACTACCTCATCAACTTTCCCTCATCCTACTCCAGAGACTCTTTAAAAGCCTACAAAAGCCTAGAGGGGTACAAATGGACACAATCAAATTTTGTGATTAATATTCAACTTTGTAGTCTCCTGGTTAAAACCTGCTTCGTCACCATTGGAAGGTTTGTTAGGTAACGTAATCGACCCTAGCTGTCCTTGTTTGTAGGTAATGCATATAGGTGTCATAGAAATTTGTATGGAAAAGGCTCCACCATGTTGAAATAGTAAGGTTTGTAAGGTCTAAACAGTCTGGTTTTAAACTATTGTTCAACCACTATCGATACCACCGAAACAGGTTACCCGTATATATAACCTGGTTATAGAGATGGTAGGTCTAGGTTGGAGCCTTGAGGGAAAAGGTTCTCACATACAGGTCAAAGCCCAGCACCTGTGCTAGTAGCGCAGGGATGTCCAAGTTGTAAAATCTGGTAAAAGTGGACAGCGAGGACCATGTCACCAAGGGAGATTCCGCTGGACCACACCCAGGAGGAGGCCATGACAGCATGTCTGCCCCTCGGTTCAGTCCACCCGGTATGTGCGCTCTCAGCAAGAGCAGGTTTCATTGTTTTCTTAAGAGGAGGCATATTCCTAGTTATTACAAAAGCCTCGATCTGAGTCCACCTTGGTGGCTTATGTAGGACACCACTGACACGTTGTCCAAGCGGACTAAGGAGTGGTGCCCTTTCAAGTCTGGTAGGAAGGTTTTGAGGGTTAGAAAAACCACCAGCATTCCCAGGCATTTGATAGGTAGCTGAAGTCAGCCTGCCTTCGCACAGAGCTTCAGCCAATACTGCAGGAATACACCCAGCGCAATTACTGATAAGGCCCAGTATCCTCTGGGAGGATCTTCATTAAAGCTCGCTCCGCAGTGAGCCTGATCTCCATTTGAGCAATTGCTCACAGGAAGGCAATTTGCTGGCTGGAAGACAGTGAGCGCTTGGATAAGTTGATCATGAGTCCCAGGCATTCCAATTTGAGGAGGAAGGATCTGTGAGTGTCTAATCTTTTGTTTAGAATCAGTGGTTCGAAGCGCCAAAGTCACGTGATTTCAGTAAACGAGGCTTCGTTACGTCATAAGTGCTACGCAATTTCAATATCACGTGATTTTGGCAGTTTGATACGCGAACCAAATCGCTGATTCGAAACAAAAGATTCATAAAGCTTCATGAAGCAGTGTTTTGAAATCGGCCATCACTAGATGTTGTTGAAAAGTCATATTTATTTTTGCTGCCACCTACTGATGGTTTTCGTTTCATAGATCATTTCATTTTTCATTCATGTTCATGCCACCTCTTAGCTGAACATTACAATAATATTTCCAAATGCCATTTCAGATACAACTTCTGAAAAAAAAAATGTTATGGCCACATTGTAGCCTTAAAAGTTTGTGTAATGAATTAAATTTTCTTTTCCGAGCAACTTTTTATAATGTCCATTCAATGATTTTCTCATCTAAACAATAATTATATTATGTTATTAATTAGATTACAAATTTTAATTGCACCTTAAATATCTCCCGATATTGATTGCCAAAATCAGATACATTTATACTGATGAGTTCCCATTCTCCCTGAGTCTGAAAGGATTCCTTGGAGGAAAGTGTGAGATAATATGGATCAGTAAGTTGGTCGAATTTAATCCCATCATCTGTGGGGGAAAAACAGACATTAGAAAAATTTTAATTGAACAAATTAAAAATTTTAAATTGACACAATTTACTTACTCCTATATGTTGTTTGCTGTTATTTATTCTGTGAAACACAAACAAGTCTTTATTAATGATGCATCATGTCAGAATTGCCTTAATTACAAGATTCTGACTTGTAAAAAGTTCATGTGGCCAGCAAGATAATGTTATTATGGTGTGATCATGTCACATTTCCACCTGAATTAGTATCGCCCATGAGTTTCTGAAACTTACAGCATTAACAAAATGTGTCAGGTTGCGCTTCACAACCAATCAATTGGTGCTTTCCTTGGTAATATTAATCAATTGACACATACGAACACATACTATGATTTGAATGTTCTGCTAAATCTGCTTTCTCATATTTTCAGCAACATCTTTAAATGATGTTCTTTGTAATGATTATATTCAGTTTTGTTTTTGTTTTTCCCTGTATTTTGTTCCTGTTTGTCTGTGTTCCCTTTGCTAGTTTGTCTCCGTTGTTTTTGATTGAGTTCACATTAGTTTCTGGTTATGTTAATTATCCCTGCATTTAATTAAGCCCTGATTTTCCCTAGTTCATTTGTCCAGTATAGCCTTTAGTTTATGTGGATGGGTTATTTGCTTGATTCTTGGTAAGCTCCTGTGTTTTGGATTTGGATTTGGAATTTGGATTGTGTGCTTCACTACAACCAACCATAATACTAGACTAACAAATTTCTGTAGTTTTCACAGCAATATTACTGTAAACTGAAAAAACGCTTTAGAAGGCTGTAGAACCTGATTACAGCATGTTGCTGTAGATCTGCAAAGCATCATGGTCATTTTCAATGGTGGGTAACGAGACATTGCATTGAAAGCTGACAAGATGAGGGAACTCCTTTTCTCTGAAATGCTGCAGCCTGATTGAATCATGCTATTTATCCTGCAATAGCCAATGGCATTCAAGCGCAGGAAGTCTGCATTCTTCCATCTTAAAAATATATCTAAATTACGACATACACTCACCTAAAGGATTATTAGGAACACCTGTTCAATTTCTCATTAATGTAATTATCTAATCAACCAATCACACGGCAGTTGCTTCAAAGCATTTAGGGGTGTGGTCCTGGTCAAGACAATCTCCTGAACTCCAAACTGAGTGTCAGAATGGGAAAGAAAGGTGATTTAAGCAATTTTGAGCGTAGCATGGTTGTTGGTGCCAGACGGGCCAGTCTGAGTATTTCATATTCTGCTCAGTTACTGGGATTTTCACGCACAACCATTTCTAGGGTTTACAAAGAATGGTGTGAAAAGGGAAAAACATCCAGTATGAGGCAGTCCTGTGGGTGAAAATGCCTTGTTGATGCTAGAGGTCAGAGGAGAATGGGCCGACTGATTCAAGCTGATAGAAGAGCAACTTTGACTGAAATAACCACTCGTTACAACCGAGGTATGCAGAAAAGCATTTGTGAAGCCACAACACGCACAACCTTGAGGCAGATGGGCTACAACAGCAGAAGACCCCACCGGGTACCACTCATCTCCACTACAAATAGGAAAAAGAGGCTACAATTTGCACGAGCTCACCAAAATTGGACAGTTGAAGACTAGAAAAATGTTGCCTGGTCTGATGAGTCTTGATTTCTGTTGAGACATTCAGATGGTAGAGTCAGAATTTGGCGTAAACAGAATGAGAACATGGATCCATCATGCCTTGTTACCACTGTGAAGGCAGGTGGTGGTGGTGTAATGGTGTGGGGATTGTTTTCTTGGCACACCCTTAGTGCCAATTGGGCATCGTTTAAATGCCACGGTCTACCTGAGCATTGTTTCTGACCATGTCCATTCCTTCATGACCACCATGTACCCATCCTCTGATGTCTACTTCCAGCAGGATAATGCACCATGTCACAAAGCTCAAATCATTTCAAATTGGTTTCTTGAACATGACACTAAGTTCACTGAACTAAAATTGCCCCCACAGTCACCAGATCTCAACCCAATAGAGCATCTTTGGGATGTGGTGGAATGGGAGCTTCATGCCCTGGATGTGCATCCCACAAATCTCCATCAACTGCAAGATGCTATCCTATCAATATGGGCCAACATTTCTAAAGAATGCTTTCAGTACCTTGTTGAATCAATGCTACGTAGAATTAAGGCAGTTCTGAAGGCGAAAGGGGGTCAAACACAGTATTAGTATGATGTTCCTAATAATCCTTTAGGTGAGCGTATGCTCTCAATGATAAATGCGGAACAGCTAGTTCATGCATTCATGACCTCGAGACTAGATTACTGTAATGCTCTACTGGGTGGATGCCCTGCTCGCATGATGAAAAAAATTACAGCTGGTCCAAAATGCAGCTGCTAGAGTCCTTACTAGAACCAGGAAGTATGACCATATTAGCCCGGTTCTGTCAAAACTGCACTGGCTCCCTATTAAACATCGTATAGATTTTAAAATCTTGCTAATTACTTACAAAGCACTAAATGTCTCCCACGGAGGAGCTCCGGAAGCATAAAGGAGGAGCGACGACAGTGGAGGATGAGAGAGGACCAGGCCTAGATTTTATGTTGTGTTTTATTTGGTTTGTGTGGGCGGCAGTCGCCGTGAGGAACTGCCGCCCTTATATTTTCGTTTCATTGTTGGTTTATTTGTTTATTAAATATGTTGAACGTTTGCCGGTTCCCGCCTCCTTCTTCCCATATTTACGAACTTTGTTACAGTCTTAGCTCCCCAGTACCTGAGTGAGCTCTTAATGCATTATAGTCCTTCGCGTCTATTACGATCTCAGAATTCTGGCCAGTTGTTGATACCTAGAATATCAAAATCAACTGCAGGCAGTAGATCCTTTTCCTGTTTGGCACCTAAACTCTGGAACGATCTTCCTAGTGTAACATATATATTCAGTTCTGTCTTGTCCTGTCTTGTCACGTTTCATTCAGTTCATGTCTGCACCTGTTGTCATTTATCCCTGATTAGTTTACCTTCTAAAACGCATCTATTTAACCTGGCATACACATGACGCATTATCAATTTTTGTCTTCATATCCATTAAAGGATTGTTAGGCTGCATAGATCAGGTCAGCCGGATTCTGGAACACTTCCTATATCACCGGATGTACTCGTTACATCGGAAGAAGAAGGGCGTCTACGCTAATTTTTGTCTCTCTGCTTATCCTGAGGTTTACCAATTAACGTGATTGGCTGGATCCGGGCCGTGTCCGGGTCGGACGGGGAACCTGTGCCTGTGTGCGGCAGCAATGTGGCCCTGTGGTGTCGGCGGAGACTGTGTTAACTAGCTCATCCTTTGTGAAGGCCTTACCAACTCATTAGCCAGTGGCACATATCCCCAACAAACCGTCCCATACCGGCGTGATTTAAAAAAAAAATCCTAATCTTAACATGGAACTGGATGAAATTATTTTGACTGTTGCGATTCCAAATCGGACTTATGACCTGAAACTCTGAGTATCGGACAAGTGTTCACTGTTGGCCAGAGGAGAACTGGCCCCCCGACTAAGCCTGGTTTCTTCCAAGGTTTTTTTCTCCATTTGTTGGAGTTTTGGTTCCTTGCCGCTGTTGCCTTTGGCTTGCTTAAGTTGGGGACACTTGCTTGATATTCAGCAGTGTTTTTGATATGCCTGTATTGGTGTCGTTGTATGCGAACTGAGCTGAGCCGTACGATTACGTCACTGTTTTCTGCAGTACTGATATACATAAATTAACTAGACTAATAACTACTGATATTTGCAACGGAATGAATCAATAATATATAGAATAAGCTGGACAATGACACCATTTTCTTTGGGAGGTGCTATGCAGCCAAAAAATTATTTGCCAATTATTAATGTAAAGCTGCTTTGCCACAATTTGTATTGTAAAAAGCGCTATATAAATAAAGATGACTTGACTTGACTTGACTTGGATCTTTTGACTGAACGACAGCAAAAGCAAAGGCTCACAAAAGGTTTTTACATGGCTGCTTCTGCAATATCTCGTTCCCTACTCTCAGGGAACCATGGTTACGTGAGTAACCTGAGACATTCCCTTTTGAGATAGCTTTCCACGCAATGTCGAGAGACCTGACAATGAACAACTGTATTTTCATTAACTAACATTAGCAAAGATTAGTAAATACAGTAACAAATGTATTTCTCATGGTTAGTTTGTATATTAACTAATGTTTAACTAATATACCTTATTGTAAAGTTAACATTTTTTTTGCCTGTCTTTTTCAAATTTAAAATGTTGAAATTTTTAAATGTCAAACAGTGTCTTCATTTGACATTACATAAAATTAAAGCAGCAATGCCTGTTAACAGTAAGCTTATGTTTTCTGTGATAAAAATACACCACTAATAATATTGCGATTGTTACTGTAATAGAAATTACCATGATTCAGTTTACAGTAAGCATACTGTGGAAAAGACTACAACAACTTTATGTGCTCATTGCTGGATGCAGGTTACTGTACATTACACAGTGTTCTTTTTACAATCTATTAACATTAAATTGAACTGGACATTTTTATGGTCTTGGAATGTTACAAATCAATTTTCCTTGAATGTTGAGTTGTTAATAAATATTCAGTTGAAAGAATATTTCAGGATCATCATAACATTTCCATAACTAAATTTAAATGTTTGGGAAATATTCCTAGTACAAAATTTGTTAGCTGGGATTCACCTTTTGTGTGTCACAGAAAGATAATAGCAAATGGGTTTGTAAAATTGACTGTGATCGAGTTTCATATTTCAGGTTTTATCTAAAATCTACTGTATGTGTTTGTTTGCTAACATTGACGTCTGAATTTTAGATGTACCAAACTGGACTGCAGATTGAAGTGTAATATTGCAGCTTTGGATGTCAAATGGAAACCTGTGCAGGTCCATCTTACAGGCCGTCGTCAGAGATAAAACATCAGATGAAAAAACCAAGCCAAAAAATAACATCTGTACGTAAGTGGATTCCTTTGTTCCAAACTCTGTCTTGATGCTAGACAAAACAATTTAATACAGTAATGATTGGACACAACAGGAATTGAAATACAATGAAAGTAAAATGTAGAAAAAAATGTAGAGGAAAAGTTTCATTAAGTTCTCTCTTCGAGCACTACCAATGAAAGTCATTTTTCAAACCTTTCTACAATGATAATGTCTGGAGTCCAAATGATGTGTTTAGGAACTGATAATTCCACGATCCCACAAAAATCATCTGGGTTCCATGATTTAAAGTCATCCAACCAAAGCTGCAACGTTACAAGACAAAAAATCATTGCATTTTTGTTCACAGATGTAAAAAAAATTATATATAATATATATATAATTTTAAAACACTTACAGAATATATTTTGACCTGTGTCGAGATGCTCTGGGCTTTTTCATTCTGTAGATAAAAAAAGAAGTCTTATGATACTACAACTGCTTGACATCTATAATGACCTGTGTAAAAAGAAATGCTGGAATCATACCACATCTATGATGGAGGTCAGATACAGGTCCACAAAAACAGACACAGGTTTTTTCCAATCATATACGGGCCGCATAAATGCCATCTGAATGTCATACATATCTAAGCTGAGATATTGAAAAAGCTCCTTATAACTGCAGTTTCCAGCATTAGACACGATGAGACTTTCTGTAACACAGCATGAGACACATTGAGAGAGAATTAACTTGGAAATAATAATAGTTTTTTAAAAATCAAATAACTTTGAAATACAAAATAAAGCATAAAAGTTCTCCATTGTACTGTGACCAAATGTTAAAAAAATGTGCAGCATTGCCTAAAAAAATGAAATAAAACAAAATTAAATGAAATAAAAATTAAAATAATAATTTTAAAGGCCATGCCTGTGTTTTTGGCTATCCACAAATGACACATACACAAACATAGACCTGAGAATGAACTCACGGTCTCGAAATGAACTCATAGTTATTACACCCCCAACATTTTTAACTTCTTGTTCGATTTACCCCTTTTTTTGTAAAATGGAAATTAACTTAATTATTTGCGGGTGTCACACCAATGGACTTCTGCTATGTTTACATTTAGTTCTGTCAGGTCGTGCTCTGTTCATTTGCCCTCATTGTGTGTATCTTGTTTAGTTAATCATCCAGGTGGTGAAATATATATATTTGGGTTTTTTTCCATTTAGTGTGGTCTTCGGAAGTAACAGAAGAATTCGCTATTTACATGGCGGAATTTGCAAGCAGAAAAACTGAACGTTTCTCTAGCGAGGAGACGGATCTGCTCGTGTGTGAGGTTACGGGACAAGCCAGTTTCCACCAAAGCGTTTTTATCTTTTGATGGTGTTTTGATCGTTTTGTGTTGATGGTGTAAAGAGAGACACTGAAAACTTTGAAAAAAAATTAAATATAGGACACGAGAACTGGGCACTTCTGAGATTTCTTCCCACTGTTGGTTGGTCACTGTATTCCAGAGGGTGAAAAAAACATGGAATATAATTCAAAAAACAGAAACCCTGTACCCATAAGCCAAAATCTCTGACCATCGACAGAAGTTTTTCCACATACTAAACCGTGCCCTAAACATCTCTATCTGAAACATTATCCTATGTTAATAAAAAAAAAAAAAAATTGGTCCCTTAATTGAATTTTGGACAAGATTTGAGGCTAAATATTCTCTCTTTAAAAATGCTGGCAACTTCAAAAATATTCTGCTCACTTTGACCACAAGACATCAATTAATGTTGGCACACTATCTGGAGATGCCAAGTGTTTTTAAACCAGGCATTGAAACTGGTCATGAATCTGTTGTATCTGTGGACATCTTGGATGCTACTATTAGTATGGCAACATGGAACAAGTTTAAAGGTCTGGACACTCACATCCACTGTGTATTAAATAAAAAATAATATACATTTTGGATGATCTCTTCAAATTATTCACATTATCACAGATTCTGCAAATGGTTCCCATACTTTTTCATGCAACTGTACTCTTGTAAGATTGAAAATATCCAAAGATATTTTAAAATGAACAAAAACGTTTGCTTTGCTGTTTCAATATGCATTCTAGGCCATGCACAGTGTAAATTGGAATAAGTGTAGTACTGGAATTGTATAACAATTTCAAGTTGCATGTGTGACTTTGTTGAATTTGTTTGTCTCCTGTGGAACAAAGTGGAACACTCAGCTATTTTCCATATAGCTGCAGTAAAACCATGCATAGAATTGTTATGTGGCTACAATGTGATTCACAAATGAATCCTCACAACTCTGAACTTCGCACTTCATCATTGTCACAGAGACGAACCACGCGATTCCCTCCTCTGGCCACCAGAGGGCTCCATCTCCCGAATATTAACTCTTTTGCACCCGCATTCACTCATTTCACTACATTACCCATAATCCCGTACCTTGGCACTGATCGCCCCAGACAGCTGACTCTCATCTATCTCAGTATTTAAGTTGCACTGAGGCACTGGCTCAGTGCGAAGTCTTGTTCTCCATTTGGACTATTTGCCTGGACACCGTTTATGATCGTTTGCCGCCTGCCCTCTCTATTCTCTGCCCACTCTATTCTCATTAAAGACTGCTTATGCATCCCAATCAGAGTGACGAGTCAATACAATCATGCTCCTAACAAAAACATTGATGTTGAAAAATTTTGAGCCAAATCAAACCTCAAACTCACATTTTCATGTTGGCTCCTTGTTACAAAAAAAACGGGACCAAATTTGGATCACAATAAAACTTCCTCACCTTTGTTAGGAGCATGATTTGATTTACACATAATGCAGCCACATAGATAACACCATTTGATCTACATATTCCTCACAAAATGTATGCATACAGTGATATTTGTAAAGTTTTCACATCTAGACGGCACTATAACTGTGAATTTCATCCAGTTATTGTTTTGTTTTTCTTTGGATTTACTAAATAACTTATTATTTGTCTCACCAAGTTAAATATCAAAAGGTATGTTAGTATTTCTCATTTTTGCATGATCATTAATGCCTTTGAAATGTTTCTGACTACTTGATTTGGTCTCCTTTGTATTTTGTCCATTAGATTGCAACAAAGTTTTTGGACATTATTTCAATTGAATCTCTGTATTTGGTTATACTGAATATTTTGCTGATAAATATTTGTTGTTTTGTTATAATACAGAACGCCCAGAGCTTGTATGATTTTATTCTTGCCTAAATCACTTGATCAATACATCGATTTAAGGGCTTATTGCTAGAATTTAATCTGACCACATCCAACCTCTGACCAATGGCAAATGTATGTATGCTCTTTTAAACCACTGGATCCCTGCTGCCAATGCTCAAATCCTGTGTCTTGTCTTAAAAGAGGGACAAGCGAGTTCTACCGTCCTCAGTACCGGATGCTTGAGGAAGTGTGAAGTGCTCGATGGAGGATTTGCATATCTATGAATGGTGCGATGATGATCGCACAAAGGGCTAAAAGGAGAACAATGACTGAAGACTGTATGAGAAGTCTGAAGATGACATCTACACAAAGACGTTTGCTTTGCTGTTTCAACCCCCTCTATTTCTTACCACAAGGCCAAACTGATTGGTCAGTTTGAATATCTCACATTTGGGTTACAGTCACATGGTCAAAGAAGGGATAAAAGAATATTCTAACTGCTGCTCTCTCTTTTTTTATATCCCTGGCTTGTCTTTTCCTCTTGTTCCCTTTCTTTCTTTGTCTCTTTCTCTACACTTTCTATCACTCAGGCTACCTGCTGCAGTACAATATCGTCACACTATAGCAACGCTCTCCCACATGTTTTGCTATTGTAACTATGCTTATTTCTGTAATTGGTATAAGTAGCATTGGGCGGTAATAGACAAAAATGTACAGTTTTCTATCATCTTGCAGATAACGTCTCTTTAGTCATTCGGCAAACCTGCAGCCTGAACACCTGGAGGTGAACCACCCTCACATTCTGTTCTACTTCACCATAAGTCTACACCTGTGCCAATGCAGAAATGTTCTCTCAAAAAAATGTTATGTTCAGACTGTCTGTCTAAATCTGATTTTTGTGCATATTTGATATATTGAAATACGATCATCGATCGTAATACGAAAAAAATCACTTGAAATCCGTTTTTAGCTGCATTCATTTGAAATCCTATTCAAATCACATTTCTAGAAATCCGTTTTATGCTCTAAATTGGATTTTGCATGGTTTATGTGTCTCTCTCACACATAGGAAACATGCAGAAACAAGGTTGTGTTGTTGCAAAGGCTGGACACGCAGAAAATGACAATGTAACAGAGACAGCGTGAAATAAAGTTGCTCACAACAGCCTCTTATGTTTCTGCCAGCGCGGCGGATACACATTGTCATGTTGTAAATAAGACATCTGTTTTGCAAACCCATATTCCTGCTGTTGCCTACCAAAGCAACATCATTCCCATAGAAACCAATGCAGATATTTTGGAAAACAGAAGAGTGACAGGAACACACAAATCAGATCTGAACAGTTTTGATACACAATAATTTTAGATCAGATTTCAATACTGGCAGTCTAAACATATCCCTAGTTTCCCAGTCTGTGTTTATCTGGGATTCTGTTCCCTTTTTTAGTCTGATATATATTTACTCCCTGTTTGGTTCAGTTCTTTGTCCTGTCTCTTTTCCTCAATGTTTTAAGTGGTTGTATTATTCTGTTTCCTGAGTTTTCTTTGCCTGTTCAATTTACAGGATTAAAGCCTGTTTTTGTTGATCTCTATTGTATTTGTGTTTGTACAGACACCTGTGATTTTTTTCACCAAGAGAAGAGAACATATATACTTAAAGTTGAGGGTCAAGAGCCCAACTAAAGCAAACACTGATCAAACAAAACTATTATTTTCAATAAAACATCAATATCTTTTAACTTCTGTTAATACTATATAAGAACTTCTGCAGACGTATGACAGAAACTAGACACAAAAATAAGGATATTAAAAAAAAATACAAATATAAATATAAAAAGAAACTTACCAATTGAGACAAGAGCAAACATTAACCAGTGTGGATACATGGTCAACAGAGAACCATTTAAAAAAAATGTCAGCGATGAGGATTAACTAACACAGTTGGTTATATATATATATATGCGCTAAAACATGCTCCACCTCCTCCCAAAAGTGCACGAAAACATGCTCCCAGAAGTGTGTAAAGGTAAAATAACATAAAGCTGAAATCATAGACACCTGTAATTTCATACCGTATAATGTTCCCAAGCTACCCTCTTGAAAAGTTGTGGAAATGACTGAATTAAATATAAAATGATCAGAATTTAAAATAAATTCATTAAAACAGACTTGTAAATCCGTCACAGTTATGGATTAAATAACTCCACAATCAGCATTAGCTTCACCTGTTTGACGTTTCATTGAATGTTTCATTTGAAGCCATCATTATGGCGATCAGTGTTTAGTTTAGTTGGGCTTTTTACACTTGACAGTTTAACATTAGGTTTTCTCTGGCTGCTTTTACTGAGCGTTTATAAAGCACATATGTTTGCCTACACAGCATACATAAGCCATACAGCACTTTTGTGGCTGTGGTGTGTCACGTGACATGAAAATGCGAGGTGATCAATGAGGAAGGCTGCTATCTGCTGGTAAATAATTGCATCTGCAGCTGACAGATATAACACTGCTTATGACTCTTCTGCTAAAACAACCTACGACCAAAATAAAATGAACCGTTCTTCTGACTCGAGCACATTTTTCAAAACATTTTCCTTTGTCCTCCTTGTCCCCCTCCTGCATCAAACAGCTGAAGATGCCATATTCTTAAATAAAACAACAACCACCAGCTGCCAATTATTCCCACCACACACTGACAAACACATCTTAACAGCAAATCCATCTACTTCAAGCCATTTCTTTCTCTCAGCATTCAAGCAGGCTTGGATAATGATGACATTAAGATTCAACAACTGCATGCATCTTAAGTTTAATCACCGATCACAAGTACAGTATGTTTTGTCATTAAAACATTTAAATATGTGCAACAAACTACAGCGCAAAATCCAGCACTGATGCGACAATCTGATATTCTGAGAAATCAGTAAAATATGTTGTGAGCATAACGTTATTAACAATGACTTTATTTCGAAACTCTCAGAGATCAACAGTCAGCATTTGAAACTCAAAAATGGTGACATGCTTCAGTGCATGATGGGTGCGAGCATGCAAAACTCACTTTTGTGAAGAGAGCTGCATGAACTGAATGTGTCCGACAAGAGCAGGGGTCTCCAACTTCTTGAGAGCTTCTGTTCTGCAGTGTTCAGTTCTACCTGTAATTTTCAAGTAACCCTGAACACTTTGATGAGCTGCTTCAGGTGTATTTGGTTGGGGTTGAAGGACAGCCCTTACAAAAAGAACTGCAGTATATTGAAGTAGAACTACAGTAAAACTGCAGTACCAAATAGTTTAACTGCAGTTTAATGAAGCAGAACCATAGATTTGCAGTATAATGAAGTATAGTCACAGTACAACTGCAGTAAAACTGTAGTATAAGTACAGCTGCAGTAAAATGAAGTCCAACTGAAAGTTGCATGAAGTATAAAAACAGTAGAACTGCAGTTGTATTGCAGTTTTATTTTACTAGTACTTTAGATGTATTGCAGTCTAGTTGTACTCCAGTAAAACTACAGACATTTTAGGTTATACTGTAATACTGCAGTTTTTTCGTGTCCAAAAAACTGCATTTTTCTATATGTAACAAAAACTGTAGTATTACTTCTAAAAAACTGCAGTAATCTTTTGTAAGGTTGTATATCCAGCTAACAGTTTTTTTGTTCAAAGGATGTTTTCGTTATGGAAATGTTAAAATGTCCAGTTATCTTAATGTTATTTTTCTTTTCTTAAGGTTAGTATGATGTTCCTGAAACATTCCTGCTGTTAACAAGCAGAATCATTGCAGGAAAGAGAAACAACTGACTTCCAGCCACAGCTTTTAGATGAAATCAACTGAAGATAAAAGACATTAAATCTCTCAAGATCTCAGCAGAGGAGGATTAAACAACTTTTTCTGAAATTTATGTCATATGTCCACAGAAGTTCTTTTTGACAATTAACAGAGGTTTAGTTGTTGATGTTTGGTTGAAGAAGTTTTGTTCGATGTCACCATAATGGTGATCAGTGTTTGTTAGTTCATTTTTGTTGACTTATTTCTCTTTCAAATGATTCTGTGTTGATAAAAAGATTGATGAAAAGGCAGCTCAACATGTCTGTCAAGTGGTTAAAACAACTTTCATGACCGAAATAAATAATTGAGATATAATAATTTATATTATATATTTTATGTTTTATATTCTACTTATAAAACAGAAATATAACACCTCTAGTGTTATAGTGGTAACACTTTAAAATAAGGGTACTAGAATAATCATGTAATACTACCTGAATTAGGACTTAATTCAGCATGAACTAATGATTAGATGTTTGACAGTTAATGCATCGATTAACATTTATGGCTAAACCAAAACAAACAAACAGCATCTTTAATAAACAATAAGAAGTCATAAAAATGACTGGATGGCACAGAATGAATTGAGCCTCCTCATCAAACATAGAAAATATGAAATACACTAATCTGATCTTTAAAGGTATCTGTTATGTGTTTGTTCTCTTTCCCTTCAAACTCACCGTACTGCAACTTATGCGCAGCTAAATAAAAAATAAAACGTTTGTGGAAAAGTTCCAAAGAAAATGCCAAACTGGAATCGTGGTCAGAACATTTGCTGGGATCAGTACAGTTCAATCTCCATCCAGACGCAGGTCGTGATGATCCTGTACTGACTCTGTAAAAGCCACACAACAACACTTGACCGGCTTGAATACTAGTTCTGTTAGTACATGTGTTTTTGAAAGTAAGTTTATAATAAATCATGTTGTCACATGTGTTTCTGTCCTGTCACGTTTTAGTTCATATCATGTCTGCACCTGTCCTCATTTACCCCTCATTAGTTAACTTCCTCCACCTGTGTTCATCAGTTCTACCTGTGTATTTATACTTCCTGTTTCTGTTCTCCATTTGTCGGTTCTTGTTTGTGCAATGCACGCTGTTACGTGTTCACCATCTGTAAATAAACCTGCTTGTTACTCGTTACCCTCGTCTTCTGTCTTCCTGTCTACCCGAGCGTTACAGAAGAACCGACCCCTCAACGCGAGGAAAAGAAATTTAAAGATGGACTCACCCGCTCTGGATTACCTGATGAGCCCGGAGGCTCGACCGCACCTGGGCTACTGGGCCTGGATGTGCCGGAGGGACGAACGTTCTGCCTCAGCGTGGCAGCCCGGGGTGCGCTCCGAGATCGGAGCGGAGCTGGATGAATTCGGGATGTTATTCCCCGATAACAACACAAGTGAGTGAGCCCATCTTAAAGCCAGGAGCGGCCCGCCGCCTAATAAACCTGTGGACCGCGGATCCTTTCCCCACCCAAAGGCCCACCCTTCAGCCTTCTTCTGCCCTTCCAGTCCCGTCCGGAAGCCCTCCGTCTGTTCCCCTGCCTGTTTGCCCGGTCCCGTCACTGGTTACGGCCAGTCCCCTGGATCCGTCGGTCCCCCTGCTGTCAGCAAGCTCTTCGGCTCTGCCACCCTCGCCCATTCCATGCGGCTCCGCTCCAGCACCTCGGGCTTCCCTGCCACCAGCCCAGCTTGAGGCGGAGTCCCCGGCTCCCCTTCAGGCCTCCAGGCCCGTGACTTCACCTCGTCCCGTCAGCCTGCCACCAGCGCCTGGTCCCACGCCTCCTTCACCAGCTCCTCGGTCCGGCTGTCCGGATGCTCAGCTGGGCTCCCTCGTCCCTCCTGGTCGGCCTTCGGGGGTCGTTGCCCAGCTGCCGCTTCGGACATCCGGGACTACGGCTACGCCTCCACCCGTCATCCCTCTGGCGTCACCTGACTCCTCCCTCCTCACGACCTCCCAGTCATCCTCGGTCCCACCACCTTCGCCCCGGTCAGCCAGAGCCTCGTCGCCGGTTCAGTCCCGTGTGCCTAGGTCCTTCAGCCGGAAAGTTCCGCCGGGTCCCCCTACCTGCGCCATGGTTCCGCTGCCGGCGATCGGCCCCAGGACATCATCCCGCCCCGCAACCTGGACTCCTCCCTGGCTCCTCCCACCGTCAGCACCACCATGGGATCGGGACCCTGCGGCTCCCATGGACTGCCCATTTCCAGCTCCACGCCCTCCTCCGAAACCTCCGCCCTTCATTTTTTTTCCTTTTATCTTATTTCTATGGACTTTGTCACGGCGCGAGGTCGCGCCTTTCCGGGGGGGGGGGCGTAATGTAACATGTATTCCAGTCCTGTTTCCTGTCATGTGTTCCTTGTTTTGCTTTCGTCAGTCCTTGTCACGTGATCTTTGTTTTGGTTCCCCATGTGCCTTGTTATTAGTCTATTGTCGTCAGCTGTGTTCGTTATTAGTCATGCCTGTCACCTGTGTTCAGCCGTATATATTCCCCTGTGTCTGTCCAGTCCTTGTCAGTTCAAATAGTTTCATGTATGGTGTTACGCCCTGTATCCTGTCGATTAAAACTATGTTTCATGTGAACCATGTCGTTCCGCCTGTTCCTGCCTGCACCAGCGTGACAGTAACATCTAAGTTAAAAATATTATTTAATGTGACTGATTCAAGCTGAATACACCAAAAGTAATTTCAGGTGTCAGATCATGTAGGAATAGCTTAATGCAAATGCAAATGCATACAGGGAATTAATGTTTTTTTAAGTAAAACAGGGTTTTAGGTGATTCAATTAGATCCAAATTTTTTTTTTTCCTCCATTCCCTGCCAGACATGGTGACAGAGGTTCATTTAAGCCATCCAGAAAGACTGTACACTCACATGTATTTGCAGGTAAACAAATGAAATTCAAGAATCCATCAGTTAAATTCATCCACTGTAAATCGATTGATTTTATTATTTCTGCTGCACTTGCTGTGAACCTTTTGTCATTTTGCCTCGATTGGAACACATCTTTATTTATTTAGAAGATTTATGTATCGCCACACAACCAGGGCTACTCGAATTTGTTTGTATAACTTTCACACAATGCCATCAGCGTGACAGCATCAAGAATTCATTACAAAGTTGATCTCCCTGAAGCAATGCAGGCTTAAGTGTTTTGCTCAAGGGTAAAATCCTCTTTATCTTCCCTGAAACACCACACCACGCTACATCACATGTCTCACAGGTCACATACACAGCTGTATGGAAATTGTGTTATTATTGAAATAATTAACAGATAATAAAATACTTTTACATTATAAAAAAAAAGAAATAAAGCTTTTTGATTATAAAACCCAACAAGTTAATCTAAAAACAAACAAACAAAAAAAAAACAATAGTTATATATTGTTTATAAATTTGCAAAAATGTCAAGAATTCTGTTTTTCTGTCAATATGGGGTGCTGTGTGTACATTAATGAGGAAAAAATAACTTAAATGATTTTAGCAAATGGCTGCAATATAACAAAGAGTGAAAAATTTAAGGGGGTCTGAATACTTTCCGTACCCACTGTTCAATTTCTCATTAATGCAATTATCTAATCAACCAATCACACGGCTGTTGCTTCAATGCATTTAGGGGTGTGGTCCTGGTCAAGACAATCTCCTGAACTCCAAACTGAATGTCAGAATGGGAAAGAAAGGTGATTTTAGCAATTTTGAGCGTGGCATGGTTGTTGGTGCCAGACGGGCGGGTCTGAGTATTTCACAATCTGCTCAGTTACTGGGATTTTCACGCACAACCATTTCTAGGGTTTACAAAGAATGGTGTGAAAAGGGAAAAACATCCGGTATGAGGCAGTCCTGTGGGCGAAAATGCCTTGTTGATGCTAGAGGTCAGAGGAGAATGGGCCGACTGATTCAAGCTGATAGAAGAGCAACTTTGACTGAAATGACCTGTCGTTACAACCGAGGTCTGCAGCAAAGCATTTGTGAAGCCACAACACGCACAACCTTGAGGCGGATGGGCTACAACAGCAGAAGACCCCACAAGGTACCACTCATCTCCACTACAAATAGGAAAAAGAGGCTACAATTTGCACAAGCTCACCAAAATTGGACTGGAAAAATGTTGCCTGGTCTGATGAGTCTTAATTTCTGTTGAGACATTCAAATGGTAGAGTCAGAATTTGGTGTAAACAGAATGAGAACATGGATCCATCATGTCTTGTCACCACTGTGCAGGCTGGTGGTGGTGGTGTAATGGTGTGGGGGATGTTTTTTTGGCACACTTAGTGCCAATTGGGCATCGTTTAAATGCCACGGCCTACCTGAGCATTGTTTCTGACCATGTCCATCCCTTCATGACCACCATGTACCCATCCTCTGATGTCTACTTCCAGCAGGATAATGCACCATGTCACAAAGCTCAAATCATTTCAAATTAATTTCTTGAACATGACAATGAGTTCACTGAACTAAAATTGCCCCCACAGTCACCAGATCTCAACCCAATAGAGCATCTTTGGGATGTGGTGGAATGGGAGCTTCGTGCCCTGGATGTGCATCCCACAAATCTCCATCAACTGCAAGATGCTATCCTATCAATATGGGCTATCCTATCAATATAGAGTTAAGGCAGTTCTGAAGGTGAAAGGGGGTCAAACACAGTATTAGTGTGGTGTTCCTAATAATCCTTTAGGTGAGTGTATATATATATATATATATATATATATATGAATGCAGTGATAGGCGTCATATTCTTATAGGTCAATGTGAATCAGCTGAGGATCAGCTGATGCAAGCTTGACATTAACGTGACCTGCCAGAACTAACACTATGCTTTGAGACGGTAAACAGTTTTTAGTTGTTCTAATTTAAATAAATGTACAACAAGCCTTTGAATGTCACAAAAGCAGAAAACTTCCTCTGATCTACTTTATCAAAGCACAAGTGTTCTTAATGACACACTATTGCAATCTATTTCACTCAAACTCTTACATTTAGTTAGGGCATATTGTAATTACAGAGTAGCAAAATGTGAAGAGCCCAAATTGTGTGTTGGAGGTCTGGAGCTTTGTAATGTTAAATGTAACAATTTTTGGATTAGAAGAATCCTTATTAAGAAGTTCAGTTGTCACCCCAAAGCATTTTTTTAAATGGAAAATAAATCTTTCTTGTCTTTCTATTAAAGTATGGTCTGGTATTACTAAGTTTCTGTTACCTAACAAGATGAAAGAACTTTACTATAGAATTCTTCATAATTACTATCCATGTCCAAGTTGGACATTTCTTCACATTGCACATTGTTTAACTAATATTGAAACAATCTCTCTTTGTTCATCAGTCAGCAAGAAAGCTACTAAAACTGCACTACTCCTGAAAAAAATGGTTTCATTATAACAATTACCTCACATGTATTTCTTGAATGTTTATTTATTTTTAATTATTATTTATTAATGTTGTATTTATTTATTTAATTTCATTTTTATTTATTTTTTCCCTTATATATATTTAATTACTAATTTAGATGTTTCTGTTTAATGTTTTGCATGCTTGTCTATATTTTTTTTGTATCCCCTGTATGGATTGTTCAATAATTAAAAAAGACACTATTTGAATTGATGTATAAAACGTATTTAAGGAAAAAATAAGTACTCAAATAAAGCTAATGTTTTTCACTATAATGGTGACTTCAAACTAAATTGTTTCTTAAAAAAAAATCAACATTAATTAGAGCTAAACCTCTGTTAATTCTTGGAAACAACTCATGAAAGAAATAAAGGCAAACTGGCCTGTAATAAGTGAAGATGGTAAAGCTATCTTTTGAGTTGTTTAACCATCCTCTGCTCAGATCTTTAAAAATGTAATTGATTTGATTTGCAGTTGATATGTTTTAGTGGCTGAAAACAGCTAAATTATTATTTGTAGTAGAAATTAATTTAAATGAGAATAAAGTTCTCAGAGACATGGCTGAAATAAAATAATGATTTACAATTGATATAAATGTATGTTGTATGTAAATACAACTTAACTGAGTTAGTGCAAAAAGATCACTCAAAAAGTTAAGTTGAGTGAATTCATTTTTTTTTTTTTTACAGTGTATGCCTCCTCTTGTGCTGACTGAGTAGACTAACAGTTCTGGTATTGGGTGGTCAGAGATTAGACAGTTTATGAGTGGGTATTCTATTGAGATTGAATCTTTAATTCTATGAAAATACCTGCTGTCGGAACAAATCTCATACCTTCAACAGTATTTGTTTGTATTATTTGTTTATTTATTTTGTTACTTGAGCTAAGTATTATTTCTTTATTCACTCAAGTATAAATAAACCTTGGTTATTCATTTCAGAGATTTCGTTTTTGTGTGCCTTAAGATTTAAAGTATATACTGTGGCAAGAAAGGTGGGGCAAAGAGCCTTGGGAACAGAGCGAGGTTGGTAGCACGAGGGCTAATGAGCATCGACTGTGTGCCATACTGGTCTTGAGTCTCACAGAGGAGCTCCAGAAGGATAAAAGGAATGACTTGCTTCAAAGTGATGGCAGAAAAGGATGAGAGGACTAGGACTGGGACATTTATATTGGTGTTTTTGTTTAGTTTGTGCGGCAGTCATCCTTGAGAGGCTGCCGCTTTATTTTCGTTTTGATGTTTATGTTTATTTTGCAATCAAAGTTATATGGATTGTTTGCCGGTTCCGGCCTCCTACTTGCCTGAGCCTTTAACTTTGTTACATTTACCTCTGGTTTCACAGACAAGGCTTAAGCCTAGTCCCAGACTAAAATGCATGTTTAACTGAAAGCAACTTGCCATTGATTTGTCTCAAAATGCAGACTAGTAATGTTTATAAAAACTACTTAAATGTCCAAATTGAACTAAAACCTAATCCTGACTTAATCTAAGCCCTGTCTGTGAAACTGGGCCATAAAATCTAAATTTTCACAGTAACTCCTAGTAAATAAAATAGCCAGCCACTTCAACATCAACTGCTGTTAACCCATGTGTTATTTCCCCTCTTTAAGACTAACACATTATTATAATCAGAATGGGGTTACACTCATAAAAGAATATAAATGTGAGATGTTTTGTGTGCATGCGAGAGGTCAAGTTTAAACTTTGAACGTCATAAATGATGGCTGGGGCGGGAGCAATTACTCCCTAGAGGAGTATCATCTCGTATTACAATTGGATTAGAATTGTTTCTAAGAGGATTATGTTTTACATTTAGTTGTAGGCCTATATTTACACAAAATATTATATTTGACCATTTATATTTTTAAGGCATTATAGTCCCTTTTCTTTTTGTGTGTGTCCCCAGGTGTTATTTGCCAACCTTACTGATCATAAATAATATACATATATTATTGGAGCATATTCTCACTCCAACACATTCTCACTTCCAACTCATCACATATTGACGCTTGGCTGTGACCCTTTGATGTCACTTTTTCATGCATGTATATGTTGGGGTTTGAGTTCCAATTTAAACAGGCACAACTATTTTACTTACATTACACTATTTAAACATACGTAACCCAAGCCTTAATGTGAGGTTAAATATATTGAAAAAATGTGTGGAATAAAACATTACATTAATATATTACAGTATATTGAATAATGCAGATTTTATTCTTATATTTAAAAATATAGGGCAGTATATTTAAAATGTTATATTAAAGTTTCTTCACGTGAGCTAATTTCACTCAATTGAGTTATTTCTCAAGACTGTTTTTATTGATTTTGAAACATACTACCAGAAACAAAACAAAGCACTCACTCACACACACACACACACACACACACACACACAAATTCAATACAATGGTACATAATGATACAATATCAAGACTCGTGATGCATATTAAAGCCAAGTTACACTGAAAACAGATTTTTAGGATTGGTTTCCTTCAAAAATCCCATAACAGGATTCCATGCTTTGACAAACTTTTCAGGTGCGCTGTGAGCATTTCCCACTGAGGAAACTCCACTCTCATTTGTCTCTCTTCTCGAGGGGAGAGAGATAGGCTTCTGTGCTTGATAGCGCAGAGAAGAAGTTCACTGAAGTGTTTGTTAGGTGTTTATTTTATGCATGCTTCAGCGACTGACGAAAGTGTTTTGCTGTTTTAAGATACGTTGACTCTTGCATCCTCAATATCAGCAGACAGTGCTCTATATACATTTCGAGAGATATCCCCTGCCTCTCATGACCACTGCTTTTGAGCTACTTCCATTTTTACTAAACTGGATCTACGCAATGCTTACCATTTTGTGCAGATCCGACGGGGATGAATGGAAAATGGCCTTCAACACCCCCACAGGTCACTATGAGTATCTGGTGATGCCATTCGGGCTTACCAATGCCCCCGTCGTATTCCAATAACTGATTAATGACGTGCTCCGGGACATGCTGAATCAGTTCATCCTTGTATATCTTGATGACATCCTCATCTTCTCAGGGTCAGGGGAGGAGCACAAGGGGCACATCAGCAGCGTTCTCCAGAGACTCCTTGACATCTATCTGTACGTGAAGCCCAAGATATTGTGAGTTTCATGTTAGGCTCAGTTTCTCTGATTCATCATCACTTCTGGCCACGTGGAGATGGACCCTACGAAGGGTGAGGCTGTTCTCAACTGGCATATTCCCACAGTTAAGGAGGTTCAACATTTCATTGGCTTCGCGAACTTCTTTAACTTCTTCAGTTCTGTGGTGGGCCCCTTGACTGCACTGACCAAGGGAGGAGGAATCAAGGTTCACTGGTGTCCGGAGGCAGCAGGGGCAAGTGCCAGTTCACTTCCGCTCCTATTCTCTTGATCCCCGACCCAGAAATTCCTTTTGTGGTGGAGACAGACGCCTCTGAGGTGGGCGTAGGAGCCATCTTGTCACAAAGATGTGAGGGTGGAAAGCTACACCCTTGCACCTTCATGTCTTGCCACCTGTTGGGTGCGGAACGCAACTAACATGTAGAGGAATGGAACTAACACGTGGAGGATCGAGAGTTACTGGCGGTGAAACTTGCCTTTGAGGAGTGCCGCCATTGGCTTGAGGGGGCTCAGCATCCTTTCCAGGTTTTCATGGACCACAAGAATCTGGAGTATCTCCAACAGGCAAAGCGACTGAATCCTCGGCAGGCCCGATGGTCCTTGTTTTTTAATTGATTCCAGTTTCTCCAGTTTTACAGACCCGGGACCAAGAATGTCAAACTGGATGCACTGTCCCAAGCCTACTCTCCCAAGATACAAGAGAAGCTGGTGGCATCGATTATTCTGAGGTCTAGGATTATCACACCCCTCCAGTGGGAACTAGAAAGGAGGGTAACTCTTGATTTCCTCCAGCAGTGGTTTTGGTGGTCGTCTATCAAAGAGGACATTAAAGTTTATATTGCCCTGTCCAATGTGCAGCCGGGGAAAACCTACACATCAGTGACCTCTGGGGCTGCTCCATCCCTTACTCGGTCCCCATAGGCCTTGGTCGCACCTTTCTCTCGACTTTGTCACGGGACTCCCTCCATCCCAGGGCAACGCTATCATCCTGGTAGTTGTGGCCTGGTTCTCTAAGGCCGCATGGTTCATTCCCCTTCCCAAATTGCCTTTGGTCAAAGAGATTAAAAATTAATGAATCTTTTAACTAACATGTTGTGGCGAGGGGGGCGTGATCAGCGAGGTCTGCAGCGTGAGAGAAAGTCGGGAGACACGCGGTTAGTGGATTAAGCATGAATAATGAACACCTGTGTCTGATTCCAGTGAATGGCGTTTAGAGACCAGTTAAAAGGGAGCGGCTGGAGGAAGTGCGATAGAGAGACACGGGCTGTGACTACGGACTGTGTTATCTGGAGAGAAGGCTGACTGCTACGGAGAAAGTGGGGAGACAACAGAGAGTGTTGTGAAGCAATGAGGTTTCTTCTTCTAACAACGAACGGTCTCTGCTTCTAATAAACCAGACGACAACTCTACTACTACTTCTCATACTTTGTGTGTTTTCAATGTAGTGATGATGCAAACTGCCTCTAAAAACATGAACAATATAGAAGAACAACATAGTGACGAAATGCTGTGATCATCCATGTGGGACCCATAAGGTTGTGTGTAGCCCACTTCGGCCCCATTATTAGCACCCATTTGCAACCCATGAGAGCCCATATAATGGCCATAAAAAATCTAAATGATCCCCTCTTAGTGCCCACCAAGGACCCATCATGGGTTAATGTTATGCATGAGGCCCATGTGGAGCTGATGGACACATTTCTATGGGCCCCATTTGGGTTGCCCAAGCAGGGCCCAAGTGACAGCCCATCAAAAACCGACATGGGGCCCAAATGGACATGTTCAATGGGACAGTATGTCTCAGCATACATGTAAAAGTGTTTGTAGGCTTTTGTAACTTACAGGCACAACACCCAAACAAAGCTAAAATGGTGGGCATGGGCACTGTGGAAGTGGGCATCAGAGGGTGAATGAGTCTGATGTGTTGGCCGTGTGGTACAATAAACAGGGGTCTTACCATGGCCAAGGCTGCCAAATTGGCTCTACCTATCTGAAAAGATCAACTGTTAATCACATCAAACTGAAGGATATGTCAGGAAAAACTACGGATTCAGTTTGCAAGTAACAGAAAAAGTTTATTCTGCTCGCACTGAGCACAAAGAAAAATCCACAGGAACAGGGAATCCTTAACGTCCTCTGTGACGCAGTGTCAAAGTCCTAGATGAGAGCCACCCCAGTGACGCAGTGTCACAATCTGACAAAACTCCTCCAGGAGTGTGCTGAACCTGCAGAGGTGAGCTGGGTAGGCAACAGGTGTGACAGAAACACAAATGAGAATGAGGATATGAGGAAATGAGGAAAACAGAACCAACAAGACAACAAGGCACACGGACACCAAGACAACAAAACACAGCAATTCAGACTGAAGTCATGACAGGATATGCACATTTCATTTACAGTAAAATAGAAAACAATAAATGTATCACTGGTGAAAATAGCAGCAAAAGTCTGACTTAATTTGTAAATTAAATAAGTGGATAAATGAATACTCATTTTATCACTTGGAGTGTGTGTAGTGATTTTTTTTTCATGAGCCTTTGGCATAAATGCATATTATGCTGCTTAGCAGGTCTGAATTCTTTCTACTGTCTTTTTTTTTTAACTGTAAGAGAATGAAAATAAATAGTTGAAACTTCCTTTTTACAGGTTTTTTCCGCAAACAGCACAAACTGTAAAATACTTGAATGACAGGAGGAGACATTCGAAACTTTGGGAACTTTTACTGAACTCAAAGCAGCATTTAACATATATCTTTACTCGGCCAGTGGCGGAAATCACACTGTGAAAAAAAAAAACATATTCACCTCCCTTAAAGGACCCTCACCATTGCAATAGTCAGTCAATACGCTGCAAGAACAATGCCATTTTTTAGTAAAATAAAATTAGGCTATTTTGCTTTTACAAGTCATGCAAATGAATACACCCCCATATTTTAACTGAACTCAAATTGCACTGACAAATCTTAACATATGTTAGTGTTATTGTTTTGTCTCAAGGTTCTCACAAGTAATGATTTTCTTTTTCTAAGGCACATTTATAATAGCTGTTTAAATCTCCTACTAGAACTAAGGCCTAATCCTGGCTTAATCTAAGCCCTGTTTATGAAACCAGGGGGGTATTCCAGAAAGCAAGGTTAACTTACTGTCACATATACCCTGAACTGTCAGTTGATTAACCCAAAACTTGTTTACTCCGGGTATGTTGATTCCAAAAAACCTGCGAGGAGTTAGTTCAATCAACCTCATATTGGTAACAGAGAGTTAATGCGTGCGCACGGCGAGTACATAAAGGCATTTTCAATGGTTTGCCGATTTCAGGAGTCACCATGGAAACACATGGAGAAAAAGGTTTTATTGCTTGCTTATGAAGAAAATAAGCCCAGTATAACTAAAAAAACAAAAAAAACAATACTGAAGCATCAGCAAAAGAGAGAGAAAAAATAACAGACAGGGAGTTTATAAAATTATAGATAGGCTATTTATCCCCTTTCATTTTGATTCAAAATTCTTTTGGGCATGTTGTAATTATAGACATACATTTACTTTTTGGCCTTCAGACATTTCTTAATATCACTGTAGTAATGTACAATGTACATGATTGGCTGGTAATATGTTGGCAAAAAATAACAACAGCAACAAAAAACAAGTCAAAATGAATCATAAAAACGTTCTCCAAAAAGGTGATGTTTTCTAAATTTACTAAACTGTTAATGAAGCCATGCAATTTATTATTTAATGTAATTTAGCTTTCTATGTAACCAATAGGACGAAGGTTGAGGCCCATGAAACACCCTCACCCCAGCTAAGGAGCTGGCACTGGGTCGTGGTCGACGGGGCAGTTCGTCAGACTCACCTAAATATAGGTTTATCATATGAGTACTTATGATTTCTTGATATTTTCACTGTTTTATCAGTATTTTTAAATTCAACAACGGCACCATTTCTAAACATTTTGAATGCATTTTATAGTACTGTTTCACTTGTGTACAGTGTGATGCATTGTGTATGCATGCCTTTTTTACTGCATATACTGTAATCTTGTACTCTTAATTCTAGTACTCTTAGATGTCTCTAATGTGTTTGTTTATAAGTTGTATCTAATTGAGAATATACATTGACTACCTTATTGGTTTAATTGTCTTGCAGTTGCTGATGGCCACATTGTATTATTAGACCCTCATGCCACACCACACTCTCTTACTTGTTATAACAGAAATTGAAAATGTGGGGAAGCCCATACAGGTATGATCCATTTAATGCATTTCACCTGTAACGATTTCAGCTGAAGTGCCTGAGACAACCACTAGAGGGCACTTCACTTTGGACACTCACTCACACTCACATTCAGTCACACGGACTACATTTCCCATAAGCCCCTCACCCAGTCACTGATCACCCCACCAGCTGTAGCACATTACCTTAGCACTGATTACAATCACACCAATATAAGAGGACTACACACACAAACACACACGAAATTGTGTTACTCTACGTACCAATTCCGAGCATTTATCCTGTGTCTTGTTTTCCGTTTCGATTGTGCCCGTCCCCTGTTTCCTGATTATTTGGTGCCTGTCTTTGGATTTTCTGCCTGTTTACTGACCACGACTCTGATTATCCCTATATGCCTGTTTGCCCCTGTATTGACTATTGCCTGTCTGACTATGTCTTCCTTCAATAAACTGCTCTTGGATTTCTACCCGCTGACTCCTTCATTACATCACCTCTCATTGTGGCGATGTTGTGAAGAACAACACAAGCAACTGTGATGTCACATGCTCTCTCTGGGCTGACCCTGAGCCCACGAAGGCACTGAAACCATGCTTTCAGGATGCCTATGGTCATCTAAACCTTGATCCGTGTTCGGCTGTGGACCAGGTTGAACTGTGCCTCGGTGTGTCCCCGAGCAAAAATTGAAGTGTCCTATAATGGTAGTTAAAGTGTATAATTACAAAAATATAATAATAAAAAAGCCAAAACATACTCTGTTGAAATTTGTCACACAATGATCACTCCCTAAAGATTCTGCACCTAAGCCACAATTCCGCCTGAGCCAGCGCCTGACCTTCCTCCGCCTGAGCCAGCGCCTGACCTTCCTCTGCCTGAGCCAGCGCCTGACCTTCCTCCGCCTGAGCCAGCACCTGATCTTCCTCTGCCTGAGCCAGCGCCTGACCTTCCTCCGCCTGAGCCAGCACCTGATCTTACTCTGCCTGAGCCAGCGCCTGACCTTCCTCCGCCTGAGCCAGCACCTGATCTTCCTCTGCCTGAGCCAGCACCTGATCTTCCTCTGCCTGAGCCAGCACCTGACCTTCCTCCGCCTGAGCCAGTACCTGATCTTCCTCTGCCTGAGCCAGCACCTGATCTTCCTCTGCCTGAGCCAGCACCTGACCTTCCTCCGCCTGAGCCAGCACCTGACCTTCCTCTGCCTGAGCCAGCGCCTGACCTTCCTCCGCCTGAGCCAGCACCTGATCTTCCTCTGCCTGAGCCAGCGCCTGACCTTCCTCCGCCTGAGCCAGCGCCTGATCTTCCTCTGCCTGAGCCAGCACCTGATCTTCCTCTGCCTGAGCCAGCGCCTGATCTTCCTCCGCCTGAGCCAGCGCCTGATCTTCCTCCGCCTGAGCCAGCACCTGATCTTCCTCCGCCTGAGCCAGCGGCAGATGTTCCTCCGCCTGAGTCAGCGCCTGATCTTCCTCCGCCTGAGCCAGATCTTCCTCCGCCTGAGCCCGCTCTGGACCTTCCTCCGCCTGAGCCAGCGCCAGATCTTCCTCCGCCTGAGCCCGCTCTGGACCTTCCTCCGCCTGAGCCAGCGCCTGATCTTCCTCCGCCTGATCTTCCTCCGCCTGAGCCAGCGGCAGATCTTCCTCCGCCTGAGCCAGCGCCTGATCTTCCTCCGCCTGAGCCAGCGGCAGATCTTCCTCCGCCTGAGCCTGCGCCGGATCTTTCTCCACCTGAGCCTGCTCCGGACCTTCCTCTGCCTGAGCCAAGCCCTGGGGTGACTCCGCCCATAATTTTTTTTTTTTTTTGGGGGGGGGGGGGGCTATATGTACAATTTCGGAATGGGGACAGGGGCCACGGGGGCTATGCTGCCTCTGACTCCACCCTGGCCGCCGTCCTTGACTCAACCCTTGCCGCCGCAGTTGACTCAGCCCTGGTCGGAACCCTGGACTCCACCCTGGAGGCCTCCTGATTTCCTGAGTCTTACTTGTGTTCTACAAAATTTGAAATGTAAGATGTTTTGTATTAATGTAATGTGAGGTCAATTTACCAGTGTGACACTAAAACAGGTAGTAGTAATGCTCACTTTTTACTTAAATTTATGTCAGAGGCCCTGCTTATTTACTTTAACTTGATTGAAAAAGTGTAGTCAGTACTTTCCAGAGTCTCTTTAAATCTGTTCTTCTACTTGAGTGAAGAATGTGCGTACTCTTGCCAAAAGTACACATATTCTTCCCTCAAAATGTTATTGATCTTCTCTCTCAGTTCTACAGAAACTGACTAAAGAGGTTTCAGATGTCAGCTTAATACTGTAGAAATTAAGAATAGAGTATTTGTTTCCTCATTTTTAAAGTATTTCTTTAAATCAGTACCCAGATAGGAAGGTGATATTGATATAATGTTTTTATCCAAACAACCATTTTAGTTGAGATTTACATTTCAATGTTTAATGTATGTTGGATCAGCATTGAAATGTTGATGAAAGTTGACAGCACAGTAGTTGATGACCTCAAGATCCTGAAGGCATGCTATCCTGTGTCTTATCTCCTGCTCCCTGATTACAGCATAATCAGGTAATCATTCATATTCCTGAATCTGTATTAAATTTGAGGAATGTAACTAATCTCCAATCAGTTTAGCCCGTTTCCCAATGAAACACAATCACAAAAAAAATTACCCCTTGTGTTTGAGAAAGTGACGATTTTGTGGTATTTAACAGATTAAGAGCTACATAATGTGAATCTTTTAAGAAATTTCCATATATATAAAAAACCCTAGGCTCTTTTATTCCCCAAGATAAACATGTTACTTGAATGTTATGTAGTTTCACAGAAAATGAACTGACATTTATGTAATGGCCATAGCGCTGAGGTGTTTATTCCTCTTCATGAGTTTAGCTCCAACACACCTGTCAGGAAGTTTTCATTGATCCTAATGACATTGATTAGCTGCTTCAGGTGTTTAATTAGGGCTGGAGATTGGACACCTTCCTATAGTGTTATTGTAAAGGCTCGCTTTCGTGAGTGCAGGAAACATGGCAAGGCAGGACGGATGAAGATTAACGTATTTATTTAAACAAGAAAGAGCACGAAGACAGGTAACACAAGCCATCTACATTCAACGAAGAACCAGGACAGGACTGACACAGAGGGAATTTATACAGATAGGCACAAGAGGATAATGAGGGTTACACAGGTGTATGACATGACTGATTAACGAGCACAGGTGGAGACAATGAACTAAATGACGATGAATGAAAACAGAGAGCACATGATCAAACTGACAGGACAATAACAAAAGAACATGTGACAGATGACAGATGACAGAACCAAATGAAAACAAGGAACATGTGACAGGGACAGGACGGGGGAACAGGATAAACAGATAAACAGATAGACATGACAACAGACATGATTATGACAGTTATTGAGCTGTTGATAAATAGATTAAATAGATGTAATTTAACAGTATTATAAATGTAGTTAGAATACTCTGTGTTTAGAAATTTATTAAAAGTGAATGATATTGTTTTTACCATATTAACATTCTTGAATGTCCATGTATGAAATCTTAATTGACTTCCTCTTAAGTAACATCATGCTTTCTTTTTCAGATTTCAGATAACCCAAAGTAAAAAAGGCAGTCATCCGATGCAAACCAGATTTTGAAATATTGAGCCACTGGGTCACTTTATTTTTGATGACATATGACTTCTGAAAGTAATGTTTTTACAGATTAATGCTTTTGCCTCATTGTTAAAGAATTTTATTTTCTGTCTTCTGATTGTCTTAAACTGTGAAATAAAATGAACTGACTCAACTGCTGGAAAGTTGTCAATTATGTTGATGTATCATTGAAGTGTAGCTTAATGTTGCTTAATGTCAACATTAAGTTGCATCAGATCTCAACCTTATTTTATGTTGACATTTCAGTTGTATTTTCAATGCTTGAGAATCCCATTAACATTGATCAAAATATATTTACCATTGATTAGTTTTAATTTCAATTTTGATTTAACAGCAGTGATGTCGAATCAACATCACCGTGCAACATTGATTCGCTGATGTTACCATTTTTTTAATTCATTGCAATACTGATTCAACATTGGTGATTTACATCATTACACATTTTCTAGTATTTGAAAATGAAAATAAATGCTTTAACATATGTTGAAGAGGTCATTCAAATAGTTGTAATATTTAGAAGCATAAACGTTGAAAATAACTTGATTATAAATCAATGAAAATATATCGATTCAAATCAATCATAGTGTAACTGTCACATGTCACCTAGTCCTGTCTTGTCATTATTAGTTCAAATTTATCACCATGTCTAATCAGTTATCCTTTCACCTGTTATCACTTTGTCTACCACCTTCAGCTGTGTGTCATTTAGTCATCTGTGTATTTAAGTTCCTGTCTGTGTATTCATCCCTGTCGGTCGTTGTTTGTGCTATGCACCCTGTGACACCTGTTGCCCGTTCTTCGTGTCAATAAACCTCTTTGTTACTTGTTACCTTCGTCTCCTGCCTGCCTTCCTACCATCCCAGCGTTACAGTAACATTGATTCAACAGTATTACCATTGAATATTTTGCTAATTTCAATGTTGATTCAACATTGGTGATGTGGAATCAATAAGTGTAATGCTGACTCAACATTGCCATTGATTTTTTTTCAGTTTGTGTTGATTCAACAGCAGTGATGTAGAAACAATCATACTGTAACAAGGATAGAACGTTATTAACATCGATTGTTTTGTTGAAATCTCACTATTGTTTCAATGTTAAATGTGGGTGCAAATGTGATATTGAACTAACATCACTCCATAATGATGATTCAATTCAATATTATCATCGATTGTTTTGTTGGAATCTCGGCAATGCTTCAACATTAACTGAGGGTGCAAGAGTGATACTGAAGCAACATCACTTTGTAACATTAATTCAGTGCAATTAGAGTCAACGCATCAACATTGTTTCAATAATTACATGCTATCTGGGTTCTGCTCAAATTGGCAACATGACTGAGAACAGAGACATTCCAGACACGGGCCTATTGACTGGCCTAAACAAGCCTAAAGACTTGATATTAATGTGTGTGAAAAGAAAGAGATAACAATAAAACATGTAATTTACCTGCATGTGCTTTCTCAAATTCGACTACTAATTCTTGAAAGCCAGCACCTTGTGCTTTTTAGATTGACAATTCACACCACATTCACCAGGAATCCTTTTTGACACTGAACATTTTGAAAATCTCCCTCATATATGGGCATGGGTGATCAGGAATGTCTCTGTTCTGTCATGTCGACATCGCTAACTCCCTCCGTCTCGTCCATAATGTTAGCCATTCTTCTTGTTGCCTTCTGATTTACTCCATGCTAGCTTCGTAGACTAGCCTACGTCTGTGGTATGATAACAAGGAAATGATACATGTGTTTTCTGTATTACATTAGGTTGACATACATAAGTTGTGCAATGGCAAGAAATAAAATTGATCATGCCACCAAATACAGATTTAAAACTAGTTCCTAGCCTGGCTTGAAAATGTAACTAGAAAGTAGATATTTGTATAAAAATGTAATTCTGATCATTATTATGAAACATGTTTGTATGTACAGAGGTGGTGTACTCATTTATGATGTCTGCAGTATCCCTGATGAAGATGCTAAATAGCAGTGGGTAACAGCAGAAGTGGTCGTACAGTCTAAAGTCTCTGCATCATGTTCCTCTATCACAGAATTTACAGCTGAACTCATTTAGTATTGCATTGTTCTTGTAGTGTATTGACTGACTATTGCAATGGTGAGGGTCCTTAAAGAGACAAAGGCTTGCAGGACATTCATGTTTTTCCCCCGGGGGTGAATATGTATTTATTTATTTTTTTCCACAGTGTGATTTCCGCCACTGCCCAAGTAAAGATATATGTTCCATGCTGCCTTGAGTTCAGTAAAAGTTCCCAAAGTTTCGAATGTCTCCTCCTGTCATTCAAGTATTTTACAGTTTGTGCTGTTTGTGGAAAAACCGGTAAAAAAGATGTTTCAACTGTTTCTTTTCAATCCCTTACAATTCAGAGGAAAAAGACAGTAGAAAGAATTCAGACCTGCTAAGCAGCATAATATGCATTTATGCCAAAGGCATTTCCGTGTACAGAACAGCTCATGAAAAAAAAATCACTACACACACTATAAGTGATAAAATGAGTATTCATTTATCCACTTATTTAATTTACAAATTAAATCAGACATAATCGAATAATTTTGCTGCTATTTTCACCAGTGATACATTTATTGTTTTCTATTTGACTCTAAATGAAATGTGCATATCCTGCAGTTTGATGTGATTAACAGTTGATCTTTTCAGATAGGTTTGACAGCCAGTTTGACAGCCTTGGTTATGGTAAGACCCCTGTTTATTGTACCACACGGTCAACACATCAGACTCATTCACCCTCTGATGCCAACTTCCACAGTGCCCATGCCCACCATTTGGCTTCTTTTGGTGTATAGGGGATCATTTAGATTTTTTAATGGCCATTATATGGGCTCACATTGCAAATGGGTGCTAATAATGGGGCCGAAGTGGGCTGCACACAACCTTATGGAGCTCATATGCGTGATCACAGTGTTTCGTCACTATGTTGTTCTACATTGTTCATGTTTTTAGAGGCAGTTTCCATCATCACTACATTGAAAACACACAAAGTAGTAGAAGTAGTAGTAGAGCTGTCGTCTGGTTTATTAGAAGCAGACAGCTCCTTTATTATCATTGCTTCACACAAGCTACTCTCTGTTGTCTCAGACGACGACATCTCAGCCAGACGCCGCTGTAGCTTCTCCAAAATGGAGGGGTTCCTCACCGCTAGATACCGCTAAAATTTACACACTGCACCTTTAGGTTTATAAACAAATATGGTAACACTTTACAATAAGTTTCAATCGTTGAAATTAGTTATCTACGCAAGTGAACATGAACTAATAATGAATTACACTCTACAGCATTTATCAATTTTTGTTAATGTTAATTTCAACATTTACTAATACATTATTAAAATCAAGAGTTATATTTATTAACATTAATTAATGCACTGTGAAGTAGCATGAACAAACTATGAACAGCTGTATTTTTATTAACTAATGCTAACAAATATGAATAAATACAGTGACAAATATATTGCCTGTGTTTGCACGTTAGTTAAAAGATGAATTAATTTTAATTAATTAACCTTATTGTAAAGTGTTACAAGTGTTACATTATAAATATGTATAATGTGTAAATAATGTGAACATATTATTGCTGGAAATTTATTCATTTAATTTAATTTTATTTTATTTGACAAAAAAGTAGCGAATACACTCAATTCGTCAAGGATAACACAATAAAGTTTAAGATAAAACTTTTCCATTGTGGCTCCTTTGTTTTCCATTTGAGTCCACTAAGCTGTTCTTGCTATAAGAAACAGTTGAAAAAGGTCAAGAGACCTTGTAGCGAAGTCCCGCTACAATTAAGTTTAGCTGGTTGAGGCGGCCAAATATGGATCAGATTCCGGTCACAGAATCAGGAGTGGAGAAGAGATTTAGACTGAAGCATTTATTTAAATCTTGAGTATGCATCTGAGATATGCAGCTGTGACAAGTATGGTCTACAGAAAGAAATAAAGAGAAATAATTTACAATAGTATTCATCTAACATACAGGGCTCATTGCAATAATTAGACTAACAGAGATCAGCAACAAAGTACAGGAAACATATTCAACAAATTTCAGTATTAATAATCATAATAAAGTTAACAAAATTACGATACTGCACTGAATATTAAACTGGTGAAAGCGATTGTACATGTAAATAGCCGCTATATCTGCTCGTAAAAGTGGAACGGATAGTGATGAGTCAGCAAATTTAACTCGGCAAATTACGGCCGGAATTAACATTAAACTCAAATAATATAAACATCAGCAATCGCTAATCACATACACTACATATACTAATAGATACCGAAGTATATTATTACTTACAGTTATTGCATGAACGCATTACACAGAGCATAACAGCAGCATAAACACGGATTGACTTCCACCAGCGTGCGTCGCTAATAACGGAACGTATCGGAAACAACAACTAAACATTAGTTCCTAGAACAGGCTTTCTGACACAGCCGCCCCAATTATCTGGCAAGATAATTAAACGCTCTAAGAAAGTCTGTCTGAAGTGTCTGTGTCATCATCCTCAAGGTGAGGAAGTGGGATCAGCCGGGCAACTGGACGGGTATAGGTTTTATCCTTAACTTTGACCCTGGCAATCCGAATCCTACCATCAGCCCCGGCTAGGGTCTCCATCACTGTGCCGATAGGCCAAAGTGCCCGGGGAAATTGGGGATCAACGATAAGCACCACTTGACCTACTGTCAGTTCTTTGCCATCCACTTTCCACTTGTGACGACCATGCAAGCCTGGGAGGTAATGGCAAATGAATGCAGTCCAGAAACAGTCGGCCAGCACCTGACTATGTCTCCACCTCCGTCTACCAAGTAAATTGTTAGAGTCATACAGGACCTGTGGTAGAGAGGCATCATGCCGACCCATAAGAAGTAAGTTTGGTGTCACAGGATCCGGGTCTGCGACATCCGAAGATACATAGCCAAGTGGCTTAGAATTCAGGATGCTCTCAACTTCGACCAAAAGGGTTTGTAGTACTGGTTCTGGGACCGACTGGTCTCGTAGGATGGCACGCAGCGCTGTCTTGACTGATTTTACCTCTCGCTCCCAAGTTCCCCCAAAGTGAGGCGCACTTGGTGGATTATGACGAAACCGGATTTTCTGCCCAGCCAGCTGCTCCTGAAGCTGTGGTGACATGACATTGAAGGTCTCTCGTAGTTCTCGATCACCTCCAATAAAATTAGTGCCATTATCGCATAGAAGTTCCATAGGCTTGCCTCTCCGTGCTATGAATCGACGCAAAGAGAGCAGGAATGCATCAGTGTCCAAGTGCTCTAACAGGTCTAAATGCACACATCGTGTCGTCATACACTTGTAAATAATCCCCCATCTTTTTTCCTGACGGCGACCAACTTTAACTGCCAATGGCCCGAAACAGTCTGCACCGGTAGAATAGAAAGGCGGCTTATACAGATTAAGTCTGCAGGGTGGCAGATCAGCCAATCGAGGGATTTGAGGCTTGGCCTGCCATCGTTGACAGTCTTGACAGGTACGCTGATGTTTTCGTATCGCCTCTCTACCTCGCAGTACCCAATATTGGCGTCGTAGTTCAGCTAGGACCCTTTCTGAGCCGGGGTGAAGGAGTCGCTGATCTGTCTCCTTAATTAGCAGCTTGGTGACAGAATGGGCAGGGTCTAACACAATCGGATGTATTGCCTCCAGGTTACGGTCACTAGCACGACGTAACCGTCCACCCACTCTAATAAGACCGGTGACCCTATCATACTCAGGGGCGAGAGAGCTCAAACGACTGTCTGATAGGATCGACTGTCCGGCCTTCAGAGCCTTTACTTCAAGCGGGAATAAGTCATTTTGAGCCTGCGCCAAAAGGAGCCGTTCTGCTTCGATATAGTCAGAAGCTCCAATAAGACTGTCAGTATCGGTGCCGGCCGCCCCATGCAGGGACCTAGCAGTGGACTGGACAAGCTCTTTCCATGTATTGTACTGGCTTGGGTCAGGAAGGGAACTGCTAGGCACAGACATGGTTCCAATAAAGTCAGCCTTCTTTAATTCACTGAAGTCTGGCTCCCTTTCAATTTTGGGTGTGAATGGCCACTGGTCAACTGGCTGGCTCAAGAAGGCTGGCCCTAGACTCCACTGATGAGGACCTGCCAACTCTGTTAGAGTGAGACCTCGTGTGATGTGGTCAGCTGGGTTGTGAACTGACTCAACATACCTCCATTCAGCCTTTTCGGTGAGGGTCTGTATTTCTGCTACACGTGTTCCCACGAACACCTTGTAGCGACAGGATTCTGATGTCAGCCAGTATAATACAGTGGTGGAGTCAGACCAGAAAGTGACCTTGTAAATCGGAATAGTCAACTCTGTTTGGATCACCTTGGCCAACTGGGCACCAGTCAGAGCTGCACTCAGCTCCAAACGAGGCATGGACAGACATTTCCTTGGTGCTACTCTCGACCTGGCCAAGACAAAGGTTACAGTGATCTGTCCTTGACCATCTGTGGTACGCAAGTAGGCCACTGAACCGTAGGCTCTTTCGGATGCATCACCAAAGACATGCAGCTCGTGGATAAGAGGTGTTATCATTGGAGGCTGAGGTGTATGTTCGAGGGAACTGCAACTAGGGGAGAGTCGGGAGCTCTCTTACCCAGACGAGCCACCGTTCTCTTAAGTGCAGAGGTTCAATGGGATCGTCCCAAACGAGCTTGAGCTTCCAAAGATCCTGAATAAGGACCTTGGCCCTGGTAGTGAAGGGGATGATGAATCCCAACGGATCATATTGACTTGCCAATGTCTTATATATGTTCCTCATGGTAGGTGCAGCGGTCTCCGTAAAGTGCAAATTGTACCCCAGGGTGTCATCAATACAATTCCACCGGAGACCAAGAGTCAGTTCTTGGAGGTCAGTACTGCTTTGTGCTAACCAGCGCTCGCTATTAGTGGATTTTGCATCTGCAGGGAGGTGTTGTATCACCGATGGTACGTTGCTTGCCCATTGTCTTATCTCAAATCCTCCATCAGAGAGCAGCCGACGCAGTCCATCCACTGTCTCTGGCTTCATTGGCCGTTGGTGTATTGTGGAGGCAATTATCGACATAGAACGAATGTCCTACTATGTCTACTAAGTCAGCCATGTCATCCCTGTGTCCGTTGGCGTGGTGTTGGAGGGCAAAGATGGCGCAGCATGGGCTGCATGTAGTGCCAAACGGAAGTACCTGCCATTCATAGATATCAGGTTCCACCTCCCTGCGCATGTCCCTCCAAAGGAAGCGCAGCACTGGTTTATGTTCTGGTAGCAAGCGTGCCTGGTGGAACATACCTTTGATGTCCCCGCTGATAGCAACAGTGTGTTGGCGAAATCTCAGCAGGACACCCAGTAAGGAAGGTCCCAAAGTTGGCCCAGGCATCAGCTGATCATTCAAGGACTGTCCCTGATATTTGAAGGAACAGTTAAAGACTATCCGGTCTTTACCATTGTGATGCACCATATGGTGCGGGATGTACCAGGACTCTTCACTTCTGTCAGCCTCCTCTGGAGTTATCCTAGCCACATAACCAGCCACCACCAACTTCTGGATCTCAGCACAGTAGGCTTTAGCCCTCTCAGGATCCCGTGCCAGCCTCCGCTCAGTGCTACGCAAGCTGGGGAGAACAGTATCTTTGTCCACATGGAGTAAGCTTATAGGCATTCGTCTCAGCAATGGGGTAGCGTAACGTTGAACACCATTTATATTCACCCGAATTGTGGCCCTTTGTAGCAACGTATAAGCTTCCTTATCCTGTTTGGACCTGGTGACCATTTTCTCGTTGTAAGGGAGAATATCAGCTTGCCAGAGCCTTTCGACATGGTGGATAAGATCATCTCGGGCTGGAATTGTCATGATGTGGAGACATTGCTGATTCCCTCGAGAAGGTTGCATTGGACTCATTGGGCCCTGGAGAGACCATCCAAGCTTTGTGCAGACGGCAATTGTTCCCCTAATTGGGCCTTGACGTATGGGCTGGATTGGTGTCAGAAGGTGGGGATTATCTGACCCGATAAGGAGCAATGGTTTTACCCTGTCCACAAGAGGCAGCGGCAGATCTTTCAGGTGTCGATAGGTCTTCTGGAGAGCAGTAACAGGGTAGTTGTGCTCCGCTAGACACAGACCAGTTGCCGTGAACGCATTGCGTACTGTAAATTTCGTCATGGGCTTGGATACTGAGGACACCTCAAAAGATATTGATGAGCCTTCAAGTTCAGTGTGACACTGTTGGATTGTCTGTAATGGAAGCAATTCAGGAGTGCCAGTTAACTTAAGCTGCTGCACTACCGGCTGAAGCACAAGTGTACTCTCTGATCCATCATCAAGGACAGCATGGGTTTCCATAGTATGACAACCATTATGAAGAAGGACTTTGACCACTTTCAACATGACCTTCGGAGAACGGTTAGGTCTGTCCAGGTAAATCCTGGTGGGTGGCAAGCTTACCATGAGTACAGCCCTGGAAGTATCGTTAATAGACTCATGTAGAACTGTAAGATGTAGCTCTCTGCAAATTTTACATGGACGCTTGAGGTTGCAGGCCTCTACTGCATGTGCCCGACCACACCTCCAGCAGCGTTTCCCATCTTTAATCCAAGTGACAATTTGAGTTGTGGCTAACCCTTTAAATTTGTCACAGGAGTTGAGGTAATGGTCCCTGCTGTCACAATGGGGACAGTAAGGCTTTGGCTTTGAGTTGGGTTTTTGGTCTGCAGATTTAGGGGGCCTTGTGATGCTCTCATTGGCCAGGAGAACTGGTATTGGCCTCTCCTTTGGACGAATGGATGTTGTAGCTTTACCGTAGAGCCTCGATGAGTCACTCTGGAATAAGGTTGCAGCTCGGCTGGCGATGCGTTTCGCTTGAGACTTGATCTCTAACCATGTGGCCAGATCAGGAAGTGTATAGGTCTTGTCGGTACCCATCTGGAGAATGCCCCTATTTAGGCAGTATTCAACAAAGCTGTCACGATAAGCAGGTGGTAACTTACTTAGAAGGCGATCTACATGAGAGCCACACATGAGCTCATAACCGTTCTGGCCTTCAAGAGTCCTCAGCATGCCCACCAATGATTGAACGGATAAGGCAAAGGAGTCAAAGGCATTAGCATCCCCCATTTTGAGTGGCGGAGTGCTCATGATAGTACCCAACTCAGACTGAACAAGCTGTCTCGGCTGTCCATACTTATCTTGAAGAGCCTGCAGTGCCGCCGAATAAGGACATGGATGATACATATAGGCTTTTGCCAGCTGCTGAGCACTGGGTAGCTTCAAATGGCTTAACAAGACGTGATATTTATACTGTTCACTGAGATGGCTGTGATTGCTCAAAAGATTGTCTAGCGTCAACTTTAGCAAGGCAAAGTCACTCTCATTACCACTTTCAAACACCGGCAATTTGGGTTGTGGGATACCATAGGCTGATGCAAACAGTAGCTCTGTGCCAGGGTGTGCTGGCTGACCCTCATACTGAAAGGGTAAGAATGAAGGCGGTTGAGCACGGCTAGGGACAGTAGGTGGCATTGTTGAAGCCTGATAGCTGGTAACTGGAGGCCGGAGCAGACGTGCTTGTGGATTCACAGGAGGAAGTGCTGTCTGCAGTGGCGGCGGTGTTACTGTAGTAGGCTGATGTGGCACAGATGGCGTGCTTGTAATCAAGGACTGTACAGCAGTAGACATGACTGTGACTCCTGAATAAGTTCGGGGTACCACAGTCGATGTTGATAGCACAGTACGGGCTGGCGCCGTGATATATGTAGTCTGAGATACATTGGAGACTGGTGATGTGACCGCTTGTGGTAGCAGGTGGACCGCTGCTGGTGGTGCACTTCCAGATTCAGCTGTTAACTGCAGTGGTCTAAGTGATGGCTGAGACACCCAAGAGTCATCAGAAATAATCTGCTCTGCAGGACAGATTTGTATGGTTGAGGTCACAGCCGGTGACTGAATAGGTGGCTGTTGGAAGGAGGAGGATGGATGAAGTGGACTTATGACTGGACTAATGTGTTTGAGCTGAAGTGGAAGTGATTGGCTGTCTGATAAGCCAGGAGGCACAGGAGTTGTTGAACCAGAGTCTTTAGTAAGCATGGAGGATACGAGTTTAGCTACCTCAAGCTCAGTCTCTGCTTGTTGCAGCTTACGCTGTCTTTCTAGCTGCTTGGATAGGGCCTGCATTGCTGTAAGAGCTTCTTCTTGAATACGCTGGGCTTCTTTAGCTTGTGCCTGTAGCCGCTGGTATTCCACATCAGCCAGAGAGTCCTCCTCGACCTGCTGGCGTAGACTGTCTAACTGCCTCTGTTTAATCTTCTCCTCCAAAATAGCAGTCTGGACACTAGAGAGTTCTGGTGGAAGATAAACGCCAGTAGAGGTAATCGAGCGCCTACTTGTCCTGGAATGTGAGCTAGCACCACTGCGTGACGTTTTCCTCGAGCTGCTTCTTGGTTGACTGGGACAGTGGGAAGAAGCTTTAGGAGGAGGGTCCTCAGTGGGTCGGTAGCCAACCTCATAATCGTCCAGGTGTGAAGGCAGATTAGTCCTGCGGCGAGGTCTTTCCATTGTCTCTGATGTGTCCCTTTCTGCTGTATCCATACTGGTTTGAGCTTGCTCTCAATCCGGCTCGAAGGACCATAAAATGTAGCGAAGTCCCGCTACAATTAAGTTTAGCTGGTTGAGGCGGCCAAATATGGATCAGATTCCGGTCACAGAATCAGGAGTGGAGAAGAGATTTAGACTGAAGCATTTATTTAAATCTTGAGTATGCATCTGAGATATGCAGCTGTGACAAGTATGGTCTACAGAAAGAAATAAAGAGAAATAATTTACAATAGTATTCATCTAACATACAGGGCTCATTGCAATAATTAGACTAACAGAGATCAGCAACAAAGTACAGGAAACATATTCAACAAATTTCAGTATTAATAATCACAATAAAGTTAACAAAATTACGATACTGCACTGAATATTAAACTGGTGAAAGCGATTGTACATGTAAATAGCCGCTATATCTGCTCGTAACAGCAAATTACGGCCGGAATTAACATTAAACTCAAATAATATAAACATCAGCAATCGCTAATCACATACACTACATATACTAATAGATACCGAAGTATATTATTACTTACAGTTATTGCATGAACGCATTACACAGAGCATAACAGCAGCATAAACACGGATTGACAGTCATCTTCCACCGGCGTGCGTCGCTAATAACGGAACGTATCGGAAACAACAACTAAACATTAGTTCCTAGAACAGGCTTTCTGACAGACCTACTAAAGCAAACACTTATCTCCATCATAGTTGCATCAAACCAACTATTATTTTCAATAAAACATCTAAACCTCTGTTAACCTGGGCAAACCCATATGGGGCCTGCATGGACAAGGACAAAAAGGGCTGGGCAAGAACACTTATAGTGTTTAAATAGCTGAGACATTTTATGACTGTGTTCGGCTTACACAGGGTGGGATCTATGCTAACAAGTCAGAGATCAGTTTTGTTCGCGATGCATCGCACTGCACAGACCGATAGGTATATGACATCAAAGTACCGTGAGAACGTTTGGAGAGCATACGACTTGTTGAGAATTAACATTGGTTTAGATGCCAATGTTTTATTGAAAATAATGGTTTAGTTTGAAGTCACCATTATGGAGATCAGTGTTTTATTTAGTTGTGCAGTTTGACTGTTGCTGCAAGGCTTGCTGTGAGTTATGGAGAGGTTTTGTGTTATGCACTCAGAATGTATTGTGGTATTAAGCATGTTTATCATTCTTGATATTTATACACCAATTCTTGGTGTCTGTGTATGAGTAAAACTCACAAGAGGTCAAAATGCTTAGTGTGCAATGAATTTTGAATTCTGATATAAAAAAAATGTGCTAAATTCTTTGCTGCAGTATCACAAGACTACAATAATCAAAGAAAAAATAATAACAGACATCATCCATACACAAATCACTACATTAAGATTTGTTCTCTGATTTTTTATATCTGTGTGTGTCTAAGAAAGAGTTTAGTGTACCTTTTAAAGAGGTGCCAAACGTTTTTTGTACACTTTTTTTTAATCATTCAGTGATTCAATTTAAATACTGCTGTCATACTGTAGAGTTACTATAATCAATGGTTCTCATGAGATGATCACATTTTCTCTTGCTGTTCTTGTAACAAACACAGTTGCAGCAGCCAGAAAAAAAAAGAAAAAAATTAATGTTAAGAAGTCAAGAAAAAACTAATTCAAGCCACGCTGGGATCATTCATTTTATTACATAGTGTGTGTGTAGTGATGTTTTGTACAGTCAAATGCCTTTGGCATTAACCCATCATGCTGCTCAGCAGGTCTGAATTCTTTCTACTTTTCTTTCATCTGAACTGCAAGGAAATGGAAAAAATAAATAAATTTTTGAAAACCCCCATTGTACATATTTTGCCAGTGATATGAAAATTTTATACATTTTCCAAATTGTTTAATACTTTTCACACACATACACTTGATGAGAACAATGTCACTCACAGTCAACAGAATGCATTAAAGGGACCATCAAAATAAAGTGAAACCAAAAGTTTTAAAGAAAATATAAATGGGATGAGAGGCAAAAGGCAAAAATGAAACTATCCTGACTCCGTCACTGGAGGGGAGTGTGAATTTGTTGCTCACTCAGCGTGTATATATATATATATATGACCAAATAACTGACATCTGTTTAAGAGTGAATCCCCATCCTACAGCAGACGGATCTCAGACACAGATTTTTTTCACTACTGAACATGCATCTGCACTGGCTAATATTTTTTCTCATCTCATTGGGTAAGTAAATATTGTTTAATGATAACACTTGAATGAAACATACTGTTTAATGATAACAATAAGGTCCAATTTGTTAACATTGTAGGCATCACAAATGACAACAATTAACAACATTTTCACAACAATTGTTAATCTACATGAGGCGTGGCTAACCTTGGTCCTGGAGAGGCTTCAACCCTAATCAAACACATCTGAACAAGCTAATAAAGGTTTGAAAGGTTGCTAGAAAGCTTTAGGTAGGTGAGTTTTTATCAGGGTTGGAGTTAATCTCTGTAGGACTGAGGCTCTCAAGGATTAGAGTTTGCCACCCCTGATCTAGATCAATGTTTCCCAACCCTGCTCCTGGAGGCACACCAACACTACACATTTTGAATGTCTTCCTTATCTGACCCACATATTTCTGGTTTTGGAGTATCTTCTAATGAGCTTATGAGTTGAAACAGGCACACAGCCACTTATGTGGGGCCCAAATAGATTTCACCTGGGCTGTCTAACTGGGGCTCAGCAGGTTTTGACTTCAGTTTGCTTATTGGTCGCACATGGGTTAGCCCTTCAGGCTGCTAAATGTTACACTGAAACATGTTGGAGTTAATGAGATAATTAGGCGATTAATCGAGTGATGACTGAGCATCATTGATAGCTGATGATAACAAGCAGAATTACTGAAGGAAAGAAGAACAACAAGAACAGAAATTATAGCTTCCATCCACAGCCTTAGATGAAATCAACTGAAGATAAAAGACTTAAAATCTCTCAAGATCTGATTAAACAACTCCACAAACAGCATTACCAGCTTCACTTATTACAGTTTGACTTTATTTTTTGTCATTCATCTGTCCAAGTTTTCATTGAGAATTATAGCTTTTCAATTTATTGAAAATAATGGATTTCTCTGGTTGCTGTAACTCTTTGTTATGGCAAGAACAGCATGCAGACGTGATCAGATGATGTTAGCATCTTCATGATACAAATATAATCAACATGTAGTGGCTTAATTCACTGATATTATGTCTGAGTGTATATGGGTGATATGTTATTAATTTTGTTTGATTGTCGTGTTGTGACTACAGCAAGTTTAATAAGAAAATTTGAATGAGTTTTAAAACACAATTTGCACATTTTGAAACTCCTGCGAGTTTCACTCAAACATAATAATCAGCATATGAATCTCAACAATGGTGAGAGTCAGGTTCTCAGGAGTTCAGCAAATAAGGCCACTATATTTTGATTACAACGGTTTCATCAACAAGAAGCAGACATCATCTGATCATGTTTCCTCTTGCTGTTCTCACCATAAGAAACAGTTGCAGCAGCAGCCAGAGAAATCTAATGTTCAAAAGTCAAGAGCCCAACTAAAGCAAACACTCATGTTCATCATGGTGGCATTAAACCAAATATTATTGTCAATAAGACATCTAAACCGCTGTTAATTTTCAATAAGAACTTCTGTAGACGAATGAAAGAAATAAAGTAAATCTGGTTAATATTAAGTGAAGTGGTTATGCTGTTTGTGGAGTTGTTTAAGCAGATCTTAACCAGATGTTTTTTATCTTTAGTTGATTTAATCTAAGGTTGTAGCTGGAAGCTGTTGTTTCTATTCTTGTTTTTCCTCTTTCCTTCAGTGATTCTGCTTGAAGTCGGGGTTCTACAGCCCCTACTTCATTGTACCCAAGAAGAGCGGTGGTATACGACCGATTTTGGACCTGCGAGTTTTGAATCTGAGCCTTCACAGGCTACCATTTGAGATGCTCATGCAGAGACCCATTTTCGAGTGCATCCGTCCCCAAGATTCATTTGCAGCGATACTTTCGCGTACTTTCATGTCTTGACTCTTCCTTGACACAGGCCGTTCCTACGCTTTGCGTTCGAGGGGTGAGCATATCACCCTGTCTCCCCGTGTCTTTATGAAGTTTGTGGAGGGAGCCCTTGTTCCCGAGAGAGAACAAGGTGTTCGCATTCTCAACCATCTCGACCACTGGCTCATTCTAGCTCACTCTCGGGGTCAGTTATGCGAACACAGGGACCTGGTGCTCAGCCGGTTGGGTTCGGTCGGCCTGTCGGCACGACTCACAGAGGAACATGTCCAGTCGGTGTTGAACTGCTTGAATACGTCAGGGGTATGGACGGGCCCCCAACTGCATTGGCACATCAATACGTCTTGCAGTACACAGTAGTACGTCTTGCTCTGAGCTGCCTGGAGAGGCCGTTACGGGCAAGCACGTAATGGTACATACGGACAACACTGTGACCATTACGTACATCAACCAGCATGGTGCTCTAAACTCCTGTCACATGTTGCAACTTGCCCGCCATCTCCTCCTCTAGAGTCAGAAGTATCTGAGGTCGCTTCGGGTCATTCATGTCCCCGGTGTGCTCAAGCATGAGGCTGACGAGCTCTCACGAGCTGCGGTGCCAGGAGAGTGGCGATTCCACCCCCAGGTGGTCCAGCTGATTTGATGAGAGTTTGGAGAAGTTCAGGTTGACCCGTTTGCCTCTCCAGAAACCTGTCACTGCCAGCTGTTTTATTCCCTATCCGAGGGGACACTCGGCACAGATGCACTGGCACACAGCTGGCACCGGGGCCTTCGCAAATATGTGTTTCCCCTCGTGAGACTACTTGCACAAACCTTGTGCAAAGTCAGGGAGGACGAGGAGCATTTTCCCAACCAGACCTGGTTCCCGGAACTCATGCTCCTCGCAACAGCCCCTCCCTGGCGCATTCCTCTGAGGAAGGACCTTCTTTCTCAGAGACGGGGCACCATTTGGCACCCTTAGGTTCTAGGTGACTTACCCCCCCGAGGTACTTAACACTAACACTTCAGTACATGCATCGTCTACGAGATGTGCTTGCGCCTTGAAGTGAAACCTGTTCTCGCTGAGAAGACCACTGAAAATGTTTGATCGGAGTCGTGCCCACCCTCAAAGTACATGCTGACGCAATATCCACATACCACGACCACATAGAGGGCAAGTCTGTTGGTAAACTCGAACTGGTTGTCAGGTTCCTTAGGGGGGCGAGACGGTTAAATCCTCCTCGTCCTCCCTCCATACTCTCTTGGGACCTTGCTCTGGTGCTTCGAGCACTCCAGAATGTTCCATTTGAACCTTTGCAGTTGGCAGACTTTAAGATTCTGTCTATGAAGACTTTATTGTTGATTGCGTTGGCCTCTATCAAGAGGGTATGGGACCGATCATGCCTAGAGTTCAGACCGGGTGATGACCACGTGGTGCTGAGACCCTGGCCTGGCTATGTGCCCAAGGTTCCTACCACTTCCTTCAGGGACCAGGTAGTGAACCTGCAAGCACTGCCCCCAGAGGAGGCAGACCCAGCCCTGGCTTTGCTCTGTACAGTCCGTGCTTTACGATATCACATAGACGGGACTCAAAGCCTCAGGACCTCAGACCAGCTCTTTGTCTGTTACGGAGGCCAGCAGAAGGGAAAGGCTGTCTCCAAGCAGAGGATGGACCACTGGACAGTGGACACCATCGCCTTGGCTTACAAAGCACAAGGTATGCCCTGCACGCTCAGGTTGCATGTTCATTCTACGAGAGGGGTTGCATCCTCCTGGGCACTGGCTTGTAGCACCTCGCTGACAAATATTTATAGAGCTGCAGACTGGGCGACACCTAACACCTTCGCTAGATTCTATAGCCTTCGTGTTGAGCCGGTCTCCTCCCGAGTTCTCACCTTAACCGGTCAGAGACACGGAGAGGCCCCGGCTTATTGTCGGGGAAATCGTGCTGTAGAGTCAGATTGGCAGGGAAGATGAAAAGCTCAGTCTTTGCAGGCTGAGATGCCAGTGATGTTCTTCCATCCATGTCGAGATGTCCTCCAGACAGCTTGAGATCTGTACAGCTACTGTGGGATCATATGGCTGGAAATGAAAGGTAGAGCTGTGTGTCATCAGCATAGCAATGGTAGGAGAAACCATGTGCCTGTAGGGTGGGACCCTGTGATGTAGTGTATATGGAGAACAGGAGGGATCCAAGAACTGAACCCTGAGGAACCCCTGTGATCATTTGATGAGTTTGGATACCTCCCCTCCCCAGGCAACTCTGAAAGACCTACCTGTGAGATAGGATTTAAACCATTGATGTGCAGTACTTCAGTTGCCAAGTGATGAGAGGGTGGACAGAAGAATTTGATGATTCACAGTGTCAAAGGCAGCAGATAGATCCAGCACAATGAGAACTGATGATTTGGAATCAGCCTTTGCAATCCCCAGGGATTCTGTTGCTAACAGTTGTTGCAGTCTCGGTTGAGTGGCCGTGCTTGAAGCCAGATTGGTTGACGTCCAGTTGGTTGTTCTGTGCGAGGAAAGATGAAAGCTGGTTGAACACAACACGTTCAAATGTTTTTGCTATGTATGGTAAGAGAGAGACTGGTCTGTAACTGCCTACAAGTGACGTGTTTAATGTGGGTTTTTTAAGCAGTGGGGCTACCCGACCCTGCTTGAATGTGGTAGGAAAAGTGCCTGTGTGGAGAGACGTGTTGATAATGTGTGTAAGTGCTGGTAAAAGAGTGGGAGAGATGGCTTATAGAAGGTGTGAGGGGAGGGGATCTAGAGGGCAGGTGGTGGGATGACTAGAGATGAGAAGTTTGGATACTTCTGCCTCAGTGAGAAGAGAGAAGGTTAGTGGATGTGGATGGCCCAAGTTCCTGTGAGTGTGGAGCTGAGAACTGACTGCTGATAAATTAGCAAATTGATCAGCAGTTAAAGTGGTGGTGGTGGAGGCAGACATAGGAGAGAGCTGAATGTCTTGAAAAGTGCCCGTGTGTTTGCAGCGCTGTTGATCTTTATGTGGAAGTATGAGGTTTTTCCTGCATGGACTGCTCCAGAAAAAGACGCAAGCAGAGGTCAGATGAGTCTTTCGATTTGCGCCATGTCGTTTCTGCTGCCCTGAGTTTGGTCCGGTGTTTGACTGTCAATTCCATAGGCCCACAGAAACAGAGAGAGGTGTATTAGAAGAGGAGTAAATAGGAAGTAGGTTAGCAGTATTGTGTTGCCTTCTAGTGGAGTGTTGCCAAGCAACAACAGGAATGTGTTGAAAACACATTATGAGTATGAAGGAAAAGAAGAAGTGTGAAGGAAGATACTAAAATGCGTTACCAATGGCCTTGGAGTCAAGGTAGAGCCACAGGTATTCACACGAGGAGGCCGAACACAAAGGCTGCACACTTGCAAACACACTAACTTAATATATTACTTTCCAACATATTAGTGAAAACAGCTGTGTCAGCCCTAGCAATTAGCTTAGCAAAAGTCTATCGCCCGAGAGTGGCCCAAGTTAAAACTACTGCAGAAAGTGCCTAGCAATTAAGTGAGTTATTCTAAATGGCAATGAATACAATAACAAACAAATTAAAGTAAAGAACAAATATACAAATAAGCAGAGAATCGAAATTAATCCTTCCTAGCAGCAAATAATAACTAAGCAATGGAGCAGAAACTGGTATTAAGCAAAACACGTAGGCTCTCTCGCCATCTTCAGTGACCTCTCACTTCTCAAGACCAAGACCGGTCTTGAGTACTACAACACTTCCACTAGCAGATCCTTTGCGTCATCTAATCCAGATAATCCAGCATGGCCAAAAAAAACAGTCCCTTCTATTTCATCTGCAAATGAAAGCAGTGCATTTTTAACTTAAGTACTACAGCCATTTTTGTTTCCAATCTTTCAGTTCACCTCACCAGACCTAAGTAATTCATCTGAAAGAATTAACCAATTAGTGCCAAGCACCACCCATTGCCTTTTGATTCATCAAATAGGCATTATCTCTAAAATGCAGCAGCATATTAGTATGAAAAACAGCTTTTTGAAAAAGCACATTTAATTATGAAAAAAATAGATATTTAAATAAAATGTGTGAAATAGGATATTGTGAAATACATCATTAAACAATAAATGTTTTTTCATGGAATTTTACAAAACTAAATAGATACATTTATTTATTGATTTATTTAATTAATAATCAATTAAATTAATTATTTAATAATTATTGAATTACTTCAGAATTAACTGGTACATTTAATTGTTATTTAATTATTTCATTTTGAGTAATTTGGTCCTCCATAGAGCTCCGACACTGAAACTGGCATTTTGAGTAAGTGAGTGGATTCTAACTTATACACTTCTGATTGGCCATTGCATACCAGAAATCAACAAACTTATAAGATATATCTGTGATTGGCTAAGTTTCTCACCACTGCAATAACACCCAGTAATTTGGATCATTTGTGAACAAACATTAATTGGCAGACCTCCTACAGTACTGCTGCGGACCCCCAGTTGAAGACTCTTGTTTTAAACTGGATTGCTAAGTCATAACAGATGAAACGTTATCATTTCAAATTAAGTAAATTGTAAATCAGTCAAGTCAACTGCATTAAAGTGCACTTAATTGGTCCAAGGTGACAATCCTGATTTGGACCAGAAGATCACTGGATTGATCTGGGCCACATTCCTCCCACCAACAATCTGCCCTCATCTTGTTTGCCATGATCCATGCTGTACCATCAGTGCCACACATGGCCCAGTACATGGCCCATGCAGTAAGATATTTGAATGACAGGAGGAAACCGGGGAGTCATAACTTTTGGAACTTTTACTGAACTCAATGCAGCACCGAACATATATATTAACTCGGCAGCACCAGAATTTACACTGGAGAGAAAACACATATTCACCCCCCGGGGGAAAAACAGGAATGCCCTGCCCAGTCGTGCTTCTTAAAGGAGCCTCACCATTGCAATAGTCAGTCTATACATTACACCCCTTGCCCCCAGTCCACAAAATCTGAAAATATTCTAGGCGGACGATGCTCTCTTATGGTGTACCTCGGAGAAGGAGGAGACTCAGACATGCCCTCAGGTCCAGCAAAGTTATCATCAAGGTTTTCTACATCTCCTGTGGGTGACTGTAAGCATTTCAGCTCAGGTAGAGGGACAGTGTAACCATCTGGGCCACTAATTTGTCCAACTTCTCGACAAGCTGCCACAACGACTGATAAGTATGCTCACTAGTCAAGGAGCATGCCGCTCCCAAATCCACTTCCATTGTGTGTGCTTGTTTGTTCAGTATAACAGTGGCCAGATATCTCCTCTTTTTGATTTAGAAGTGGTGCAGTACACAGTAATCATTCAGTGAATTATAACATTTGTATGTTGTTCTGCTGTGGCGTTGGCTGCATCCTTGTCAGTACCGTGTCTAGTCTTAGTTAAACATACATGAGCTATGTGACCTGTTTTTTACAGTAATGGCATACAGCAGTGGAAAACCTATAGGTTTGTGGGATGTGCTACCCTCTACATCCGAAACATGATTTGTCACATTTTGATTTTCATTTGTAAGTGCAGTCTTATGTGCTGATGCATGGGCTGCATAATGAACATCGTCTTCCAGCAGTGATTTGTTTTGTTCCTGACAAAGTAGGTGAGCATTTAACAATGCTGTTTCAGTGACTAGCGCCTTTTCCTCTGTCTCTTAAAATGTGAGCGTGGGTTCAGCCAGTAGCCATCGCTGTAGCGCTTCATCCACAAACCCACACACGATTCTATCACACATGATAGATCATGATAGATCTAACTGATCTCCGAAAGCACAGTGCACAGATAAGGATCTAAGCTCAGTAAAATAGTTGGAAATGCTTTGATTGGGTTTCTGCTTACAATTGTGAAAATGAAAACGCTGAACAATCTCTGATGGAGTTGAGCTATAATGGCGTTTTAAGGCAGCTGCAATGTTCGAATAAGTCACAGAAGAGGGCAGTGTTGGAGCAAGCACTGAATTTAAAGTGGAATACATTTTTGCACCACACACACTGAGCAGCACGGAACTTTCTTCACATCATCCTCATTGTCATTTGGTGGAAAAAAACATTCCAGTCTTTCTATGTATTCCTCAAAAGAGTTACTCGAGCATTCATCAAACTCTTTGATACGGCCGAGCGTAATAATATTTGCATCAGATTGTGGGTTATTTTCATTTCATTTCATTCATTTAACAGCTGCATCATATAGACTTATCTGCATACAGTCGGTTCGAGTCCGCCCGTTGCCAGTGTAAGATATTTGAATGACAGGAGGACTTTTGGAACTTTTACTGAACTCAAGGCAACACCGAACAAACATCTTAACTCAGCAATGCTGGAATTTATACTGGAGAGAAAACACATATGGTCAAATCAAAAATGTATATATCCACTAAATATTTCTCCCTATTTAGTGTGCTTACTACGGAGCCCCTAAAGGGACGTGGTGGTGGAAAAAAATTTGGATGGGAGGAATTTTTTTTAAAGAAATCTTTTGCGTTCCCACGCAAAGATGTTTGCATTCCCACGCAAAGATGTTTGCGTTCCCTCGCAAAGATGTTTGCGTTCGCATGCAAAGATATTATCATTCCCTTGCAAAACCTGTTGTGAGCTCATACAGTTCTTGAGTATCCGGTCATTGGACCTCAAGTCAAAATCAAGCCATTTTCTTTTAGTCAAGCAAGTCTCAAGTCCTTAAATTTGCAAGCTGAGTCAGACTCCAATCAAGTCATTTGACTTGAGTCCCCCACCTATTCTCCCTACACACTATATGATTTTCAAATCTTCACTGCTTTTTGCAGATGATGTTGTCCTGTTGGCTCCATCGGGCCAGGACCTCCAGTGTGCACTGGGACGGTTTGCAGCCGAGTCTGAGGCGGCTGGGATGAGGATCAGCACCTCTAAGTCTGAGACCATGGTTCTCAGTCAGAAAAGGGTGGCTTGTCCTCTTCAGGTTGGTGGAGAGCTCCTGCCTCAAGTGGAGGAGTTCAAGTATCTTGGTGTCTTGGTGTTCACGAGTGAGGGAAGGAAGGAGTGTGAGGTTCACAGACGGATCGCTGCAGCTTCTGTAGTAATGCGGTCGATGTAAGGCGATGCAAGGCGAAGTTCTCATTTTACCGGTCAATCTACGTTCCTACTCTCACCTATGGTCATGAGCTTTGGGTCATGACCGAAAGAATGAGATCCCGGATACAGGCGGCCGAAATGAGCTTTCTCCGCAGGGTGGCAGGGCGCTCCCTTAGAGATAGGGTGAGGAGCTCAGTCACTCGGGAGGAGCTCAAAGTAGATCCGTTGCTCCTTCACATCGAGAGGAGTCAGCTGAGGTGGCTCGGGCATCTGTTTCGGATGCCTCCTGGACGCCTCCCAAGGGAGGTGTTCTGGGCATGTCCCACCGGGAGAAGGCCCCGGGGAAGACCTAGGACACGCTGGACAGACTATGTCTCTCGGCTGGCCTGGGAACGCCTCGGTGTCCCCCCGGAAGAGCTGGAGGAAGTGTCTGGGGAGAGGGAAGTCTGGGAATCTCTGCTTAGACTGCTGCCCCCGCGACCTGGCCCGGGATAAGCGGCAGAAAATGAATGAATGAAATCTTCACTGATTTTAAATCTGTGGGAGACCTTCAGAGGTGGAGGACTCGAGTCACATGACTTGACTCGAGTCAGACTTAAGTCACAAATTTTAGAACTTTAGACTTGCTTGACAAGTATTAATAAAAGACTTGACTCTGACTTGAGTGAAATGACTCAAAATAAAGTCTTTTATTTAATAAATATGTTTTGGAACGCACCGCAACCTAACCACGTGATGCCGCAGGGAAGCAGCGAGAGCTAACTTAAGAGCAAGTCGTGACTGAATAGGTGCGATGCCAAGAATAGTTAAGTTCTGGTAACGTTACCAGGATTATGTGCAAGACGAGTGCTAAGAAGAGAAGAACAGCCGTATGCAAGGCCTGCAACATGAAGATATATGATACAACCACCTCCATTTCGAATTTCATTTGAAAATTCAAATCCCACAAAAAATTGTAAGTGATGAAGTCAGACCCGCTGTTTTCAGCAAACCCTATGTCTTAGTAAGGTTATACTAGTAGTGATACACAACGTTTGGACATGTTAAGAGTTGACTTTGAATTGGTTTTGCGTTCATTAAACTGAAAATTGGGTTAAATTAGTGCTGTCAACGTTAATATATTAACGCATGCGGTTATTTATTTTTTTTTGAAAATATTAAACTCAGTTAACACAACATCCGTTTTTTCTGTCATCCTTAGGCTAGCATTACAATATATGATCTCGCTCTTATTCACGCAAAACCATAAGCGCGCCAAAAGAGAAAAAGAATGCGCGGATGTCATACACACGACGCGCAGAAAAACGCGCGCCATTATCGAGTTCTTTGTCCCGCTTGAACGAACAATTACATACACAATAATGCCAAAAATGTCTGTTTTGTCGAGTATCCTCATTAGAGCAGCCTTGAATGAGAAATAAAGTCTTAAACGAAAGTAAAGAGTTGTGAGACAGTGAGATCCGCGTCATGTGCGGCAGCTCTTAAAGTGACAGCAACCATCTGCAGTGAAGATAATCAAACAACAAACGGAACAGAGAAAATTATCACATTTTTTGTAAGTGCAATGCATTGTAAATGGTTATTCACTGTTTATAAGGAAATGTCAGCTTTTTTTGCAATAGCACTTATGCATGTGTACAGTGTAACTGGTCTTCAGTGTTAGACATAGAGTGAAAAACCTATGGATAGTTTATGGGGATGCAGTGATGCACATAAATATATTGCACACACACACACACACACACACACACACACAAAGAAAAAGAATCGTACAGAATTGCGAATCCAACCATGCATACACAAACAAAACAAAACAAAAAACTCAATCATGTAAGCACAACCATGCAAATGCAAACAAATAGGGGTGTGACGAGACCACTATCCCACGAGACGAGACGAGACACGAGATTGGGTTCACGAGACGAGATTTTTATAGTATTTTTAAGAAATCCTCAATAATGAAACGTATGAAGGGAAAATAGTCTTTTATTCAACTGAAAATCATAAAATGCAAAAATGTTGGTGCATTTGGAAATCAACTGGTAATGCATGTCATTTTACTTCTATTTTAATGAATTATTTGCAGTAAAACAACATGCAAACACTGCTAAATGTTGCTACAAAATCAACCAATTGTTTTCTGCCCTGTATAATTTCACATGAGAAACTTCTTTCTATAGATTGAACATAAAATAAACAATATAAATAAAATAAACATAAAAATAAAAAATTCAAATTACACTTTAAGTGTCACTTTAACTGCAGTACAAAATTGACCATTTCCCAGCCATTATTGATTGTGTGGCTGTAACTGTTATATAGCTCTGCGTACACCGGGAAGTCCAGCCGTCAGCAGTGATAGCGATGCTTTCTGCCTCTTTAGGGGCCGTTCACATATCGCGCCTAAAAAAGCGTGTAAAGCGCGGCCGCGTCGCTTCCTCCTTCTTCTGCAAGCGTTCGGGAGCTCGCGCTTCTGTAGCGTCTGTCGTTGCTATGCAACCATGAACTGTGCTCTCCACGACCATCGCTTGGTTCTTGTCACATGACAAGACATTCTGAAATGTTGAGATGTTTTCATCTCGCCGCGGCACAAGCGCGCCAGGAAAAAAACGAGCGCGCCGCACCATATGCGCGTCGCGACCGCGCCGCTTCCATTTTGAGAATGAAAATGCGCGCGATATGTGAACGACCCCTAAGAGTCTGTACAACCTTGGCCGAGGTGTACGGCATAGTTTTCTTACAATGTTTACACATTGTTTGTGTCTTGTGTGTTATTCTTGCGCCAAAAACCAAAATGTTTCCACACAAATGATTTGAAAGTGGCGGGGCATCTTGAATAATAATTTCACCCTCACACTGATAGCACCACGAGACAACTTTTCACCTTGACGAGAAATCTCGTCACGTTTTAGTCTCGCGAGATCTCGTCACACCCCTACAAACAAACAATACTCTTTTCACTTGAACACACATTCACTCACAAATATTAATGAATCAAACTCAATCAAATCCTCTCTCACTCTCTCATTCACTCACTCACACACAGTTTTTACTTTACACAGTCTTCTGTTAAAAAGGAAGGATCTAACTTATGAATGTGTTCATGTCCCATAAAGTTGATGCCTGTTTGAAGAATGTCATTTGCTGGCATAGAAACCATTATACTTGAATTGTTTCATACTTTTTCACGGTCTTCTGCAATGTTTGAGGACTATTAAGATGTACCTAAATACTTGGCATGCTTTTTTGGCCTAATTTCAGTTGCATTTACATTTTAGGCAACGTAGTTTTATTTTTAGATTTTTATTGTATTAACAACTCAGCTGTATGTGGACACCTTTTGAGTAGAAATGCATATCGCAATTTTTTTGATGCAAATAAAACTCTCATTGTCCATAACTACTGTATTTTTAACTTATTTTAATATATAAATTCATTTAAATCATCAAATATTTGTATGACTTGACAGAGACTTGCTTGACCTAAACTACGACTTGACTTGAATTGCTTGACATAAAGCAGTGACTTGCCTTGATTCTCACAAAAATTGATTTGGACTTGCTTGAGACTTGAAGGTTGAGAGTTGAGACTTACTTGTGACTTGCACGTGACTCCCACCTCTGGAGACCACATTCATAATGACCATTTCAACAGATCGTCCCCAATCTCAGTGTTCAGAGGGTTGTGCAAAAAATCTGTCTCGATTGGGAGCACTTAAATAATCGTAATGCGACCAAAAAAAAATAGTTTGCGACAAAGCCTCGAATCATTTTCTCTCGACGCCCAAGTAATCTGTCGGATGTATCCAATAGATCCAATTTTCGGATATCGGCAATTATGCAGTGTTTGCGTTGGTTGGGCTCTTGACCCTATAAACATCAGTTTTTTTTTCTTCTTGCTACTGAAACTATATTGGCCGAGGGAGCTCATAAGAAAACGCATGCAAAAAAAAAAAAAAAAAAAACCCAACAAATTAAGAAAACGTGATCATCACTTTGAGAACACATGCTGCAAATCCTCACAACACAAGCAAACACAGAAAAGCGCTGCAAATAGCACAAACCACAACGGAAATGTTTCAAAGGGACCCCATAAAGTGATGAACCCTACTAGAACCTGCTTATCATCTGTGTCCGAAACCAGTCACCCGTTCACTCATTCACTAATCCCTATATAGTGTACGGCATTTGAGTTCACAATGTGTTCACAATCATTAAATACTGCAAAACAGCATACAAAAATAAACAAGTGTACATTATTTCATGTATTTATTATTTTTCATAAAGTGTTTTTCAGTTTGCTAGAAACTCACAGATGTCGTGGTCGTCGAGCACCTCAGGCGGCTGTTATGATGACGTCACATTAATACGCTACTGATGATTAACGAATATTTTTAAATCATCCACTAAATTATCATCTCTTAATGTATAATGAGTTAACAACAATGCCACATATTAAAACACTTTTCTGTTAGTGAAACATTACATGGAGTTAATGCCTACATAATATATTTTAATTATATTTTTAGTTTGTGTTGTTGTCTAGTAGGGTTCGTCATTTTTTGGGGTCCCCTTGAAACATTTCCGTTGTGGTTTGTGCTATTTGCAGCGCGTTTCTGTGTCTGCAGCGCGTTTATGTGTTTGCTTGTGATGATCACGTTTTCTTAATTTGTTGGTGTTTTTTTTTTTATTTGCATCCGTTTTCTTATTTGCAGCGCGTTGAGCAAATGTCGTATTGTGTCGAAACGCTTGTGAAACGTGCAGAAGCTCCGTTTAGCCATAGTCACGAAACATCTACGCTTCGGGATCTCGACACTGTCGAAACGTTAGTTTCGCGTCAGCCATCCCTAGATAGCAGCATATAGTCTAACAACTAGCAGAGTCGCTAAGGTTTTTGTATTTTTAGACTTTTTCCCAAACTTTTGGTTAAAATATCAGCTAAAGATGGGAGGCAGGGGAAGAAAATGTGAAGATAAGTTTGTGAGTAACAAAACTGATCACGATGCGATGGAGGTTCGTGTTAAAAACGTGTAAAAAACGTCTTTTGGAGGAATGTGCTGAGAATACCACTTACTCCCAGGAAAGTGCATGTTATGAAGAAAGTGCTGTGCTGATAATGAAGAAGATATTTCTAATGTGGATATCCTCGAAGGGATTTATTGTGTCGGTAAAAGTTTTGACAAGCAAGAAAAAAAGTTGGAGAGGAGAACTATAGCGTCATCTACGAAGTAAGATTTAACTTTGATTGCAATGAGTGCGCCGACATTTTTTTATATAAATGCAAATTCTCTAAAACTAACTCTAATTCTCTTTTTGGGATGACCTCTATGTTAGAGCCCTGTGCGGTACTGTTTTCTTAAACCTGCTCCCGCTGAATGTATGACCAAGACCGCCCGCTCCCGCAACCTGTGTGTTCCACTCCCGCTGCTCCCGCGGACTACACATATCTACTCAAACTAAATATTCGTTCAAGTTAACATCCAGAATAACAGACTTTAAACATGTTTGTGTTTAAATAAGATGAATTAACCAACGCTAAACCAAAGCACCACACATGACAAACATATTGGGTAGGCCTATTTTTTTCATTAGGGTTGTAAAACATTAGGCCAAACTGTTAAAACAAAACCACAACTAGCGGCACCTCAGTTTTTAGGCTACTGCATACACACTCAAGTTACTCGAGTAACTTGGAAATAAGTAACCCTAACACAGAGAACTTTGAAAATAGGCTATATCCTAACAAATTAAATATAAAACGAAACAAATAAAATAAATAGAATGCTTAGAAAAAAAACTTACAGATTTTACATTATAGCTTGCTTAACAAGCTATTGCAAAAAATAAAATAAATAATAGCCTACTAAATAAAAATAAAAAATAACGTAGAATGAATTTGATCACTGGGCCTTGCTTTGCTTACTCCATGGACCATATTAACGGCTACATTAACAAAGTGCTGAACTGTGTCAACAAAGCCTTTCCAGTCATACGGTCTAATGTCTTTACAGCAAAGTGCGACACATTTTTTCTGTAGTGTCTTCCTTAACGTGAGCAGGAAGTGTTTTATGGGGGAATGAGAGCTTGCTTTGACCACAGAAAACTGCCGGTATGTCGCCTCAGGGCAGAGGTGCCAGATTTATGTCCGTTGTAAACAAACATTTTAATCGCAACTTACGAAGTTTAACTCTTTCCCATTTTTTCAGTGACAATTGAGAATTGTTTCCATATGTCTGACATGCCTTGTTTTGCTTTTGTCAAGTAAACAGCCGCTTTAATTTTCTCCTCAACTTGTTGTGTTCACTCTATTTCTACAACACGTCAAATCTCACCGTTCCCCGCAGGTCTCCCACTAAATTTTCTGACCGCCCACAGCAAGGGTAAAACCACCCGCTACCCGCTGTCCCGTGGGAGCCCAAACCCAATGCAGCCGTCTACTCTGTTTGGTTAAGTATGTAATGCATGACTTTAATTTTAAGATCTTAAAATATTTGTCTTTTTTTCTCCCGAAATTGTGATACTTGGTTAATGATATTGTAATTTTGGCCAATAAATTCATTCAGATTCTTTAATAACCTCCCCACTTTTTTACTTTTCCAGAAAGATTTAATCGCCTTCTTTAAATATTTAAGTCATGCGTAACAAATAATCCTTTTGTTACACCCATGGACTGTTGTGTCTAGTCTTGTGATGTCATTCCCAGTTCATTTGCCCTCTCTGTGTTTACCTGATTAGTTAATTACCCGCACCTGTTTCTGTTCTCCTTGATTAGTTTGTCCCTCGTTATCTCCCGTATATATTCTCCCAGTTATGTTCAGTCCTGGTCGGTTCTTGTTAATGTCTATGTATGCTGTGTGTTCCTGCCCGTCTGATGTACCTAGCCTGTCTGAATTAAAACCCTTTCGATATATCTTCGTCGTCTTCGTGTGTTTACCCAAACCCCAGCGTGACAGAAGAACCGACCCACAAAATAGTGTTTGTCAGCAGCGTCTTCCTCCGTTTATTTTCCCGTTTTTTAGTTTTGTTTTTGTTTGTTTCGTTTTCCCCTGTCTGTCATGGATATGCCCAGTGTTCGTCTCCTACTGCTGGAGCAGGAAGACCAAACATTGGAGGACTACACGCGGACCTTCTTAGATCTCGCACATCTGACGCACTTTCCAGACGACTGCCTCTGCACGTTCTACCAGGTGAGCTTAAATGCCACATGCAGAGCGCAGTTGTCCGGAGAGGGTATTTTTTAATTTCTAAATATCCTGAATCATCTGCCTGTCCCGAGTCAATTGAATCATCCGCCTGTCCCGAGTCAATTGAATCATCCGCCTGTCCCGAGTCAATTGAATCATCCGCCTGTCCCGAGTCAATTGAATCATCCGCCTGTCCCGAGTCAATTGAATTATCCGCCTGTCCCGAGTCAATTGAATCATCCGCCTGTCCCGAGTCAATTGAATCATCCGCCTGTCCCGAGTCAATTGAATCATCCGCCTGTCCCGAGTCAATTGAATCATCCGCCTGTCCCGAGTCAATTGAATCATCTGCCTGTTCCGAGTCAATTGAATCATCTGCCTGTCCCGAGTCAATGGACTGTACGGAAATACCACCCAACCTCCCTCTCCACTCGTCCACATACCTCCATCTCTGCTGCATCCTGCCAGTCCCTCTGCTCACCCTCTACCCACCATCAGCGGCGTGGGTGTGCAGTGGGCCTGCCAGTCTACAGCTCCATCGGAGGCAGTGGATCCTCGGTCTTCGCCTCCCACCTCGACCAGAACGACTCCTTGTTGGCTCCAACCTCCCTCGTCTCCACCGTGGCCCCTCAGTTCACCAGCTACGCCGGGCTCCCTCATCCCTCCGGCTCTGCCTTGGTCGCTTGTCAACCTGCCATCGCCGCTGGACTACACTCCTCTGGCTGTGCCTCGTCCCTCCTCTGGCTCCGTTGGCTTCCTCACTCCCTCCGACGTCGCCTTGGTCCTCTGTCGCTCTGGCTCCACCACGGCCTTCAGGATCCCTGCCTGCGCCTCGGTCGCTAGAGCCGCCAGCGTCGCCGCGTCCCGCCGGATCCTCGGGGTCGCCCTGGCTCGTCGGCGTTCCAGCTACGCCCTGGTCTCCTCTGCCACCTGCTCTGCCACAGTCTGTCGCCGCCCTGGTGTCGCCTGCCCTTCCTCCACCATGGCTGCTTCCTCCTGTGGCTCCACCATGGTCGGTGGGCGTGACTGTGGCCCGGGTCCAACCATCCTCCTGCTCCAAGTCCCGTCTGTCTCCTCCCTGGCTCCTCCCACCATCTACTCCTCCCTGGTTCCCCCTATCATCCACCACGTCGTCTACCTGTTGTCCTGTCCGCCCTTCCTCTCCTCGTCCTCCACCTGAGCCCCCTCCCTCCCTCCGCAGTTGGTCCATCTACGGCGCGAGGACGCGCGCCTCCCCCCCCCCCCCCCCCGGAAGGCGCGTCCTCATTCCCAGTTCATTTGCCCTCTCTGTGTTTACCTGATTAGTTAATTACCCGCACCTGTTTCTGTTCTCCTTGATTAGTTTGTCCCTCGTTATCTCCCGTATATATTCTCCCAGTTATGTTCAGTCCTGGTCGGTTCTTGTTAATGTCTATGTATGCTGTGTGTTCCTGCCCGTCTGATGTACCTAGCCTGTCTGAATTAAAACCCTTTCGATATATCTTCGTCGTCTTTGTTTACCCAAACCACAGCGTGACACCTTTAACTTGTGTAATGTTTTGAAGGTATTTTTTGATGATTAAGCCCCTTGTATTTTTTATTTATTTTTTATTTTATTTTTTGTATTGTTGCAATTTTTTTGTTATGCTGCTATTTGCACTTAATTGTAATTGACTTAATTGTATTAAGAGTTACTGTTGTTTATTTGGTATTTTGTATATACTTACAAGCAATATTTTCTTTTTAAGAAAAGACTAGCGCTGTCATGGGAATGTTTAGATGCTAAAAGGACCAAAGAGCTTTCCTCAGTGGACATTCAAACTGGTTTTGTGATTAAGAATATAAGATTGACCTGTAGAATATCAACTAGATGCAGGCAATACACTTCTTCAGGTGATTTCTCTCTCTCTCTCATAATACTCTAAAGTTACATATTACAATGAGTTTCAATGACGCGATTCAACATTCCTTCATTACTAGTTGTAATGATGGTTTAGAATTAGTAACGGAGGCTTGGGCTCAACTTTTAAACTCTCAACTTGAGATTTGAATCCACAGCGGAAGGAAGTAGTTCCTCACAAAAGAGGGTTTTTAAGGACAATCCATTGTCATTTCTTATTTACTTACACACGTGCTTTCGTGCTGTCTAACTGTTGTATGAACACAATATCACACTCATAGCCGTGCGAAATGGCTGTGTATCACACTGTGATTACCTATGGGATCACAACCGTGAAATAAGCTACAACCATATCGCATTACTACTATATATGTGTGTATAATCTCACGTTTGTTAAAGCAAGATAAGGCCAAGAATAAATATATTGTTTTTTGTTTAGTTTTGTTTTTTGCTTTAGGATGTTATGATAGATTAATATGATGTCATAATCATCATAGATTCATCTGTTACGGTGATCTATTCCAGTATATAATATTCGATTATATGGTGCTTTATTATTATTATTTTTTTTATTATTACTGATTAAAGTAGCTTTGTGATCTAATTGATCACCATTTGTTTGATTTATTTGATTTATTTATTTAATGCCATAACAAATGTGCTTTGCAAAAACACTGCAACACAGCATCAATGTTACTTTTACTCTTTGTGTGGACACTTCAGGATGTTCCTGTGGGCTTAAAAGGGTTAAAGGTGTAAGATAAAAAGACCCGCTCAACAAATGTATTTTTACAGTAACAAACTAAGTTTACGGCAAGCAAACTTGAAGTATCTTTAATATGATTCAGACTACTGCATGAGTTGAGTTGAAATTAATACTTTACTTTTTGTTTGCAGCAGTTACAGCAAGAGACATAAACATCCCATCCCTCCTGCATGTGCAATCTTCTTCAACTACCTTTCTAGGTAAGAACACAACAGTAGTAGAAAACTGTAGAAAAACAGTAATATATACGGTAGTTTACAGTAAAATCTAGAAAAAAACAGCAATGTATTGTAAAACCTGATATATTAAAAGCACCTAAAACCTTATCAGTTAAACAGAACATACTTTGTTACTAATGTAACCTCGGTTGCCTGAGCTATGGGAACAAGCACTGCATCGCTAGACACGGTGGGGAAATCTCCTTTTTCCCCGATAACTGAAGCTTCATACAATCACGCAGTGAAACTGCACGGCCATTGGTTTGTTTTAGAATGAAACAAACCAATGACGAGGCAGTGGAGCTCCTGGTCAACTCCTGGTCATCCTGTAAGGGAGGAACTACAGAGAGTGTGATAACCTGCGCTCTGAACATAGTGTAGAGCACTTTAGGTACGTAACCATACCTTAGCTTCTGGACGACCTTGGAGTCGTTGGACCTGAACTCAAGGCAGGTAGGGTTCACAGAGAGTACTTGCAAGTCTCCTACATGCTTGACTGATGCTAAAGCTAATAGTACAGTGGCACAAGTGAGTTCAGCCTCCTAGACCCCTTTAAGAAGCGATGCGACCCTTTTACAAGCAATAATAAAAAATAAAAAAAAAAGACTAGCGCTGTCATGGGAATGTTTAGATGTTAAAAGGACCAAACGTTTCAACGTTCCTTCATTACTAGTTGTAGAGACGTTTTAGAATTAGGACAAGCTGCCCGATGACTATCCGGCTACGGGAGCAAGAAAAGCTGCTGTAGCCTCTTCATAAACCTTGAGAGTGGAGGGGGTATGGTCCTTATCCAACAACTCTTGGAGGATGGACAATATCAAAGATATGTTACATGTAGATGGGTTTTTGCTTCAGGCTGTGCACCAAGCAGAGAAGACCGACCATTTAAGGGCATAGAGGTGTCTTGACGGGGCTCTAGTCTGTGAAATCATATTTAGGACATTCTCTGGGAGGTCTGCAGGCTCCCATCGAGAGGCCATAGGTGCAGAACCCACAGATCAGACTGGGGGTGCCAGATCCTCCTGTTCACCTTAGAGAGGATGTCCTGTCTCAGGGAAATGGGCAATGGCACTGCTATGAGCAGCTGAGTCACATCCAAGAGCCAAAGTTGGTTTCTCCAGAGTGGGGCCACTAGGAGAACCTTGTGGCTAGGCTCCGTGACTCGTCTGATAACCTTAGGGATTCTCATTATTATGAGAAAATAACTCATGAGTTTCTCATTATGACATACTAAGTCGTTATTGTGAGAAACTTTCTCAATATGAGATACTAAGTCATAATTATGAGAGTTTATTTTTTGCATAAAAAAATATTTTTACTCAACTGTGGAGGAAACGGGCTTCTTTAGTGACAAGAGTCTGAAATGTAGAAAGATGAATGTTTAACCCTTGTTTCACCTATCATTCTTACATGTTTGGGTCTTTAGTGACCCAGATCTATATCTAGGTAGGATGGATCTCTACCTGTCACTATAACTCTTCTGATATTTGGAGCTTGGAAGGGTTCAGTTTGAGCAGATGTTTTATGCCATATCACTGTCCTCGCCAGAGCTCATTTTCCAGTACATTCAGCAATTGATTGTTTTGAGAAAAAATGTTTGAGTTCGTGAATATAAGCCCATTCGCGATCTCAAACATATTCTCAAAACTGTCATGTTCAACATCTTCAAAATCAATATTTTGATGCTGCAGTAAATTGCTGAGCCATTTCAAGTTTTGCTGATATTACTTCCTATTCTTTTGTTTTCTGTCTGAATCAAACATCACTTCATGATTGTATATCAGACATTGCCACCTTGTGGAGTAAAGATGAATTGCACTTTGCACAAAATATACTGCTCTGGAAAAAATTAAGAGACCACTGCAAAATTATCAGTTTCTCTGGGTTTACCATTTATAGGTATCTGTTTTGGTAAAATTAACATTTTTGTTTTATTCTATAAACTACTGACAACATTTTTCCAAAATTCCAAATAAAAATATTGTAATTTAGAGCATTTATTTGCCAAAAGCATCAACTGGTCAAAATAACAAAAAATATGCAGTGTTGTCAGACCTCGAATAATGGAAAGAAAATAAGTTCATATTAATTTTTAAACAACACAATACTAATGTTTTAACTTAGAAATCAGAAATCAATATTTGGTGGAATAACCCTGATTTTCAATCACAGCTTTCATGCGTCTTGGCATGCTCTCCACCTGTCTTTCACATTGATGTTGGGTGACTTTATGCCACTCCTGGTGCAAAAATTCACACAGCTCGGATTCGTTTGATGGCTTGTGGCCATCCATCTTCCTCTTGATCACATTCCAGAGGTTTTCAATGGGGTTCAGGTCTGGAGATTGGGCTGGCCATGACAGGGTCTTGATCTGGTGGTCCTCCATCCACACCTTGATTGACCTGGCTGTGTGGCATGGAGCATTGTCCTGCTGAAAAAACCAGTCCTCAGAGTTGGGTAACATTGTCAGAGCAGAAGGAAGCAAGTTTTCTTCCAGGACAACCTTGTACGTGGTTTGATTCATGTGTCCTTCACAAAGACAAATCTGCCCGATTCCAGCCTTGCACCCGCAGATCATCACCGATCCTCCACCAAATTTCACAGTGGGTGCGAGACACTGTGGCTTGTAGGGCTCTCCAGGCCTCCGTCTAACCATCAGACGACCAGGTGTTGGACAAAGCTGAAAATTGGACTGATCAGAGAAGATGACCTTACTCCACTCTTCTACAGTCCAATCCTTATGGTCTCTTGCAAACTTCAGTCTGGCTCTTCTTTGCTTCTCATTGATGAAGGGCTTTTTTCTAGCTTTGCACGACTTCAACCCTGACCCTAGGAGCCTGTTTCGAACCGTCCTCGCCGTGCACTTCACCCCAGCTGCCTTTTGCCATTCTTTTTGTAGGTCACTTGATGTCATCCTGTGGTTGTTGAGTGACATTTGAATGAGTTGGCGGTCATTCCGGTCAGTGGAGAGTCGTTTTCGCCCTCTGCCGGTCTGTAGCTTTGTTGTCCCCAATGTCTGCTGCTTGACCTTGTTCTTATGAACCGCCGTCTTTGAAATTTTAAGGATGGAAGCAACCCGACGCTCACTGTATCCCTCTCCCAGTAAAGCCAGAATTGAACCCTTCTTTTCCTCACTCAGAACATTCCTTTTCAACTTTTTTGGCATGGTCAATAGTTATTTTTTGATTCTAAATACTTTTGATTACTACTAGCACTGTTTTTGCCACCCAGCTGGTCCTACTGCAAGAGGATAGTGATGACCACAGAAGTGTTTTTTTTTAATACTTTTCCTCATAAATAAGATTTAGTTCAGGTGATCACCTAATCAGCACCTCATTCCGTAGAATGAGGTGTGCCTGTGTTGGAATTCTACAGACACTGGAATGGAATGGCTTCCATACTTGTAGAGATGCTGATTTAAGAAAAAATTGCAGTGGTCTCTTAATTTTTTCCAGAGCTGTATACATACACTGAAATACACCTCGGGTTGTAAGCGACCCTGTACAATTTTTGTTAAAAATGAATGAGAAAATATGCATTCTTTTATAATTTTATGATTGAGGAATACTAAGAAGGTTGATGTCTAACTTTAAAAAATGAATGAGGAGGCCTATAATGTGTCTATAATGACCCAAGGTTTGCATTTAAGGGTTAAAAATGAAAATCTTTCACTTCGTGCCTGGAGAATTTATTCTATGTGTCACTGAATGCCTCATATGCACAGGGGAGATGTCTAGAGCTCAAGTCTGCAACTCTAAAGAATATGCTGAAGCTAAAATTAGGCTTATGGAACTTCTCAACAAGAATGACAATGAGAAATACAGAACATCGCCCTTGATGTTCAACTACGAGAAGAACAGCTACTATGCCAAGCAACCTGCCAACATTTATGTGGACCTATATGTGACCTCCATCATAAATGTGGTATGTGTCCAGCATGATTTATCTTATCATTCAGTTTATTATGGGATGTCAAGCAGTTATAGTATCATTTCTCAGCACTTCTTTTTAACTACAGAACGAAAAAGCCCAGAGTCTCACAACACAGGTCAAAATGATAACTGTAAGTGCTTTTGAAAACTTTTCATTAGTATCTCACAAAGTTTTATTTGATTTTCAAGCTTACAGTATTTTAATCATTCTGAACTTCATCCAATTTTCCAGGCATGGCCAAATTTGAATATGATGTGGAATACTTACAATGTTTGTGGAATTGCAACGTTTTCTGCCCCCAAAAATTTGTTTTGGACTCCAGACATTGGTATAATTGAAAGGTATTTCTTCTGTCAGAACCTTTTATTGTGGCTGTTTTTGCCTTTTAGTGAATTTTCCTTTCACCAGGTATTGGCTTAGCGTTGCAGGCATGGTTTCCTCGTCGATTTCCCTTCTCTCTCCTGTCATATTTGCTCTTTGCTAATATGGGGGCAATCCACCCAAAAACAGAAATGATCTCATTTATGTACCCTCATGCTGTTCCAGATGATTGACATTTTTTTTTTTCTGTGGAAAACAACCAAAGAGATTTTAAGAAAAATAATCCATCTCTGTGAGTTCACGCAAGACGATCAAAAACCAAACAAACTGAACATGATGGTAATCTATATGAATCCAGTTGAAGCATCAATGACTTCTGAAGTGAAACAATAGTGTGTTTGAGGAAAATACTATTATGTTAAATGTGTTACACAACAAATATGAGCTCAAAGTCAGCATGTTGTAATTAGAGATGTGTGTTTTAAAGCTTGGAGTCATTTGGAAGCTCAGACTTTAAAATATTAGTATTTTTCTAACACTCCTATTGTTTCACTTCAACTAGTCATATTGACTGCTGTTGTTTTTTACTGTGGTTTTTGAAGCGTCGACTTTATGGGTCGTACACTTGCACACAGAGATGGATTATTTGCTAAAAATCATCATTTGAAAAGTCATTCTGAGAGTATTCTGATTTTTGGGTGGAGTATCCTTTTTCTGCTATTATCAGAAACACAAACTTAATTTTTCTTTGCAAAAAAAACCTAATTCTGTAATTTGGTCTTTACATTTAAATACAATTTTTGAATTTCTTCAACAGAATTCTGTTACTTTACTGATTATTTCCATGCAGCAGTTTAGTGTAAAGTGCTACATCTTTTATTACAAGCGACTTATCACTGGCTCAACTGTTTCATCGAATACAGCTTATTCAGCAGTAAAGTGAACGAAAACTACAATATTATATAGTAACCTAAGTATATTATAAAAATATATATATATATAGAAAATTTGAGAGAATGAAATATCATTAATGCCTGAACTAGGCGCGCGCGAATAACGTTGCCGAATTAACAAGTTTATCTTTAACGTTTAAATTCAGCAAAAAAACTTACAGGCCCATCAGTGACAGGTCTATAAAAATCATTGATAAACAACAGCAAGAGGAAACGCTCTACAGCTGAAGTTTAAAAAAATATTTAAAAAAATTTTGTGTGTAACGTTGGTTTTCGCTGAGTATCCAAATTAAAATTAACAATACATGTGTATAAAATGAAGACTAAAAATAAAGTCATAGCTCTTACTTTCTTACCTCCATGAAGTCCCGGTTGACTGACGACTGCTAAATGACGTGCATGCACAGTACTCCAAAAGTTCATTAGTGCTGCTGTTGCCTTTGCTTGCTTAAGTTGGGGACACTTGCTTGATATTCAGCAGTGTTTTTGATATGCCTGCATTGGCGCCGTTGTATGAGAACTGAGCTGAGCCGGACGATTACCTCACTGTTTTCTGCAGTGCTGATATACATAAATTAAAGTTTTATGATCAAGAACTGAAACAAGAATCAATTAAAGAGGCTAATCAAACTGGAATAAGTAAATATGCTGTTTGTCCTACTGCCATAGTACTACCAACAACACCTCCATGGTTGTTCCCAATGCCTGTAGTTGATTTACAACTTCTAGTGAAGATAAATGACGAAAATAGACAAGAACATAAAGAAACGTCTAGGTTACTAATGTAACCCCCGTTCCCTGAAGGAGGGAACGGAGACGTTACGTCGGACTGACGTCATGGGATCTCGCTTGGGAGCCCAATCACCTCCGCATAGTAAAAAACAAGCCAATGAGAATTGGCTAGTGAGATTTACATGCCAGGCCCCTCCCCCGGCATCCGGGTATAAATAGAGCCGGTATTACTCACTTCATTCATGCTTTGCTGAAGAGCCGAAAAACTGATCTCGGCCGCTCAGCGGTGACTCTGTGCTATGGCAAGGGACGTAACGTCTCCGTTCCCTCCTTCAGGGAACGGGGGTTACATTAGTAACCTAGACGTTCCCTATCAGTCAGTCACGTTCGACGTTACGTCGGACTGACGTCATGGGATCCCATGGAAAACGCCATAGCAACCGAGCCACGCTACGAGCGTCGGGGAAGCAGATGCTGGCAGGCCGAGGCGTGCCACCTGCAAGTGCAACCTTGAATGTCGTAACCTTCCAGTGCCCGGAGCAAGCCCTACAATGTCTTCCATACCAGAGGGATGGAGAGGACAGGATCTTACTCAGGAGGTGGTCGAAGCTGTTGTTCCTTACTTCAGGGGAAGAGTGCTTCGGTGACTCAATTCCCACGTTTTTCTCAGCTGACCAAAAACGCCAGGAAAGCGTCCCTCTTGGGGAAGCTACGGAGACCACACCCTACCACACCTAACGTGTTGAGCACATATGCACTGACCCGCGGGGCAGTATCTGCATATGGAGAGCTCCCTGAGGAAGGTCCTACCCAGGCTTGGGGAGGAACGCTACGCCTCAGGGGCAGGGGCTGGTCGCCCAGGGAAGACACGGGTTTACCATCGGGGAAACCGTACCGTGGACCATACACATATGGGGTTACCCGCAGGGAACCACAAACATATGGGCATCTAGCCCAGTACAAGGACTGACCGCTGGGGGCATGTACACGAGTACTGGACCTAGCGTCTGACGCCTCCGCCGCGTCTGACTGCCGAAGGATGCAGGAGGAACTCCACAGGGTTCACCAACTGGGGAACTGAACTGAGGAGTAGACCAGCGCTCGCATCTCCTCGTGAAAGGAGAATGGCGCAGCAAGCGGTCTCTCGTGGCTATCTTGAAGACAGCACACGAGAGGACACCGGGTCCACTCGGAGGTTATAAAACCTGGCGAATGTGTTCGGTGTCGCCCAGCCCGCAGCTCTGCAGATGTCTGCCAGAGAGGCGCCGCGCGCCAACGCCCAGGAGGAAGTAACACCCCGAGTGGAGTGTGCTCTCACCCCTAGGGGGCACGGCTCGCCTTGGGAATGGTACGCCAAGGCGATGGCATCCACTATCCAGTGGGCCAACCTCTGTTTGGAGACAGCCTTCCCTTTCTGCTGTCCTCCAAAGCAAACAAAGAGCTGCTCGGAGCTTCTCAAGCTCTGCTTGCGGTCCACGTAAGCGCGAAGAGCACGAACAGGACACAGCAACGCAAGGGCTGGGTCTGCCTCCTCCCGGGGCAGCGCTTGCAGGTTCACCACCTGGTCCCGAAAGGGAGTGGTGGGAACCTTGGGCACGTATCCAGGCCGGGGTCTCATCACGTGAGACAAAGCCGGCCCAAATTCCAGGCACGCCTCGCTGACCGAAAATGCTTGCAGGTCCCCTACCCTCTTAAAGGAAGCGAGCGCCGTCAGGAGCACTGTCTTAAGAGACAGGTGTTTCAGCTCAGCTGACTCAAGGGGCTCGAAGGGAGCTTTCTGTAGCCCAGCTAGGGCGACAGAAAGGTCCCAAGAGGGAATTACGGGAGGTCTAGACGGGTTTAGCCGCCTAGCACCTCTCAGGAACCTGATGATCAGATCGTGCTTTCCTAGTGACTTGCCATCGACCACATCGTGATGTGCTGCGATGGCGGCCACGTAGACCGTCAAGGTGGAGGGGGACAGTCTCCGCTCCAAGCCACTTTGAAGGAAGGAAAGCACTGAACTGATCGGGCATCTCCGGGGGTCTTCCCGGCGGGAAGAACACCAATCAGCGAAGAGACTCCACTTCAAAGCATAGGCGCTCCTCGTAGAGGGAGCTCTAGCCGAAGTGATAGTGTCAACTACCGCGGGCGGTAGGCCACTTAAGTCTTCCGCGTCCCGTCCAGGAACCAAACGTGGAGGTTCCAGAGGTCGGGACGTGGGTGCCATATGGTGCCCCGTCCCTGAGAAAGCAGGTCCTTCCTCAGGGGAACTCGCCAGGGAGGGACTGTCGCGAGGAGCATGAGTTCTGGGAACCAGGTCCGGTTGGGCCAGTACGGCGCAACTAACAAGACCTACTCCTCGTCCTCCCTGACTTTGCACAGTAACTGCGCAAGAAGGCTCACTGGGGGAAACGCATACTTGCGTAGGCCCCGGGGCCAGCTGTGTGCCAGTGCATCCGTGCCGAGGGTCCCCTCGGTCAGGGAATAAAACAACTGGCAGTGAGCAGATTCCTGAGAGGCAAACAGGTCTACCTGTGCGTCCCCGAATCTGCTCCAGATCAGCTGAACCACCTGGGGGTGGAGTCTCCATTCCACCGGGAGTGTGAGCTGTCGTGAGAGCGCGTCGGCCGCACGATTGAGCTCGCCCGGGATATAAATGGCACGCAGTGACTTGAGTCGCCGCTGACTCCAGAGGAGAAGGTGGCGGGCGAGTTGCGACATGCGGCGTGAGCGTAGACCACCCTGATGGTTGATGTACGCTACTGCCGATGTGTTGTCCGTCCGGAGCAGTACATGCTTGTCCTGCAGCAATGGCCGAAACCGGCGCAGGGCCAGCAGTACTGCTAGCAACTCGAGGCAATTGATATGCCAATGCTGGTGGGGTCCTGTCCAGGAGCCCGACGCAGCATGCCCATTGCACACAGCACCCCAGCCGGTGGTGGAGGCATCTGTTGTGACAATAACATGCCTGGACACTTGTCCTAGGGGCACCCCGGCCCGTAGGAAAGCAAGGTCCGACCACGGGCTGAATGTTTGGCGACAGCTCGGTGTGATGCCCACACGAAGCGTGCCATGGTGCCATGCCCACCTCGGGGCTCGGTTGTGTAGCCAGTGCTGAAGTGGTCTCATATGGAGTAATCCGAGTGGCGTGACCGCGGCTGCGGATGCCATATGCCCCAGGAGCCTCTGAAATTGTTTCAGTGGGACCACTGTTTTCTGCGAGAACGAGTTCAGGCAGCTCAGCACCGACTGTGCACGCTCGTTGGTGAGACGTGCTGTCATGTTGACCGAGTCCAGCTCCACACCGAGAAAAGAGATGCTCTGTACTGGACAAAGTTTGCTCTTTTCCCAGTTGACCCGAAGCCCCAACCGGCTGAGGTGCGTGAGCACCAGGTCCCTGTGTTCGCACAACTGTTCTCGGGACTGGGCCAGGATGAGCCTGTCGTCGAGGTAGTTGAGGATGCCAACGCCCACTTCCCTGAGAGGGCTAAGGGCCCCCTCTGCGACTTTGGTAAAGACACGGGGGGACAGGGACAGCCCGAAGGGTAGGACCTTGTACTGGTATGCCTGACCCTCGAACGCAAAGCGTAGAAACGGTCTGTGTCAAGGGAGGATCGAGACATGGAAGTACGCGTCCTTCAGGTCGATTGCTGCAAACCAATCTTGTGAGCGAACGCATGCGAGCATGCGTTTCACGGTGAGCATCTTGAACGGGAGCTTGTACAGGGCCCGATTCAAGACACGCAAGTCCAAGATTGGCCGTAACCCTCCGCCTTTCTTGGATACTATGAAGTACGGGCTGTAAAACCCTGACTTCATCTCGGCTAGTGGGACCGGCTTTATTGCGTCCTTCGCCAGCAGGACCGCAATCTCCTCCCACAAAACAGTGGCATCTCTGCCCACCACTGGAGTGGATAGGACGCCACTGAATCTGGGAGGACGCCTGGCAAACAGGATTGTGTAGCCGAGTCTGACTGTTCGAATGAGCCAACGGGACGGGCTGGGAAGGCCTAGCCAGGCCCCCAGATACCGTACGAGTGGCACCATCCGAACACCAGAAGTACCCACGGGGGGCAGCATGGAGCACTGGGGCCCAACCTGGGAGGCAGTGCGTCCCGAGGTAGAGGCAGCGAGTGATGTGAACTCGCTTGGCTCCGTGTGTCCCGTGAGGGACAGAGCAGGCGGGCGCGGGGAGGCTGTGCGTCCCAGACACGTCCGTGACCTGCTCGTGGCGAATGCGGGAGTGGTTGAGAGTGAGGAAGCGGTGCGTCGCACACTGACAACACAGACCCTTTTTGACTCAGAGATAGTGGAAATTGCTCTTTTTTTGAGGATATGGGTACCGGTCAGCGGCGGAACAAAAAGAAAATGAAACGGAAGATTTACCCCCCGGCCCACTCCGGGGGGAAGGAGCGGTGCCTTCACCGTCTCCTGGGGGAGAGCAACTTCCACCATCTCTGGGCCACCCCACTCAGGACCGCTTCTTCTGCTTTATTTTGGCAGCTTTAGCGGCCTGAGCGGGTTGCTCCACCTTCCTGCGGGAGGCTTGCGGGGGACGGGATTTCTCCGATCCACCGGAAGCCTGTGCAGCTGCAGGGGGGCGCCCTCGGCGACGAGCAGGCTGAGGGCCAGTCCTGGGGACAGGAGCCGCATCTCACCGGGGCAAGATGTGACTAATGGCCTCAGTCTGTTTCTGTACTGCCAAGAACTGCTGGGCGAAGTCCTCGACAGTGTCGCCGAAGAGGCCGGCCTGGGAAATGGGGGCGTCGAGAAAGCGAACTTTGTCGGCGTCCTTCATTTCAGCCAGGTCCAGCCAGAGATGGCGTTCCTGGACCACCAGGGTGGACATCGTCTGGCCCAGGGCACGTGCTATGACCTTGGTCGCCTGGAGGGCGAGGTCAGTCGCAGCACGCAGTTCTTGGAACACCCCTGGGTCAGAACTACCCTCGTGCAACTCCTTAAGAGCTTTCGCCTGATGGACCTGAAGAATGGCCATGGCGTGCAAGGTGGAGGCCGCCTGTCCAGCGGCGGAGTAAGCCTTAGCGGCGAGAGCCGCTGTTGTCTTACTCGCCCTGGACGGGAGACGCGGACGATTCCTCCAGGTGGCGGCCGACTGCGGGCACAAGTGCACTGCAATCGCCCTTTTCACCTGTAGAATGTCCACGTACCCCTTGGCGGCCCCACCATCGAGGGTAGTGAGAGTGGAGGAGGTAGAGGATCGGCTTCTGGCAGTGTGGGGTGCCATCCACGTCTTCTGAACCTCCTCGTGCAGCTCGGGAAAAAATGGCACTGGGGTGGGCCGCGGCTGTGAACCGCGCCCCGTCCCCAGAAACCAATCATCAAGCCGCGAGCGCTCGGGACACGGTGGAGGGTTCCACTCGAGCCCGATGCCCGCGGTGGCCCGAGCCAGCATTGCTGTCATTTCCGCATCAGATTCCACCTGAGCGACCACCCCGGAGGGTGGAAGTCCGGCTTCATCTTCCTCAGAAGATAACAGCGCACTCTCCGACGCAGCGATCGACATCCGATCCTCATCCGGAGCGCCGAATGAGATGCGAGGAACCTCACGAGAAGGGCCCGCACCAACATTCGACAACTCGACGGCACATGGCATCGAAGAGGAGTGGGAGGTTCGTGGGGGCTGACCCGACGAAGAGGCTCCCACTGTAACCCTCAGACCTCCCAGAGTGCTAACCATCCCCGCAGCTCTTCCTTGAAAAGTCACGGGGGATTGGGTAGCAACAGAGGGGACTCCACCTTCCGCATTAAAGAAGGAGAGTCGCGATCTTAATGCCAACATGGTCATGCTCTCGCAGTGAGAGCATGAACCATTCACGAGCGCTGCTTCAGCGTGCTGTCCTGCCCAGACACATGACACGGCGCTCGTGGCCGTCAGATGAGGTCAGGAAACGACCACATCCAGAAACACACGGGCGAAAAGTCATCTTGAAAAAGACGTCTTTTCTCCCGTGCTGCTCTTTTAGAAGCGCTCTCCCGCTGAAACACCGAGGGATAGAATGCGCGCTGATCCGTCTCACACCAGCGCCTGCTGCACCCCACCGCTGCTGTGTTGTTCGCCGCCAACGAGAGAGAACAGAGCTTACAGAGGAAATGTACTCTAGCAATGAAAATTACTGTTGACGGGAGCTTGTCCCTAGCAATTAAAATTGCTGTTTTCGCTCTGTCTCAGATGCTTTCAGAAGTGAAAGGAAGATCAGTTGCCCGATCGGCTCCGAAGCAAAAGTATGAATGAAGTGAGTAATACCGGCTCTATTTATACCCGGATGCCGGGGGAGGGGCCCGGCATGTAAATCTCACTAGCCAATTCTCATTTACTATGCGGAGGTGATTGGGCTCCCAAGCGAGATCCCATGACGTCAGTCCGACGTAACGTCGAACGTGACTGACTGATAGGGAACAATAGTACATAACCATTTGGATAAAAAATATGGATCAGCAACTCAGTTATATATAGATGAATCTAAAGATCCGGAAACAGGACATACAACAGCAGCAGTGTAGGAACTACATTTAGGAACTACATGCATACCAAGGTTTAGAAACAAAATTGTAAAAAGAACATAATCATATATCAGTCTATACAACAGAAATTATTGCAATATTACTTGCTCTTCAATGGGTGGTAGAGGTCAAAATACCGGAAGTGGTCATATGTTCTGACTCGTATGCAGCATTATTAAGCTTGAAGAGTGGAAAATCATCAACTAGGCAAGACATTTTATCTGATATTTTACAAAGTTTGTTCATAATACAACGAACAAAAATAGTTATATCAATTTATATGGGTACCGGCTCATATAGGGGTAGAAGGAATTGAAGTAGTGGAGTGTAACAGTCAATGAATCAGGAATCAGGAAACGGTCAGTGTTACTGAGACTGGTGGGGTTTTTATTGTGAACAAAAAAAAAAAAACACACACAAATACATTCACCGGTGCGCACACCAGCACTCAGTCTCTCAAAACACAGTTTTCTCCAGAGCTCCGGGTTATTCCCACCAGCCAGCAGTCCTTCTCTCTCTCCTCACTGGCTCTTTATGCCGTCTTTCCACGCCAATTACTATAATCCGACACAGGTGTTGTCATTTGTCATTAACCCACTTACTCACCGCGCTTCTCCCAACTCTATCTCCTGCTGCAGACCTCGCTGAACCACGCCCCCCTCGCCACATGGACCGAATAGCAAAACAAGCATTAAAACACTCAAACATATAGATGAATGTTCCGGTTTGGCAACACTGGACTGTGACTGGAGCATTGATGGCAGGAAATGACGGTACCTCAGGTAGTGATCCGGAAATGGAGGATGAATCATGTAGCGGGAATGTTGAAGGGAATGAATGGTGCAAAATAGCTAATCGGAAAAGAAAGAAAACTAATAGTCAAGGGTCATTCACGGATAGTAGAAAGGAGGATCACGTGAGTAAGAAAAATATAGAAGAATATAAAGTAATGATGAAATTTGGCAGAACCTGCAATAACGTTAAACCCAATGAAATTGTCCAAAGTTCTGAAAAAGCTTTAGGAGAAATAAATAATGCAAAGATTTTGAGAGATGGAAATGTGATTATCATGTGTAAGGATGAAAAACAACAAAAGAAGGCACTGAGTATTAATTCGATGCTTGGATACTCTGTATCAAACACAGTGATGACTAGGAAACCTTGGTTCAGAGGTGTAATATATGGGATTCCAACTGATGTACCTGCTGAAAAAATTAAAAGCTGCATTGAATGGAGCAAGGTTATTGGAGCAAAATGGCTTCAATATGTTAAAAACAAAGAAAGGCTGAATAGTCTATCAGTGATGCTTCAGTTTGATGAGGAAAGAATGCCAGAGAGGATTAAAATAGGCTATGTGAGTTACCCAGTAAGACCTTACGTACCTCCAACACTAAGATGTTTCAAGTGTCAGAAGTATGGACATGTTAGTGCGGTTTGTAGAGGAAATTTACGATGTGCGAGGTGTAGTGGCGAACATGAATGTGGTAAATGTGATGTAGGAGCAAAGGTAAAATGCTGCAATTGCGGTAATGAGCACAGCGCTGGATTTGGGGGTTGCATTGCTCATAAACATGCGGTGAAAATCCAAAAGGTGAGAATAGCGGAGGAGTTGACTTATGCTGAAGCAGCCCAAAAAGCAAAACAACATGAACAGAAACAGGAAGAGATGATAATTCAGGATTGCAATGAAATTGCTTTGGTTCAGGATAAGACAAATGAGGAAAAATTGGTGATTGGAAAAATGGAATTTGTGTCATTTATGGCAGAAGTGATAAATTGTTCGTCTCAATCAGAAAGTAGAACGGAGAGAATTAAAATCATAATAAGGGCAGCAGAGAGGTACTTGAATGTAGCAGGAGTAACTTTGGAAAAAAAAAATCAATGACATGCTAAAGACTAAATCAAGTACTCAAACATCATTTGGAAATACATAATAATGGTTGTAACGGTCTTGCAATGGAATGCTAGAAGTATTATTGCGAATGGACCAGAATTCAAGAAGTATATAGATCAACAGGATAAGAAACCAAATATAATTTGCTTACAAGAAACATGGTTAAAACCACAACTAAATTTTGTTCTGCAAGGATATAATATAGTAAGGAGAGATAGAGCGGCAGGAAATGGAGGTGGGGTGGGCACTTTTATTAAAAATGACATAGAATACTCTGTCATTAATGAGACTGAAGATTATGAATTGGTGGTTATAGAAGTATATGCAGAGAATCAAACTATCAGAATAATAAATTATTATAATCCTTGTAGAAGACTAAGTAAAGAATTAGAAAAGGTTATTGGGTCAGGAAATCATAAATTAATTTGGTGTGGAGATTTTAATGCACATAGCACTTTATGGGGAAGTAGTAATGATGATTATAATGGGGAGGTAGTAGAAGAAATTATAGACAGTAATGGTTTATTATGTTTAAATGATGGTAGAAACACAAGATTAGATTTGATATGTGGAGTCGGATCTGCAATTGATTTAACATTGGTTTCTGAAGAGATAGCAAGTAAATGTAGATGGGATGTTTGGGAAGAAAATAATATGGGTAGTGATCACTACCGGTATATAATTTTATGTAAGGTAGGGATGAGTGTATTGGAACATAGTGTGATTTTAGCTCCAAGATGGAGATTTAATGAAGCAAATTGGGAAGCTTATAAATATCTAAGTGAGGTAGAAATAACATCATTAGAACTGAATACGATGGAGGACATGGAGGAATGTAATAAGAAAATATGTAAAGTACTGTATGATGTAACAGATAAAGTTATAGGAAAAAAGGGTGCATGTAAAAAGAGGAAAGCAGTTCTGTGGTGGACAGAAAAAATGTAGTAACGCTGTTAAAAATAGGAATAAAGCATTTAGGAAAATAAAAAAACAAATTTATTTGAAGATTATATCAATTACAAGAAAGCACAAGCTGAAGTAAGAAGAATAGTATGAACAGCTAAAAAGAAGTACTGGAGAGATTGGTGTAGTTCAATAGGAGAAGATATTGAAATAAGTGAAGTACGGGGATCAATAAAAAAAATGGGAGGAATATATAGAAGTCAAGCTATACCAGTTTTAAAAAATGATGTAGGAAAAATGGCTGAATTATCAGATAGATCTTTGAAAGTAATTTTATATCTTTTCAACAAGATATGGAATGCAGGAAAGCTTCCTTCTTCGTGGAAGCATGGAATAATAATACCAATATTCAAACCAGGAAAGGACAAATCTAATCCAATTAATTATAGACCAATTGCATTAACTTCTAATTTATGTAAGCTGATGGAAACAATGATTATACGAAGGGCAGGTCGGAATACCATAGATGCTGTTTTAAGCCTAGAAGCCGATATCAGGAAAGCTCAAGCAAATAAAGAGGTATTAGTAGGGTATTATTCGATATCGAGAAAGCATATGATATGCTTTGGAAAGAGAGACTTTGAATAAAAATGAATTATATGGGAATAGGAGGAAAGTTGTACAATTGGATTATGGATTTCCTTCTTGAAAGAACAATTCAAGTTAGAGTTGGAGTAGAGTATTCTAAGACATACAAGATAGAAAATGGAACTCCGCAAGGAAGTGTATAATGCAGCCCAGTATTTTTTAATATTATGATAAATGATATTTTTAGTAATTTAAAAGGTGACGTAGGAAAAGCATTATTTGCTGATGATGGGGCAATATGGAAAAGAGGACGTAATATTTCATATGTATCACAAAGTATTCAAAAAGCAGTAGATGAAGTGGAGGTATGGGCAAATAATTGGAGCTTTAGATTATCTGTGGCTAAAACTCAAGTAATATGTTTTACTAAAAGGAATAAAGTTCCAGAGGTTAAGTTAAAATTATATAAGCAGGAACTGGAGCAAGTTACAGTAGTCAAATATCTCGGTGTATGGATGGAATCTAGGCTGACATTTGCTATTCATGCTAAAAAACTGATCAAGAAATGTAAAATAGGAGGAAATATTTTAAGATGTTTATCTGGGGTTGAATGGGGAGCTTGTAGATTATCGTTGAAAAGAATATATAATACATTAATCAGATCAAGTTTGGATTATGGAAGTATAATTTACGGATTTGCAGCCGAGACCATACTCAAAAAAAAAATCAAGCTCTAAGAATATGCTGTAGTGCGTTCAGAACATCTCCCATAGCAGCTCTTCAGGTAGAAGTTGGTGAAGTTCCATTAAAACTTCGTAGGAAAAAAATTAGACTGAATTATTGGGTTAATGTAAAAGGTCATAAAGAGAGTCATCCAGTGAAGAGAGTAGTAGAAGAATGCTGGGAACATGGGAACAAAAACATAAAAAGTTTGGGATGGATTGTTAACAGAGAAGCACAAGAAGCTGGTATTGCAGACTGTGACGTGAGTCCAAATGTTATATTATATGGCAAAAATTGACTTACAAATTCAGATGAAAATTAAGAATGAGAGAGATACCCCTAAGAATATTATTGCACAGCAATACTTAGATCAGACTTATTCATCATGGTTACATATATATACTGATGGTTCTAAGGATCCTATCTCTGGAAGAACAGCAGCTGCTGTATATATTCCTGAGTTTCAAACAAGCATCAAGAAAAGATTATCTGATCATATATCTGTGTTTGCAGCAGAATTATTTGGCATGATGGTAGCACTCCAGTGCGTAGAGGATGTAAAACCAAGATTAGTAGCAATATGTTCAGATTCTTATGCAGCAATTACAAGCCTAATAAGTGGAAATACAGCATCAAGGCAAGACATTATATATGAGATTCTTGCTAGTTTGTTAAGAATAAGTAGTGTAAGCTTAATCGTGTTCGTGTGGGTTCCTGCTCATGTGGGATTGGATGCTAATGAAGTGGTTGATAAACTAGCGAAGCAAGCTGTAAAACACACAGAGATAAATATTCAAGTGACTCTGAGCAAAAAAGAGATTAAAAGTAAAATGAAAGAATTCATAAACAACAAATGGCAAGAAGAATGGAACAATGATAGCAAGGGTAGACATATGTAGTATACAGAAACAAGTAGGAAATGGAAGAAGTGTTTTTAGGAATAGAAAAGAAGATACAATTATTTCTCGCATTCGAATAGGACATACTAGATTAAATCATTCATTGTTCAAAATAGGAAAACATAAAACGGGTAAATGTAATTATTGTGATCAGGTAGAAACAATTGAACATGTTTTAATAAAATGTATAAAATATGTAAAAGAAAGATTAGAACTTATGAAGGAAGGAAGTAAACTGGGTGTTGAAACATTTAATATGGAAAGTCTATTGAAAATGCATGCAGAACAAGATAAATATATAGTTTATATTATTATGAAATATTTTAAAACAATAGGAGTAGACAGGAGAATTTAAAGTAATAGGTATAAAACAAAATAATACGCCTATTAGTGCTTCACACTCCAGTCCAGTTGGTGATGGTAATGCACCGAAAGTTGGTTTGCCAACCGCCATAAAACACCATTAGAAGAAGAAGATGAATGTTCCAATGAGTAAATTAGAAATAAAAGACTAATTAAAAGGAAATATAAAGGATATGTGGCAAAGAAAATTGTATTATGAGAATAAAGGATGACATCTGTATAGTATCCAGAGAAATGTTGGGAATAGAAGGGAAGACAGCATAATATCACGTCTCAGAATTGGGCATTCTGCTCTTAACCCTAACCCTAACCAAGATGTGTTAGATGTGATCTTCCTGAAACACTTGAGCAAGTTTTAATAGAGTGTAAAGGTTTTCATAATGAAAGATTACAACTTGTGGAAGCACTTAGAGATAGAGGAATTAATCAGTTGTCGCTGCAAAATTTGTTAAGCAAAGACACAGCTGTAAGAGTGTTCAACATTCTATTTAAATATCTCAAAGATACAAAGTTATTGAATTTCCATTCGGATTGTCGGATAACAGAATTGCGCGGCTGATTCTCAAAACACAGCGCTATTCCGCAAGTGAGAGCTCGTGATTTCGCGATTGTGGAAAAACTACCGTGTATCGCCTCTCTTACCAACTGGATGTACTGAGATACCTCCTCAGATAGCGCCCTGAGATTCCAGGATTTCTCAGTGGTTCCTCTGGCATCGTTGGACAGGTTCTTTGATCTGCGTTCCCTTCTTCCTGGACTGTAAGTTCCTTCATGGAGAAAGTGTGTCACATGAGAGCTTTCGCGAACTAGCGCTGGCCTGGTAAGACTGTTGTCTTCATTTTGTTGGCTCATTGAGCGAAGTGGCAAACTGTTGTTTTTTTTTTTTTTTTTTTTTGCCTCAATGAACTCCAGCGACGAATCAGGCCTGCAATGGTGTAGCCTACATATTTATTTATGGACATTTTGAATATTGAACATTAGTGTCTGATTACTCATTTGGACGGGTGCACCATTCGGGTGATTAGTTGGACTTGAGTATTCACCACTACTTTTATATTTCATTGAGGGATTTGAGGCATTTTTGTATTTTGTTGAACAGCTTAATTCATTATATTGCAGAACTACAAAGTTTTGTATCTGTAATTGGTTTATTTAGAGTTGTAAATAGGACAGATCCTCAATGTGCATCTGTAAAGGGGAAAACGTTACATTTTTTTCTGTTATATTTATATATTCTATTCTTTTTTTAAAAGTAAATTAAAGTTCTATTTCATTTAATGGACTGTGTGGTTATTTTATTCAGTTAAGAAGCATCGCTCAAAAAAGCGGAGAAAGGGTTTACTGAGACAAAGCTAATAATATTCCGAAAACATTTTGAGAGATCTCACCACAAACTTATCCGGGTCCTCTTCCGCGAAAGTTCATGAGTGGGGCGCTACACTAATATTTTTTGAATGATTAGCTACACACAAAAAGTGAAAAACACACTTTTTATTGGAGATAATATGGAGCCATGTGACGTGCTGAAACGGGACACAGAATGGACCCTTGTGGGTCATGTGAGTTTTACACTTTCATTGATTAGTATTTGAGTTCTTCTGCCCTGAGGTACGTTTGAACAATAGATTGGTGTCTTATTTTATTAAAAACAAACTAAAATTGACTATGTTGCCTGGAGGCAACACGGTAGGCTACCATAGAGGGTTAAAAGAAGTGCAGCTGTTGCCATTTTTCAAATAAATGATGTTTGTTCATGGCAATGCAAAGAATTGTGGGATATCTTTAACAATGAAGTATACATCTCATGCACCCTCCAAATTCCTGTGAAAGAAGGTCCCATTTGAATGATGTGTCCTACTTCCTTTTTTAAAATGAGACAAACATATGTGGCCATCAAATGCCACATTCAGAGTTTGCAACCTCCGAAATGAGATGCAGCTCTTGATAAGCTGGTTGGGATGTGTTTAATCATGGCTGCAGTTAAACTCCCAGGGGGCAGGATTGGACACCCTTAATATAACATGATACTCCAAAGTCTGCTAGCTACTTTTGCATTTACATTTGATTTGAATAATTGCTTCTCCAATCATCATGTCTTTAATAATCAGTGTTAAATTATATTTTATCCATTTAGCATCAAGACAGATTTTGGGACAAAGGAGTCTCCAAATGTGCAGTTGTTCTATAATGGCTTTACAGTCTCAACTGACATTTTCGCTCTGACTACGACCTGTAAGATGGATCTCTACAAGTTTCCCTTCGACACCCAAACCTGCAGAATAACATTTCAGTCTACAGCATATACAGGTATCCACCTGAAACACCTGAATCAGTTTTGACAAACAAACATATGAAAGATAACATGATTTACTCTTCTAAACTATTTGACTTCAATATAAAATAATAAAATATTAATGTTTGTTCCCACAGCTCAGGAGATTGAACTTTTTACTTTATCTGCAAATAAGACACTGTTTACGATGAAGTCAAAGGCGCTCTTTCAGGCTGAAGGAGAATGGGAGCTCGTCAGGATAGATAACAGTAGTGCTACAGTTAATGGTTCTATTGAATGGATTGAAATGGATCAGCTGATATATCAGGTACAGTGCACTTGGTATGAAATATAAACCAATATTGAACATATAAATACAATTATAATCATAAAAATAAAGAAAAATCATGAGTTTGTGAAAAATGTGACAAGATTATTCATTTTTTAACCCTTTAAAATGCAAGGGTATCAAATATCTTCTAAATGTATTTATTGCCATTTTTCAGTACATTATGACTCAAACAGTACTATTGTTTTTTATTATTATTATTTGTTTTTGTTTGTGTTCAATTATACACTAAAGTGTGGAATTATACTATAATATATTATAGTATACAGTATTTTATCTGTACAACATGTAAATTATATGTAGTTGTTGCTCAAGAGAGTGTATACTTTAATAACATGGCTATCACACCAGATGTTGCACAGATGTTCACATGGAAGCCATGATTGTGAAAGGAAATGTTTGTATGTCTATCAGCATGAAATTATTTATTAATAGACCATTCAGGTAAATTTGTTTGAAATGAACCATTCATATTGATAAAATTATTCTAAGGATATTCACTTTTAATGGTGTCCGAGAAGTGCAAAAAAATCACAATAATGAAAACAAAATAACAAATCCAAAAACAAGACAACACTAAAAACAAAATCAGTTAGAAAACACAACACAATTTCGAATACAAAATAGCAAGTCATTCAAAACAGAAAAAGATTGGTAGGCTATATTTTGCGAATGGAAAACTTACAGCTGATTGGACGAGACATCTATCACTCTAGATACGCAGAAAGTACAGCAGGCTGCAGCAAACTTATTCAGTGATTTGTTTCATTCAAGCAGCAAATTCATTCAGGTACAAAGCAAGTCTGTCTGAAATCACCCTCTATACCCTTAAGTAGGGCATTATTTGAGGACATAGTCATTTGTAATGTTGTCCAAACCCACAGTGGACCTTATTGATTGCACTCATTCATCAATCTCATAATGCACTGCAATGACGAAGTACGTTCAATGTCTAGAGAATACCCATAATGCACTGTGAGAGTCACGTGTCGAATGATTTCCCGCGTCTGACCAGAAGATGGTGCCCACAGCTGAATCATCCAACCATTCATGTCCAAAACCACTTGCCCAGTGTCGGTGGTTTATCATACATGCATAAATTCATTTTTTACGGTGGCCGAGCTCAACTCGCTGCAAATAAGAAAACGCATACAAAAAGAAAAAGAAACGCATGCAAATAATAAAAAACACCAACAAATTAAGAAAACGTGATCATCACTTTGACAACACGTGTGCTGCAAATCCTCACAACACAAGCAAACACAGAAACGCGCTGCAAATAGCACAAACCACAACAGAAATGATTCAAGTGGACCCCAAAAAGTGACGTACCCTTCTTGACAACAGCGCAAACTAAAAATATAATTAAAATATATTATGTAGGCATTAACTCCATGTAATGTGTTTCACTAACAGAAAAGTGTTTTAATATGTGGCATTGTTTTAACAACTTCATTAAACTTTAAGGGATGATAATTTATTGAATGATTTAAAAATATTCGTTAATCATCTGCAGCATATTAATGTGACGTAATAGTAACGGCCGCCTGAGGCGCTCGACGACACATCATCTGTGAGCTTCTAGCAAACTGAAAAACACTTTATTAAAAATAATAAATAAATGAAATTATGTACACTTGTTTATTTTTGTTTGCAGTTTTTATAGTATTTAATGATTGTGAACACATTGTGCACTCAAATGCCGTACACTATATAGGGATCAGTGAATGAGTGAACGGGTGACTGGTTTTGGACACAGATAATATGGTTACGTCACTTTTTTGGGGTCCCCTTGAATCATTTCCGTTGTGGTTTGTGCTGTTTGCAGAGCGTTTCCGTGTTTGCTTGTGTTGTGAGGATTTGCAGCACGTGTGTTGTCAAACTGATGATCACATTTTTTTTTTATTTGCATGTGTGTTTTTTTTATTTGCATGTGTTTTCTTATTTGCAGCGCGTTGAGCTCTCTCGGCTACCGTAACAGAATAAACTACACTTCTAGCATTTATTAAACTTAAATAATGTTAATCTGAACATTTATTTACCAATACAATTTTAAAATCAAAAGATTTATGTTAACATAGTTAATGCACTGTTAACCCTAATATTAACAAACAGCTGATTTTTATTAACATTAACAAAGATTAATGAATATAGAAATACAGTAAGTGTATTGCGCATTGTTAGTTCTTGTTAATAAATTAATGTTAACTAATAAGTCTTATTTATAAAGTGCTAACATAAAATGAAAGATCTTTGTCGCCATTAAAATTTAAATGAAATGATATCGCCATATAAGTTTTATTTCACAATATATCTGGCTCTTTAATTCAATTATTGCTAGTAACAAGCTCTCTAATTTAATTATTACTAATAAGAGACTAATTTTACTTTTTCATTTTATTTTATCAATGTTTAAGTCCATTGTGATGCTAATGTTACTATTTCTCTCTCTCTCTTCATTGCAGATCATCATAAAAAGGAGACCTCTACTGTATGTCGTAAACATTATAGTACCGATATTTTTCTTCCTTGTGCTGGATGTGATCTCCTTCTTCATTGAGGCAGATGGAGAAAAAAAAGTGTGCTTTAAAGTGACTTTACTGCTGTCTATTTCTGTGATGCTGCTGATTCTTAATGACATGCTGCCCTCTACGTCTGAACGAATCCCTCTGATTGGTGAGTCTAACATTGAGATGATTATTTAATATGACTTTTTTTTAAAGAATACAATCCTGCAATTGAATCTCAAACTTAAAAATTAAACTTAAATAAAGTATTCTCTTAAAATTAAATATAGTTGAGAATTTAAAGATTTAAGGCAGAACAGTCGCACAGTCGCAGATCAAATCAAATCAAGTTGATGCCTCCTGTCACACCATGATCTGTCCAGCAGAGGACAACAGAGCACAAGACCAACATCCTCCTGACTTCCTGTTCTTTAATTAATTAGGGCCCAAGCCCAGAAGGGCGAAGGGCCCTATTGTTTTTCTAAGGATTATTAGGGCCCAAGCCCAAAGGGCGAAGGCCCTATTGTTTTCCTTAGGATTATTATTAGGGCCCAAGCCCAAAGGGCGAAGGCCCTATTGTTTTCCTTAGGATTATTATTAGGGCCCAAGCCTAGAAGGGCGAAGGGCCCTATTGTTCTTCTAAGGATTATTAGGGCCCAAGCCCTGTAAGGGCGAAGGCCCTATTGTTTTCCTAAGGATTATTAGGGCCCAAGCCCAAAGGGGCGAAGGGCCCTATTGTTTTTCTAAGGATTATTATTATTAGGGCCCAAGCCCAAAGGGGCGAAGGGCCCTATTGTTTTTCTAAGGATTATTATTATTATTTTTATTTTTTTTCAACCGTTCGGGGCTTTTTGGGGCCCTTAACATGCTCAAAAACTCTTGAAACTTTGCACACGCATTGGAACCTGCGGCCATTAGGACGTGACAGAGGCTGGGACCCAGGCGTGGCAGGGGGGCTCGACAGCGCCCCCTTGAATGGGGTCCGAAAACTTGGTCCATATATCAAACACGCTTGCACATATTGGTATGAAACTCGGTACACATATAGACCTTATCGGGCCTGACAACTTTCGTGCTCTAAGTTGTTCGCCGCCTCAACAGGAAGTGAGCTATTATGGGTTGTTTGAAAAGCACATGCTCTGGAATTTGATATACTCCTCCTAGGCGCTTAATCCGATCACCACCAAACTCGGTCAGCATGAAGACAAGACATTGATGACGCAAAATTGCCAGGGGATTTTTGATATCTCAAACGGTTTGCCCGTGGCGAGGCAACGAATTTATGGCGAGAAAACAGAAACAGGAAGTGTGTTATAACGTCTGCATACATTCATTGTTTTTTATGAAACTTCACCTGTGTGTTCGTTGTAGGAGGCCGAGTACATGGATGTGACTATTGTGAGTCAAAGATATAGCGCCACCAATTGGCAGCAGGAAATGTGTCACTTTCAAAATGCTTTGAGATCACCCTCTTATTTTTACCCGATTTGCTTCAAACTTCACCAGAACAATGTCAAGACATGGCGAATGTAGACCTGTTAAAAGATCTTATATATTCGAAACACTGTTGTCATAGCAACAGATCAAAGTGTCAGATCAAAATATTTGTTTTGGATGGTTTTGAGACTCTGGGCATCTTTCAAATTGGATGAAACTCAGGCACTTTTGGGGCCCTTAACATGCTCAAAAACTCTTGAAATATTTCACACATATTGGAACAGACGGCCATTAGGAAATCACAGAGGCTGGGACCCGGGCGTGGCAGGGGGGCTCGACAGCGCCCCCTTGAATGGGGTCCGAAAACTTGGTCCATATATCAAACACGCTTGCACATATTGGTATGAAACTCGATACACATATAGACCTTATCAGGCCTGACAAATTTCGTGCTCTAAGTTGTTCGCCGCCTCAACAGGAAGTGAGCTATTATGGGTTGTTTGAAAAACGCATGCTCTGGAATTTGATATACTCCTCCTAGGCACTTAATCCGATCACCACCAAACTCGGTCAGCATGAAGTCAAGACATTGATGACGCAAACTTGCCAGGGGATTTTTGATATCTCACACGGTTTGCCCGTGGCGAGGCAACGAATTTATGGCGAGAAAAGAGAAACAGGAAGTGTGTTATAACGTCTGCATACATTTATTGATTTTTATGAAACTTCACCTGTGTGTTCGTTGTAGAAGGCCGAGTACATGGATGTGACTATTATGAGTCAAAGATATAGCGCCACCAATTGGCAGCAGGAAATGTGTCACTTTCAAAATGCTTTGAGATCACCCTCTTATTTTTATCCGATTTGCTTCAAACTTCTTCATTATAATGTCAAAACATTTCAGATGTAGACATATGAATATCTTTGAGATATCTTAAATATTGTTGCCATGGCAAGACGTCAAACTTTAATAATATTCTTGGGTGTTTTTGAGGCTCTTAACAAACACGGTCTCGTGGCTCCCTCTAGTGGACAGCTTTGTGTACTTTCTGTTCAATCATAGAAGCAACGCCCCTTGTTTCACAGTTTGGTGATGTCTGTGAATGATCACGAACTCATTTGTGTTTTTTAAACTTATAAGTTAAACTATTCCAGCGATTACACAAGATTTAATCACAAGAATGTAATAAAAAGCTTAATTTTAGTTTAGAAGGTGTTCTGTGACAATTATAGACGTGCCGCGTCTGAGAACCTTACCTTCCCGAGGCTCGTTCTTTCTCGCGTCTTTCAGAATCTTGTCATGCCTTTTTAATGTTCCTTTCAATTCTTTGAAATTGAAGTTTGAATTTGTATGTGTATGACTGTGTTAATGTGTTGACGCTGTGTGGCATCTGTGCAAACTTCGTTTCCTAATGGATTAAACAAAGAGCCGCGCGTCATTTCTCTCTAAGCAGTGATCGTGACCGCGTGAAAGCCACTTGATTTTAAGTGTTTTTAAACCTTATTCTTTAAATCATTCAAGCGATTAGACAAGATTCGATCACAAGAACATAGAAAATCTTCCAAACTGTAAAAGAAGCTTTTTAATGTCACACAAAGAGACGCGCAGCGTCTCCTAATAATGATCGCGCCCAGTTATACAAAGAACGACATCCATGCAGGGATTTAAAAAAATAAAACTAAAATATAAACTTCTGCAAATAACTAATAATAAACTTCTGCACATGATGACAACATACTGATGATGCTAAATTGCGAACGATTATAGTGTATCTCAAATTGTGTTGCCGTGGCGAAGGTTTTTAAATTAAGAACAAAAAGGGAATTTGGACGTTGTCAATCATTCATGAATAATTGACATATACACACGTAATTTCTATATTTAATAGCCATTCCATTCCAGCGATTCTACAGATCGCGAGCCGTTTTTTTTGACAGTTTGATGATTTCTGTGAGTGATCACGAAATCATTTACGTGTTTTTTAACCTGGTTCATTCCAGCGATTCCATTCCAGCGATTACACAACATATAATCACAACAATGAATTAAAGAGCTTCAATTAGAATTTAGAAGATTTCTGTCACGTAAAGAGACGCGTAGCGTCTCCTAATAATGATCGCGCACGTTATACATAGAACGACATCCATGCAGGGATTTAAAAAAATAAAACTAAAATATAAACTTCTGCAAATAAATTGTATTTGGATCGTTATCGTTTATATTACATTCGTGCTCTCCTCATACATTGCACGCACACACATTCAGACAGTTCACGAGCTCTCACAGTTCTCTGTGTTTTAGTCTGACAGGTTTAACCCTTTCATTGCTGTCTCATTTTTTCTGAATTATGTGATCGGAAATTTCATTAAAAATGAAGTCATAGAACCAATTCAGTTGTCGTGCACTGACTATATGGTTCTATATAATTAGTTTAATAATATGGTTAAAAATAACGTAAAATACCTTAAGATAAATTCAAAGGAACCTGGATGAATTTAAAATGATTTTACTATATTTCAGATCAATATACTTGTTTTCTTCAAAATATATCTTCTGAATATCTCCGCCCCCCCCCCCCCTCTCTCTCTGAGGGTCTTCCAGGTTTAACCCTTTCATTGCTGTCTCTTTTTTTCTTAATTATAGAATCGGAAATCTCATAAAAAATGAAGGCATAGAACCAATTCAGTTGTCGTGCACTGACTATATGGTTCTATATAATTAGTTTAATAATATGGTTAAAAATAACGTAAAATACCTTAAGATAAATTCAATGGAACCTGGATGAATTTAAAATGAATGTACTATATTTCAGATCAATATAGTTGTTTTCTTCAAAATATATCTTCTGAATATCCCCCCCCTCTCTCTCTGAGGGTCTTGCAGGTTTAACCCTTTCATTGCTGTCTCCTTTTGTCTGCATTAAAGGATAGGAAATCTCTTAGCCCTTCTCTTCTATAAATTTGTATAAAGAAATAAAGGCAAAGAACCAGTTCATTTGTATTTCACTGACTATTTAGTTTTATATAATTTGTTCAACAATATAATAAGATAAATTCAGCTGAATATATAACACTTTGAACTGCTAATGATTAGTTTGCTATGATATGATCGCCTTTAGTTAGTATTATATTGAATAATTTGACTCAACTAACTGGTCAGTCTCCAACTGGAGACACCGTTTAAATTCATTTTGCCCGCCGTGCCCAGTTGTCCTTAAACCACCGAGGTGGCGGTGCCACCGGCTTGGGCCCGCACATTGCTGCTAGCAGCTATATTTATTTTTATTTTTTTTCAACCGTTCGGGGCTTTTTGGGGCCCTTAACATGCTCAAAAACTCTTGAAACTTTGCACACGCATTGGAACCTGCGGCCATTAGGACGTGACAGAGGCTGGGACCCGGGCGTGGCAGGGGGGCTCGACAGCGCCCCCTTGAATGGGGTCCGAAAACTTGGTCCATATATCAAACACGCTTGCACATATTGGTATGAAACTCGATACACATATAGACCTTATCGGGCCTGACAACTTTCGTGCTCTAAGTTATTCGCCGCCTCAACAGGAAGTGAGCTATTATGGGTTGTTTGAAAAGCGCATGCTCTGGAATTTGATATACTCCTCCTAGGCGCTTAATCCGATCACCACCAAACTCGGTCAGCATGAAGTCAAGACATTATTGACGCAAAATTGCCAGGGGATTTTTGATATCTCACACGGTTTGCCCGGGGCGAGGCAACGAATTTATGGCGAGAAAAGAGAAACAGGAAGTGTGTTATAACGTCTGCATACATTTATTGATTTTTATGAAACTTCACCTGTGTGTTCGTTGTAGAAGGCCGAGTACATGGATGTGACTATTATGAGTCAAAGATATAGCGCCACCAATTGGCAGCAGGAAATATGTCACTTTCAAAATGCTTTGAGATCACCCTCTTATTTTTATCCGATTTGCTTCAAACTTCTTCATTATAATGTCAAAACATTTCAGATGTAGACATATGAATATCTTTGAGATATCTTAAATATTGTTGCCATGGCAAGACGTCAAACTTTAATAATATTCTTGGGTGTTTTTGAGGCTCTTAACAAACACGGTCTCGTGGCTCCCTCTAGTGGACAGCTTTGTGTACTTTCTGTTCAATCATAGAAGCAACGCCCCTTGATGTTTCACAGTTTGGTGATGTCTGTGAATGATCACAAACTCATTTGTGTTTTTTAAACTTATAAGTTAAAATATTCCAGCGATTACACAAGATTTAATCACAAGAATGTAATAAAAAGCTTAATTTTAGTTTAGAAGGTGTTCTGTGACAATTATAGACGCGCCGCGTCTGAGAACCTTACCTTCCCGAGGCTCGTTCTTTCTCGCGTCTTTCAGAATCTTGTCATGCCTTTTTAATGTTCCTTTCAATTCTTTGAAATTGAAGTTTGAATTTGTATGTGTATGACTGTGTTAATGTGTTGACCATGTGTGGCATCTGTGCAAACTTCGTTTCCTAATGGATTAAACAAAGAGCCGCGCGTCATTTCTCTCTAAGCAGTGATCGTGACCGCGTGAAAGCCACTTGATTTGAAGTGTTTTTAAACCTTATTCTTTAAATCATTTAAGCGATTAGACAAGATTCGATCACAAGAACATAGAAAATCTTCCAAACTGTAAAAGAAGCTTTTTAATGTCACACAAAGAGACGCGCAGCGTCTCCTAATAATGATCGCGCCCAGTTATACAAAGAACGACATCCATGCAGGGATTTAAAAAAATAAAACTAAAATATAAACTTCTGCAAATAACTAATAATAAACTTCTGCACATGATGACAACATACTGATGATGCTAAATTGCGAACGATTATAGTGTATCTCAAATTGTGTTGCCGTGGCGAAGGTTTAAATTAAGAACAAAAAGGGAATTTGGAAGTTGTCAATCATTCATGAATAATTGAAATATACACACGTAATTTCTATATTTAATAGCCATTCCATTCCAGCGATTCTACAGATCGCGAGCCGTTTTTTTTTTTTTTTTTTGACAGTTTGATGATTTCTGTGAGTGATCACGAAATCATTTACGTGTTTTTTAACCTGGTTCATTCCAGCGATTCCATTCCAGCGATTACACAACATTTAATCACAACAATGAATTAAAGAGCTTCAATTAGAATTTAGAAGATTTCTGTCACGTAAAGAGACGCGCAGCGTCTCCTAATAATGATCGCGCACGTTATACATAGAACGACATCCATGCAGGGAATTAAAAAAATAAAACTAAAATATAAACTTCTGCAAATAAATTGTATTTGGATCGTTATCGTTTATATTACATTCGTGCTCTCCTCATACATTGCACGCACACACATTCAGACAGTTCACGAGCTCTCACAGTTCTATGTGTTTTAGTCTGGCAGGTTTAACCCTTTCATTGCTGTCTCCTTTTTTCTGAATTATATGATCGGAAATTTCATTAAAAATGAAGGCATAGAACCAATTCAGTTGTCGTGCACTGACTATATGGTTCTATATAATTAGTTTAATAATATGGTTAAAAATAACGTAAAATACCTTAAGATAAATTCAAAGGAACCTGGATGAATTTAAAATGATTTTACTATATTTCAGATCAATATACTTGTTTTCTTCAAAATTTATCTTCTGAATATCCCCCCCCTCTCTCTCTCTCTCTGAGGGTCTTCCAGGTTTAACCCTTTCATTGCTGTCTCTTTTTTTCTGAATTATAGAATCGGAAATCTCATAAAAAATGAAGGCATAGAACCAATTCAGTTGTCGTGCACTGACTATATGGTTCTATATAACTAGTTTAATAATATGGTTAAAAATAACGTAAAATACCTTAAGATAAATTTAATGGAACCTTGATGAATTTAAAATGAATGTACTATATTTCAGATCAATATACTTGTTTTCTTCAAAATATATCTTCTGAATATCCCCCCCCCCTCTCTGAGGGTCTTGCAGGGTTAACCCTTTCATTGCTGTCTCCTTTTGTCTGCATTAAAGGATAGGAAATCTCTTAGCCCTTCTCTTCTATAAATTTGTATAAAGAAATAAAGGCAAAGAACCAGTTCATTTGTATTTCACTGACTATTTAGTTTTATATAATTAGTTTAACAATATAATAAGATAAATTCAGCTGAATATATAACACTTTGAACTGCTAATGATAAGTTTGCTATGATATGATCGCTTTTAGTTAGTATTATATTGAATAATCTGACTCAACTAACTGGTCAGTCTCCAACTGGAGACACCGTTTAAATTCATTTTGCCCGCCGTGCCCAGTTGTCCTTAAACCACCGAGGTGGCGGTGCCACCGGCTTGGGCCCGCACATTGCTGCTAGCAGCTATATTTATTAGGGCCCAAGCCCAGAATGGGTGAAGGGCCCTATTGTTTTTCTAAGGATTATTATTATTATTATTATTATTTTTATTTTTTTTCAACCGTTCGGGGCTTTTTGGGGCCCTTAACATGCTCAAAAACTCTTGAAACTTTGCACACGCATTGGAACCTGCGGCCATTAGGACGTAACAGAGGCTGGTACCCGGGCGTGGCAGGGGGGCTCGACAGCGCCCCCTTGAATGGGGTCCGAAATCTTGGTCCATATATCAAACACGCTTGCACATATTGGTATGAAACTCGGTACACATGAAGATCTTATCGGGCCTGACAACTTTCGTGCTCTAAGTTGTTCGCCGCCTCAACAGGAAGTGAGCTATTATGGGTTGTTTGAAAAGCGCATGCTCTGGAATTTGATATACTCCTCCTAGGCGCTTAATCCGATCACCACCAAACTCGGTCAGCATGAAGTCAAGACATTGATGACGCAAAATTGCCAGGGGATTTTTGATATCTCACACGGTTTGCCCGTGGCGAGGCAACGAATTTATGGCGAGAAAAGAGAAACAGGAAGTGTGTTATAACGTCTGCATACATTTATTGATTTTTATGAAACTTCACCTGTGTGTTCGTTGTAGGAGGCCGAGTACATGGATGTGACTATTATGAGTCAAAGATATAGCGCCACCAATTGGCAGCAGGAAATGTGTCACTTTCAAAATGCTTTGAGATCACCCTCTTATTTTTGTCCGATTTGCTTCAAACTTCTTCATTATAATGTCAAAACATTTCAGATGTAGACATATGAATATCTTTGAGATATCTTAAATATTGTTGCCATGGCAAGACGTCAAACTTTAATAATATTCTTGGGTGTTTTTGAGGCTCTTAACAAACACGGTCTCGTGGCTCCCTCTAGTGGACAGCTTTGTGTACTTTCTGTTCAATCATAGAAGCAACGCGGTCTCGTGGCTCCCTCTAGTGGACAGCTTTGTGTACTTTCTGTTCAATCATAGAAGCAACGCCCCTTGATGTTTCACAGTTTGGTGATGTCTGTGAATGATCACGAACTCATTTGTGTTTTTTAAACTTATAAGTTAAAATATTCCAGCGATTACACAAGATTTAATCACAAGGATGTAATAAAAAGCTTAATTTTAGTTTAGAAGGTGTTCTGTGACAATTATAGACGCGCCGCGCCTGAGAAGGAACGCCTGCCGAAGCTCGTTCTTTCTCGCGTCTTTCAGAATCTTGTCATGCCTTTTTAATGTTCCTTTCAATTCTTTGAAATTGAAGTTTGAATTTGTATGTGTATGACTGTGTTAATGTGTTGACTCTGTGTGGCATCTGTGCAAACTTCGTTTCCTAATGGATTAAACAAAGAGCCGCGCGTCATTTCTCTATAAGCAGTGATCGTGACCGCGTGAAAGCCACTTGATTTTAAGCGTTTTTAAACCTTATTCTTTAAATCATTCAAGCGATTAGACAAGATTCGATCACAAGAACATATTAAAAAGCTTCTTGTACAGTTTGGAAGATTTTCTGTCACACAAAGAGACGTGCAGTCTCCTAATAATGATCGCGCCCAGTTATACAAATACATCTTTACACATGCAGGGATTTTAAAACATAAAATTGAAATATAAACTTCTGCAAATAACTAATAATAAACTTCTGCACATGATGACAACATACTGAAGATGCTGAAGACATTCCAGCGATTCTACAATATAAACACATGAAGGTAAGACACCTATGTAGAGATCGCGAGCCGTGTTTGATAGTTTCATGTCTGTGAATGATCACGAACTCATTTACATGTGATTTTTTTTCATGTTCTTTTCATTCCTTTGTTTGAATATTTATGTGTATGACTGTGTTAATGTGTTGACGCTGTGTGGCATCTGTGCAAACTTCGTTTCCTAATGGATTAAACAAAGAGCCGCAGTGATCGTGACCACGTGCAAGCCACTTGATTTTAAGTGTTTTTAAACCTTATTCTTTAAATCATTCAAGCGATTAGACTAGATTCGATCACAAGAACATAGAAAATCTTCCAAACTGTAAAAGAAGCTTTTTAATGTCACACAAAGAGACGCGCAGCGTCTCCTAATAATGATCGCGCCCAGTTATACAAAGAACGACATCCATGCAGGGATTTAAAAAAATAAAACTAAAATATAAACTTCTGCAAATAACTAATAATAAACTTCTGCACATGATGACAACATACTGATCATGCTAAATTGCGAACGATTATAGTGTATCTCAAATTGTGTTGCCGTGGCGAAGGTTTAAATTAAGAACAAAAAGGGAATTTGGAAGTTGTCAATCATTCATGAGTAATTGAAATATACACACGTAATTTCTATATTTAATAACCATTCCATTCCAGCGATTCTACAGATCGCGAGCCGTTTTTTTTTTTTGACAGTTTGATGATTTCTGTGAGTGATCACGAAATCATTTACGTTTTTTTTAACCTGGTTCATTCCAGCGATTCCATTCCATTCCAGCGATTACACAACATTTAATCACAACAATGAATTAAAGAGCTTCAATTAGAATTTAGAAGATTTCTGTCACGTAAAGAGACGCGCAGCGTCTCCTAATAATGATCGCGCACGTTATACATAGAACGACATCCATGCAGGGAATTAAAAAAATAAAACTAAAATATAAACTTCTGCAAATAAATTGTATTTGTATCGTTATCGTTTATATTACATTCGTGCTCTCCTCATACATTACACGCACACACATTCAGACAGTTCACGAGCTCTCACAGTTCTCTGTGTTTTAGTCTGGCAGGTTTAACCCTTTCATTGCTGTCTCCTTTTTTCTGAGTTATAGGATCGGAAATTTCATAAAAAATGAAGGCATAGAACCAATTCAGTTGTCGTGCACTGACTATATGGTTCTATATAATTAGTTTAATAATATGGTTAAAAATAATATAAAATACCTTAAGATAAATTCAAAGGAACCTGGATTAATTTAAAATGATTTTACTATATTTCAGATCAATATACTTGTTTTCTTCAAAATATATCTTCTGAATATCCCCCCCCCCCCTCTCTCTCTCTCTCTGAGGGTCTTCCAGGTTTAACCCTTTCATTGCTGTCTCTTTTTTTCTGAATTATAGAATCGGAAATCTCATAAAAATGAAGGCATAGAACCAATTCAGTTGTCGTGCACTGACTATATGGTTCTATATAATTAGTTTAATAATATGGTTAAAAATAATGTAAAATACATTAAGATAAATTCAATGGAACCTGGATGAATTTAAAATGAATGTACTATATTTCAGATCAATATACTTGTTTTCTTCAAAATATATCTTCTGAATACCCCCCCCCCCTCTCTGCGGGTCTTGCAGGTTTAACCCTTTCATTGCTGTCTCCTTTTGTCTGCATTATAGTATAGGCAATCTCTTAGCCCTTTCCTTCTATAATTTGTATAAAGAAATATAGGCAAAGAACCAGTTCATTTGTATTTCACTGACTATTTAGTTTTATATAATTAGTGTAACAATATAATCAGATAAATTCAGCTGAATATATAACACTTTGAACTGCTAATGATAACTTTGCAATGATATGATCGCTTTTAGTTAGTATTATATTGAATCTGACTCAACTAACTGGTCAGTCTCCAACTGGAGACACGGTTTAAATTCATTTTGCCCGCCGTGCCCAGTTGTCCTTAAACCACCGAGGTGGCGGTGAAACCGGCTTGGGCCCGCACATCGCTGCTAGCAGCTATATTTCTTCTTCTTCTTCTTCATTATTATTTTTTTTTAGGTTTTTGGCACTTTTGGGGCCCTTAACATGCACGAAAACTCTTGAAACTTTGCACACGCATTGGAACCCGCGGCGATTGCGATTTCTCAGAGGCTAGGACCCGGGCGTGGCAGGGGGGCTCGACAGCGCCCCCTTGAATGGGGTCCAAAATCTTGGTCCATATATCAAACACGCTTGCACATATTGGTATGAAACTCGGTACACATATAGACCTTATCGGGGCTGACAACTTTCGTGCTCTAAGTTGTTCGCCGCCTCAACAGGAAGTGAGCTATTATGGGTTGTTTGAAAAACGCATGCTCTGGAATTTGATATACTCCTCCTAGGCGCTTAATCCGATCAACACCAAACTCGGTCAGCATGAAGTCAAGACATTGATGACGCAAAATTGCCAGGGGATTTTTGATATCTCAAACGGTTTGCCCGTGGCGAGGCAATGAATTTATGGCGAGAAAAGAGAAACAGGAAGTGTGTTATAACGTCTGCATACATTTATTGATTTTTATGAAACTTCACTTGTGTGTTCGTTGTAGGAGGCCGAGTACATGGATGTGACTATTATGAGTCAAAGATATAGCGCCACCAATTGGCAGCAGGAAATGTGTCACTTTCAAAATGCTTTGAGTTCACCCTCTTATTTTTACCCGATTTGCTTCAAACTTCACCAGAATAATGTCAAGACATGGCGAATGTAGACCTGTTAAAAGATCTTATATATTCGAAACACTGTTGTCATAGCAACAGATCAAAGTGTCAGATCAAAATATTTGTTTTGGATCGTTTTGAGACTCTTGGCATCTTTCAAATTGGATGAAACTCAGGCACTTTTGGGGCCCTTAACATGCTCGAAAACTCTTGAAACTTTGCACACACATTGGAACCGGCGGCCATTAGGAAATCACTGAGGCTGGGACCTGGGCGTGGCAGGGGGGCTCGACAGCGCCCCCTTGAATGGGGTCCGAAATCTTGGTCCATATATCAAACATGCTTGCACATATTGGTATGAAACTCAAAACACATATAGATCTGATCGGGCCTGACAACTTTCGTGCTCTAAGTTGTACGCCGCCTCAACAGGAAGTGAGCTATTATGGGTTGTTTGAAAAACGCATGCTCTGGAATTTGATATACTGCTCCTAGGCGCTTAATCCGATCACCACCAAACTCGGTCAGCATGAAGACAAGATATTGATGATGCCAAATGTCCAGTGAATTTTTGATATCTCAAACGGTTTGCCCGTGGCGAGGCAATGAATTTATGGCGAGAAAAGAGAAACAGGAAGTGTGTTATAACGTCTGCATACATTCATTGATTTTTATGAAACTTCACCTGTGTGTTCGTTGTAGGAGGCCGAGCGCGTGGATGTGACTATTATGAGTCAAAGATATAGCGCCACCAATTGGCAGCAGGAAATGTGTCCCTTTCAAAATGCTTTGAAATCACCCTCTTATTTTTACCCGATTTGCTTCAAACTTCTTAATTACAATGTCCAAACATTTCAGATGTAGACATATGAATATCTTTGAGATATCTTAATTATTGTTGCCATGGCAAGACGTCAAACTTTAATAATATTCTTGGGTGTTTTTGAGGCTCTTAACAAAAACGGTCTCGTGGCTCCCTCTAGTGGACAGTATTGCACGTGCATCACATTATTTCTGTTGTTCTGTTTGTTCTACAATATACAAGCAAATAAACACATGAAAGACGTTCCTGTAGAGATCGCGAGCCTTGACAGTTTGATGATTTCTATGAGAGTAATCACAGATTACAGAAAGTCAGATATTTTGGTTTGAATATGGATATTTTGAATAATCAAGCTCTGTATTTTAAGAAAAACGGTCTCGTGGCTCCCTCTAGTGGACAGTAATGCACGTGTATCACATTATTTCTGTTCACTGAAGGAGGCAACGCCCCGTGTTTGACTGTTTGATGATGTCTGTGAATGATTACGAACTCATTTGTGTTTTTTTACCCTTATAAAATAAAACATTCCAGCGATTACACAAGATTTAATCACAAGAATGTAATAAAAAGCTTAATTTTAGTTTAGAAGATGTTCTGTGACAATTATAGACGCGCCGTGTCTGAGAACCTTACCTTCCCGAGGCTCGTTCTTTCTCGCGTCTTTCAGAATCTTGTCATGCCTTTTTAATGTTCCTTTCAATTCTTTGAAATTGAAGTTTGAATTTTTATGTGTATGACTGTGTTAATGTGTTGACGCGGTGTGGCATCTGTGCAAACTTCGTTTCCTAATGGATTAAACAAAGAGCCGCGCGTCATTTCTCTCTAAGCAGTGATCGTGATCATAGACGGACAGAAAGTTTGCTTTCGTTTTACAATTAAGGCCTGTGCAAACTTCGATTTTCTGTGCAGTGCAGCGTCTCCTAATAATGATCGCGCCAATACAAATAATTACATCACATGCAGGGATTTAAAAAAAATAAAATTAAAATATAAACTTCTGCAAATAACTAATAATAAACTTCTGCACATGATGACAACATACTGATGATGCTATATTGCGAACGATTATATTACATCTCATATGGTGTTGCCGTGGGGAAGGTTTAAATTAAGAACAAAAAGGGAATTTAGAAGTTGCTAACGTTTCCTAATGGATTAAACAAAGAGCCGCGCGTCATTTCTCTATAAGCAGTGATCGTGACCGCGTGAAAGCCACTTGATTTTAAGTGTTTTTAAACCTTATTCTTTAAATCATTCAAGCGATTAGACAAGATTCGATCACAAGAACATATTAAAAAACTTCTTGTACAGTTTGGAAGATTTTCTGTCACACAAAGAGACGCGCAGTCTCCTAATAATGATCGCGCCCAGTTATACAAATACATCTTTACACATGCAGGGATTTTAAAAAATAAAATTAAAATATAAACTTCTGCAAATAACTAATAATAAACTTCTGCACATGATGACAACATACTGAAGATGCTGAAGACATTCCAGCGATTCTACAATATAAACACATGAAAGATATTCATGTAGAGATCGCGAGCCGTGTTTGATAGTTTCATGTCTGTGAATGATCACGAACTCATTTACAGGTGATTTTTTTCATGTTCTTTTCATTCCTTAGTTTGAATATTTATGTGTATGACTGTGTTAATGTGTTGCCGTGGGGAAGGTTTAAATTAAGAACAAAAAGGGAATTTAGAAGTTGTCAATTATTCATGAATAATTGAAATATACACACCAAATTTCTATATTTATTAGTACAAATATAATAAATAAACATTTTAATATTTTTTTTCATTTCAAGATGTATGTGTAAATTAAAATGAGGGGAAACAGTACTCTTAAAATTATTGAAATGATCAAATGAGCACTAGAGGGCAGCATATACCTATTTTTGAGATGACACTCAATGATAATTCATAACACTAAACAATATTCTCCTTTGAATTATACACTGTTTATTTCTATATACAATAACACTAACATTGAATAAGAAATTCAAACTTTTTTTAATCTATGTTGTTTAACTTAAAAATAAGCAAAATAACGTTCTGTTTAAGCACAAGAAATAAAAAAGAAATTTATCAATAACCAAAAGATGGAAGATAAATTCAATGGAACCTGGATGAATTTAAAATGAAAATACTACATTTCAGATCAATATATTTGTTTTCTTTAAAATAATTCTTCTGAATCTCTCTCTCTCTCTCTCTCTCTAAGGGTCTTCCAGGTTTAACCCTTTCATTGCTGTTTCTTTTTTCTGAATTATAGAATCGGAAATCTCATAAAAAATGAAGGCATAGAACCAATTCAGTTGTCGTGCACTGACTATATGGTTCTATATAATTAGTTTAATAATATGGTTAAAAATAACGTAAAATACCTTAAGATAAATTCAAAGGAACCTGGATGAATTTAAAATGATTTTACTATATTTCAGATCAATATACTTGTTTTTTTTCAAAATATATATCTTCTGAATATCTCCCCTATGATATTATCACTATGATATGATCGCTTTTAGTTAGTATTATATTGAATAATCTGACTCGACTAACTGGTCAGTCTCCAACTGGAGACACCTTTTAAATTCATTTTTCCCGCTGTGCACAGTTGCCTTGATGCCACCGGGTTGGCGGTGCCACCGGCTTGGGCCCGTCATCGCTGCTAGCAGCTATATTTATTTTTATTTTTTTTTCAACCGTTCGGGCTTTTTGGGGCCCTTAACATGCTCAAAAACTCTTGAAACTTTGCACACGCATTGGAACCTGCGGCCATTAGGACGTGACAGAGGCTGGGACCCGGGCGTGGCAGGGGGGCTCGACAGCGCCCCCTTGAATGGGGTCTGAAATCTTGGTCCATATATCAAACATGCTTGCACATATTGGTATGAAACTCGGTACACATGAAGATCTTATGGGGCCTGACAACTTTCGTGCTCTAAGTTGTTCGCCGCCTCGACAGGAAGTGAGCTATTATGGGTTGTTTGAAAAGCGCATGCTCTGGAATTTGATATACTCCTCCTAGACGCTTAATCCGATCACCACCAAACTTGGTCAGCATGAAGTCAAGACATTGATGACGCAAAATTGCCAGGGGATTTTTGATATCTCAAACGGTTTGCCCGTGGCGAGGCAACGAATTTATGGCGAGAAAACAGAAACAGGAAGTGTGTTATAACGTCTGCATACATTTATTGATTTTTATGAAACTTCACCTGTGTGTTCGTTGTAGGAGGCCGAGTACATGGATGTGACTATCATGAGTCAAAGATATAGCGCCACCAATTGGCAGCAGGAAATGTGTCACTTTCAAAATGCTTTGAGTTCACCCTCTTATTTTTACCCGATTTGCTTCAAACTTCTTCATTATAATGTCAAAACATTTCAGATGTAGACATGTGAATGTCTTTGTGATTTTTTAAATATTGTTGCCATGGCAAGACGTCAAACTTTAATAATATTCTTGGGTGTTTTTGAGGCTCTTAACAAACACGGTCTCGTGGCTCCCTCTAGTGGACAGCTTTGTGTACTTTCTGTTCACTCAGAGAAGCAACGCCCCTTGATGTTTCACAGTTTGGTGATGTCTGTGAATGATCACGAACTCATTTGTGTTTTTTAAACTTATAAGTTAAAATATTCCAGCGATTACACAAGATTTAATCACAAGAATGGAATAAAAAGCTTAATTTTAATTTGGAAGGTGTTCTGTGACAATTATAGACGCGCCGCGTCTGAGAACCTTACCTTCCCGAGGCTCGTTCTTTCTCGCGTCTTTCAGAATCTTGTCATGCCTTTTTAATGTTCCTTTCAATTCTTTGAAATTGAAGTTTGAATTTGTATGTGTATGACTGTGTTAATGTGTTGACCATGTGTGGCATCTGTGCAAACTTCGTTTCCTAATGGATTAAACAAAGAGCCGCGCGTCATTTCTCTCTAAGCAGTGATCGTGACCGCGTGAAAGCCACTTGATTTTAAGTGTTTTTAAACCTTATTCTTTAAATCATTTAAGCGATTAGACAAGATTCGATCACAAGAACATAGAAAATCTTCCAAACTGTAAAAGAAGCTTTTTAATGTCACACAAAGAGACGCGCAGCGTCTCCTAATAATGATCGCGCCCAGTTATACAAAGAACGACATCCATGCAGGGATTTAAAAAAATAAAAAATAAAATATAAACTTCTGCAAATAACTAATAATAAACTTCTGCACATGATGACAACATACTGATGATGCTAAATTGCGAACGATTATAGTGTATCTCAAATTGTGTTGCCGTGGCGAAGGTTTAAATTAAGAACAAAAAGGGAATTTGGAAGTTGTCAATCATTCATGAATAATTGAAATATACACACGTAATTTCTATATTTAATAGCCATTCCGTTCCAGCGATTCTACAGATCGCGAGCCGTTTTTTTTTTTTGACAGTTTGATGATTTCTGTGAGTGATCACGAAATCATTTATGTGTTTTTTAACCTGGTTCATTCCAGCGATTCCATTCCATTCCAGCGATTACACAACATTTAATCACAACAATGAATTAAAGAGCTTCAATTAGAATTTAGAAGATTTCTGTCACGTAAAGAGACGCGCAGCGTCTCCTAATAATGATCGCGCCCGTTATACAAAGAACTACATCCATGCAGGGATTTAAAAAAATAAAACTAAAATATAAACTTCTGCAAATAAATTGTATTTGGATCGTTATCGTTTATATTACATTCATGCTCTCCTCATACATTGCACGCACACACATTCAGACAGTTCACGAGCTCTCACAGTTCTGTGTGTTTTAGTCTGGCAGGTTTAACCCTTTCATTGCTGTCTCCTTTTTTCTGAATTATATGATCGGAAATTTCATTAAAAAATGAAGGCATAGAACCAATTCAGTTGTCGTGCACTGACTATATGGTTCTATATAATTAGTTTAATAATATGGTTAAAAATAACATAAAATACCTTAAGATAAATTCAAAGGAACCTGGATGAATTTAAAATGATTGTACTATATTTCAGATCAATATACTTGTTTTCTTCAAAATATCTTCTGAATATCTCCCCCCCCCCCTCTCTCTCTCTGAGGGTCTTCCAGGTTTAACCCTTTCATTGCTGTCTCTTTTTTCTGAATCATAGAATCGGAAATCTCATAAAAAATGAAGGCATAGAACCAATTCAGTTGTCGTGCACTGACTATATGGTTCTATATAATTACTTTAATAATATGGTTAAAAATAACATAAAATACCTCAAGATAAATTCAAAGGAACCTGGATGAATTTAAAATGATTTTACTATATTTCAGATCAATATACTTGTTTTCTTCAAAATATATCTTCTGAATGTCCCCCCCCCCCCTCTCTCTCTCTCTGAGGGTCTTGCAGGTTTAACCCTTTCATTGCTGTCTCCTTTTGTCTTCATTGTAGGATAAGAAATCTCTTAGCCCTTCTCTTCTATAAATTTGTATAAAGAAATAAAGGCAAAGAACCAGTTCATTTGTATTTCACTGACTATTTAGTTTTATATAATTAGTTTAACAATATAATAAGATAAATTCAGCTGAATATATAACACTTTGAACTGCTAATGATAAGTTGGCTATGATATGATCGCTTTTAGTTAGTATTATATTGAATAATCTGACTCGACTAACTGGTCAGTCTCCAACTGGAGACACCTTTTAAATTCATTTTTCCCGCTGTGCACAGTTGCCTTGATGCCACCGGGTTGGCGGTGCCACCGGCTTGGGCCCGTCATCGCTGCTAGCAGCTATATTTATTATTCTTCTTCATTATTTTTTTTTAGGTTTTTGGCACTTTTGGGGCCCTTAACATGCACGAAAACTCTTGAATCTTTGCACACGCATTGGAACCTGCGGCCATTAGGGCGTCACAGAGGCTGGGACCCGGGCGTGGCAGGGGGGCTCGACAGCGCCCCCTTGAATGGGGTCTGAAAACTTGGTCCATATATCAAACACGCTTGCACATATTGGTATGAAACTCGGTACACATATAGACCTTATCGGGGCTGACAACTTTCGTGCTCTAAGTTGTTCGCCGCCTCAACAGGAAGTGAGCTATTATGGGTTGTTTGAAAAACGCATGCTCTGGAATTTGATATACTCCTCCTAGGCGCTTAATCCGATCAACACCAAACTCGGTCAGCATGAAGTCAAGACATTGATGACGCAAAATTGCCAGGGGATTTTTGATATCTCAAACGGTTTGCCCGTGGCGAGGCAACGAATTTATGGCGAGAAAAGAGAAACAGGAAGTGTGTTATAACGTCTGCATACATTTATTGATTTTTATGAAACTTCACCTGTGTGTTCGTTGTAGGAGGCCGAGTACATGGATGTGACTATTATGAGTCAAAGATATAGCGCCACCAATTGGCAGCAGGAAATGTGTCACTTTCAAAATGCTTTGAGTTCACCCTCTTATTTTTACCCGATTTGCTTCAAACTTCACCAGAATAATGTCAAGACATGGCGAATGTAGACTTGTTAAAAGATCTTATATATTCGAAACACTGTTGTCATAGCAACAGATCAAAGTGTCAGATCAAAATATTTGTTTTGGATCGTTTTGAGACTCTTGGCATCTTTCAAATTGGATGAAACTCGGGCACTTTTGGGGCCCTTAACATGCTCGAAAACTCTTGAAACTTTGCACACACATTGGAACCGGCGGCCATTAGGAAATCACTGAGGCTGGGACCTGGGCGTGGCAGGGGGGCTCGACAGCGCCCCCTTGAATGGGGTCCGAAATCTTGGTCCATATATCAAACATGCTTGCACATATTGGTATGAAACTCAAAACACATATAGATCTGATCGGGCCTGACAACTTTCGTGCTCTAAGTTGTACGCCGCCTCAACAGGAAGTGAGCTATTATGGGTTGTTTGAAAAACGCATGCTCTGGAATTTGATATACTGCTCCTAGGCGCTTAATCCGATCACCACCAAACTCGGTCAGCATGAAGACAAGATATTGATGATGCCAAATGTCCAGTGAATTTTTGATATCTCAAACGGTTTGCCCGTGGCGAGGCAATGAATTTATGGCGAGAAAAGAGAAACAGGAAGTGTGTTATAACGTCTGCATACATTCATTGATTTTTATGAAACTTCACCTGTGTGTTCGTTGTAGGAGGCCGAGCGCGTGGATGTGACTATTATGAGTCAAAGATATAGCGCCACCAATTGGCAGCAGGAAATGTGTCCCTTTCAAAATGCTTTGAAATCACCCTCTTATTTTTACCCGATTTGCTTCAAACTTCTTAATTACAATGTCCAAACATTTCAGATGTAGACATATGAATATCTTTGAGATATCTTAATTATTGTTGCCATGGCAAGACGTCAAACTTTAATAATATTCTTGGGTGTTTTTGAGGCTCTTAACAAAAACGGTCTCGTGGCTCCCTCTAGTGGACAGTATTGCACGTGCATCACATTATTTCTGTTCACTGAAAGAGGCAACGCCCCGTGTTTGACTGTTTGATGATGTCTGTGAATGATTACGAACTCATTTGTGTTTTTTACCCTTATAAAATAAAACATTCCAGCGATTACACAAGATTTAATCACAAGAATGTAATAAAAAGCTTAATTTTAGTTTAGAAGATGTTCTGTGACAATTATAGACGCGCCGTGTCTGAGAACCTTACCTTCCCGAGGCTCGTTCTTTCTCGCGTCTTTCAGAATCTTGTCATGCCTTTTTAATGTTCCTTTCAATTCTTTGAAATTGAAGTTTGAATTTTTATGTGTATGACTGTGTTAATGTGTTGACGCGGTGTGGCATCTGTGCAAACTTCGTTTCCTAATGGATTAAACAAAGAGCCGTGCGTCATTTCTCTCTAAGCAGTGATCGTGATCATAGACGGACAGAAAGTTTGCTTTCGTTTTACAATTAAGGCCTGTGCAAACTTCGATTTTCTGTGCAGTGCAGCGTCTCCTAATAATGATCGCGCCAATACAAATAATTACATCACATGCAGGGATTTAAAAAAAATAAAATTAAAATATAAACTTCTGCAAATAACTAATAATAAACTTCTGCACATGATGACAACATACTGATGATGCTAAATTGCGAACGATTATAGTACATCTCATATGGTGTTGCCGTGGGGAAGGTTTAAATTAAGAACAAAAAGGGAATTTAGAAGTTGTCAATTATTCATGAATAATTGAAATATACACACCAAATTTCTATATTTATTAGTACAAATATCATAAATAAACATTTTAAATTTTTTTTTTTTTCATTTCAAGATGTATGTGTAAATTAAAAATGAGGGGAAACAGTATTCTTAAAATTATTGAAATGATCAAATGAGCACTAGAGGGCAGCATATCCCTATTTTTGAGATGACACTCAATGATAATTCATAACACTAAACAATATTCTCCTTTGAATTATACACTGTTTATTTCTATATACAATAACACTAACATTGAATAAGAAATTCAAACTTTTTTAATCTATGTAGTTTAACTCAAAAATAAGCACAATAATGTTCTGTTTAAGCACAAGATATAATTTTTTTTTTAATAATAACCAAAATATGGAAGATAAATTCAATGGAATCTGGATGAATTTAAAATGAAAATACTACATTTCAGATCAATATATTTGTTTTCTTTAAAATAATTCTTCTGAATCTCTCTCTCTCTCTCTCTCTCTCTCTCTCTCTCTCTCTCTCTCTCTTCCAGGTTTAACCCTTTCATTGTTGTCTCTTTTTTTCTGAATTATAGAATCGGAAATCTCATTAAAAATAATTATATAGAACCATATAGTCAGTGCACGACAACTGAATTGGTTCTATGGCTTCAGTTTAATATTATGTAAAATTAATATTATTTAATATTATAATTATGTAATATTAACGTAAAATACCTTAAGATAAATTCAATGGAACCTGGATGAATTTAAAATGAATGTACTATATTTCAGATCAATATACTTGTTTTCTTCAAAATATTTTTTCTGAATATCTCCCCCCCCTCTCTCTCTCTCTGAGGGTCTTGCAGGTTTAACCCTTTCATTGCTCTCTCCTTTTGTCTGCATTGTAGGATAGGAAATCCCTTAGCCCTTCTCTTCTATAAATTTGTATAAAGAAATAAAGGCAAAGAACCAGTTCATTTGTATTTCACTGACTATTTAGTTTTATATAATTAGTTTAACAATATAATAAGATAAATTCAGCTGAATATATAACACTTTGAACTGCTAATGATAAGTTGGCTATGATATGATCGCTTTTAGTTAGTATTATATTGAATAATCTGACTCGACTAACTGGTCAGTCTCCTACTGGAGACACCTTTTAAATTCATTTTGCCCGCTGTGCACAGTTGCCTTGATGCCACCGGGTTGGCGGTGCCACCGGCTTGGGCCCGTCATCGCTGCTAGCAGCTATATTTATTATTATTCTTCTTCTTCTTCTTCATTATTTTTTTTTAGGTTTTTGGCACTTTTGGGGCCCTTAACATGCACGAAAACTCTTGAATCTTTGCACACGCATTGGAACCTGCGGCCATTAGGGCGTCACAGAGGCTGGGACCCGGGCGTGGCAGGGGGGCTCGACAGCGCCCCCTTGAATGGGGTCTGAAAACTTGGTCCATATATCAAACACGCTTGCACATATTGGTATGAAACTCGGTACACATATAGACCTTATCGGGGCTGACAACTTTCGTGCTCTAAGTTGTTCACCGCCTCAACAGGAAGTGAGCTATTATGGGTTGTTTGAAAAACGCATGCTCTGGAATTTGATATACTCCTCCTAGGCGCTTAATCCGATCACCACCAAACTGGGTCAGCATGAAGTCAAGACATTGATGACGCAAAATTGCCAGGGGATTTTTGATATCTCAAACGGTTTGCCCGTGGCGAGGCAACGAATTTATGGCGAGAAAAGAGAAACAGGAAGTGTGTTATAACGTCTGCATACATTTATTGATTTTTATGAAACTTCACCTGTGTGTTCGTTGTTGGAGGCCGAGTACATGGATGTGACTATTATGAGTCAAAGATATAGCGCCACCAATTGGCAGCAGGAAATGTGTCACTTTCAAAATGCTTTGAGTTCACCCTCTTATTTTTACCCGATTTGCTTCAAACTTCACCAGAATAATGTCAAGACATGGCGAATGTAGACCTGTTAAAAGATCTTATATATTCGAAAAACTGTCGTCATAGCAACAGATCAAAGTGTCAGATCAAAATATTTGTTTTGGATCGTTTTGAGACTCTTGGCATCTTTCAAATTGGATGAAACTCGGGCACTTTTGGGGCCCTTAACATGCTCGAAAACTCTTGAAACTTTGCACACACATTGGAACCAGCGGCCATTAGGAAATCACTGAGGCTGGGACCCGGGCGTGGCAGGGGGGCTCGACAGCGCCCCCTTGAATGGGGTCCGAAATCTTGGTCCATATATCAAACATGCTTGCACATATTGGTATGAAACTCAAAACACATATAGATCTGATCGGGCCTGACAACTTTCGTGCTCTAAGTTGTACGCCGCCTCAACAGGAAGTGAGCTATTATGGGTTGTTTGAAAAACGCATGCTCTGGAATTTGATATACTGCTCCTAGGCGCTTAATCCGATCACCACCAAACTCGGTCATTATGAAGACAAGATATTGATGATGCCAAATGTCCAGTGAATTTTTGATATCTCAAACGGTTTGCCCGTGGCGAGGCAATGAATTTATTGCGAGAAAACAGAAACAGGAAGTGTGTTATAACGTCTGCATACATTCATTGATTTTTATGAAACTTCACCTGTGTGTTCGTTGTAGGAGGCCGAGTACATGGATGTGACTATTATGAGTCAAAGATATAGCGCCACCAATTGGCAGCAGTAAATGTGTCACTTTCAAAATACTTTGAGATCACCCTCTTATTTTTACCCGATTTACTTCAAACTTCTTCATTATAATGTCCAAACATGTCAGATGTAGACATGTGAATGTCTTTGTGATTTTTTAAATACTGTTGCCATGGCAAGATGTCAAACTTTAATAATATTCTTGGGTGTTTTTGAGGCTCTTAACAAACACGGTCTCGTGGCTCCCTCTAGTGGACAGCTTTGTGTACTTTCTGTTCACTCAGAGAAGCAACGCCCCTTGATGTTTCACAGTTTGGTGATGTCTGTGAATGATCACGAACTCATTTGTGTTTTTTAAACTTATAAGTTAAAATATTCCAGCGATTATACAAGATTTAATCACAAGAATGTAATAAAAAGCTTAATTTTAGTTTAGAAGGTGTTCTGTGACAATTATAGACGCGCCGCGTCTGAGAACCTTACCTTCCCGAGGCTCGTTCTTTCTCTCGTCTTTCAGAATCTTGTCATTCCTTTTTAATGTTCCTTTCAATTCTTTGAAATTGAAGTTTGAATTTGTATTTGTATGACTGTGTTAATGTGTTGACGCTGTGTGGCATCTGTGCAAACTTCGTTTCCTAATGGATTAAACAAAGAGCCACGCGTCATTTCTCTATAAGCAGTGATCGTGACCGCGTGAAAGCCACTTGATTTTAAGTGTTTTTAAACCTTATTCTTTAAATCATTCAAGCGATTAGACAAGATTCGATCACAAGAACATATTAAAAAGCTTCTTGTACAGTTTGGAAGATTTTCTGTCACACAAAGAGACGCGCAGTCTCCTAATAATGATCGCGCCCAGTTATACAAATACATCTTTACACATGCAGGGATTTTAAAAAATAAAATTAAAATATAAACTTCTGCAAATAACTAATAATAAACTTCTGCACATGATGACAACATACTGAAGATGCTGAAGACATTCCAGCGATTCTACAATAAAAACACATGAAAGACATTCAAGTAGAGATCGCGAGCCGTGTCTGATAGTTTCATGTCTGTGAATGATCACGAACTCATTTACAGGTGATTTTTTTCATGTTCTTTTCATTCCTTAGTTTGAATATTTATGTGTATGACTGTGTTAATGTGTTGACGCTGTGTGGCATCTGTGCAAACTTCATTTCCTAACGGATTAAACAAAGAGCCGCGCGTCATTTCTCTGAAAGGGAGTGATCGAAATCATGAAAGCTCATGTTTTTAAACCTTATTCATTAAAATATTCAAGCGATTAGACAAGATTCGATCACAAGAACATATTAAAAATCTTCAATTACAGTTTGGAAGCTTTTCTGTCACACAAAGAGACGCGCAGCGTCTCCTAATAATGATCGCGCCCAGTTAAACAAATAACTTTATGCAGGGATTTTAAAAAATAAAAATAAAATATAAAGTTCTGCAAATAACTAATAATAAACTTCTGCACATGATGACAACATACTGAAGATGCTAAATTGCGAACGATTATAGTACATCTCATATGGTGTTGCCGTGGGGAAGGTTTAAATTAAGAACAAAAAGGGAATTTAGAAGTTGTCAATTATTCATGAATAATTGAAATATACACACCAAATTTCTATATTTATTAGTACAAATATAATAAATAAATATTTTAATATTTTTTTTAATTTCAAGATGTATGTGTAAATTAAAATGAGGGGAAACAGTACTCTTAAAATTATTGAAATGATCAAATGAGCACTAGAGGGCAGCATATACCTATTTTTGAGATGACACTCAATGATAATTCATAACACTAAACAATATTCTCCTTTGAATTATACACTGTTTATTTCTATATACAATAACACTAACATTTAATAAGAAATTCAAACTTTTTTTAATCTATGTTGTTTAACTTAAAAATAAGCAAAATAACGTTCTGTTTAAGCACAAGAAATAAAAAAGAAATTTATCAATAACCAAAAGATGGAAGATAAATTCAATGGAATCTGGATGAATTTAAAATGAAAATACTACATTTCAGATCAATATATTTGTTTTCTTTAAAATAATTCTTCTGAATCTCTCTCTCTCTCTCTCTCTCTCTCTCTCTCTCTAAGGGTCTTCCAGGTTTAACCCTTTCATTGCTGTCTCTTTTTTTCTGAATTATAGAATCGGAAATCTCATAAAAATGAAGGCATAGAACCAATTCAGTTGTCGTGCACTGACTATATGGTTCTATATAATTAGTTTAATAATATGGTTAAAAATAACGTAAAATACCTTGAGATAAATTCAATGGAACATGGATGAATTTAAAATGAATGTACCATATTTCAGATCAATATACTTGTTTTCTTCAAAATATATCTTCTGAATATCCCCCCCCACTCCTCTCTGAGGGTCTTGCAGGTTTAACCCTTTCATTGCCGTCTCCTTTTGTCTGGATTAAAGGATAGGAAATCTCTTAGCCATTCTCTTCTATAAATTTGTATAAAGAAATAAAGGCAAAGAACCAGTTCATTTGTATTTCACTGACTATTTAGTTTTATATAATTAGTTTAACAATATAATAAGATAAATTCAGCTGAATATATAACACTTTGAACTGCTAATGATAAATTGGCTATGATATGATCGCTTTTAGTTAGTATTCTATTGAATAATCTGACTCGACTAACTGGTCAGTCTCCAACTGGAGACACCTTTTAAATTCATTTTTCCCGCTGTGCACAGTTGCCTTGATGCCACCGGGTTGGCGGTGCCACCGGCTTGGGCCCGTCATCGCTGCTAGCAGCTATATTTATTATTATTATTTTTATTTTTTTTCAACCGTTCGGGGCTTTTTGGGGCCCTTAACATGCTCAAAAACTCTTGAAACTTTGCACACGCATTGGAACCTGCGGCCATTAGGACGTGACAGAGGCTGGGACCCGGGCGTGGCAGGGGGGCTCGACAGCGCCCCCTTGAATGGGGTCTGAAAACTTGGTCCATATATCAAACACGCTTGCACATATTGGTATGAAACTCGGTACACATATAGACCTTATCGGGCCTGACAACTTTCGTGCTCTAAGTTGTTCGCCGCCTCAACAGGAAGTGAGCTATTATGGGTTGTTTGAAAAGCGCATGCTCTGGAATTTGATATACTCCTCCTAGGCGCTTAATCCGATCACCACCAAACTCGGTCAGCATGAAGTCAAGACATTGATGACGCAAAATTGCCAGGGGATTTTTGATGTCTCACACGGTTTGCCCGTGGCGAGGCAACGAATTTATGGCGAGAAAAGAGAAACAGGAAGTGTGTTATAACGTCTGCATACATTTATTGATTTTTATGAAACTTCACCTGTGTGTTCGTTGTAGGAGGCCGAGTACATGGATGTGACTATTATGAGTCAAAGATATAGCGCCACCAATTGGCAGCAGGAAATGTGTCACTTTCAAAATGCTTTGAGATCACCCTCTTATTTTTACCCGATTTGCTTCAAACTTCACCAGAACAATGTCAAGACATGGCGAATGTAGACCTGTAAAAAGATCTTATATATTCGAAACACTGTTGTCATAGCAATAGATCAAAGTGTCAGATCAAAATATTTGTTTTAGATGGTTTTGAGACTCTGGGCATCTTTCAAATTGGATGACACTCAGGCACTTTTGGGGCCCTTAACATGCTCGAAAACTCTTGAAACATTTCACACATATTGGAACCGACGGCCATTAGGAAATCACTGAGGCTGGGACCCGGGCGTGGCAGGCGGGCTCGACAGCGCCCCCTTGAATGGGGTCAGAAATCTTGGTCCATATATCAAACACGCTTGCACATATTAGTATGAAACTCGGTAGACATGAAGAACTCATCGGCACTGACAACTTTCGTGCTCTAAGTTGTACGCCGCCTCAACAGGAAGTGAGCTATTATGGGTTGTTTGAAAAACGCATGCTCTGGAATTTGATATACTGCTCCTAGGCGCTTAATCCGATCACCACCAAACTCGGTCAGCATGAAGACAAGATATTGATGATGCCAAATGTCCAGTGAATTTTTGATATCTCAAACGGTTTGCCCGTGGCGAGGCAACGAATTTATGGCGAGAAAAGAGAAACAGGAAGTGTGTTATAACGTCTGCATACATTTATTGATTTTTATGAAACTTCACCTGTGTGTTCGTTGTAGGAGGCCGAGTACATGGATGTGACTATCATGAGTCAAAGATATAGCGCCACCAATTGGCAGCAGGAAATGTGTCACTTTCAAAATGCTTTGAGTTCACCCTCTTATTTTTACCCGATTTGCTTCAAACTTCCTAATTATAATGTCCAAACATTTCAGATGTAGACATATGAATATCTTTGTGATATCTTAAATATTGTTGCCATGGCAAGACGTCAAACTTTAATAATATTCTTGGGTGTTTTTGAGGCTCTTAACAAACACGGTCTCGTGGCTCCCTCTAGTGGACAGCTTTGTGTACTTTCTGTTCACTCAGAGAAGCAACGCCCCTTGATGTTTCACAGTTTGATGATGTCTGAATGATCACGAACTCATTTGTGTTTTTTAAACTTATAAATTAAAATATTCCAGCGATGACACAAGATTTAATCACAAGAATGTATTAAAAAGCTTAATTTTAGTTTAGAAGGTGTTCTGTGACAATTATAGACGCGCCACGTCTGAGAAGGAACGCCTGCCGAAGCTCGTTCTTTCTCGCGTCTTTCAGAATCTTGTCATTCCTTTTTAATGTTCCTTTGAATTAAAACATTCCAGCGATTACACAAGATTTAATCACAAGAATGTATTAAAAATCTTAATTTTAGTTTAGAAGGTGTTCTGTGACAATTATAGACGCGCCGCGTCTGAGAAGGAACGCCTGCCGAAGCTCGTTCTTTCTCGCATCTTTCAGAATCTTGTCATCATTCCTTTTTAATGTTCCTTTCAATTCTTTGAAATTGAAGTTTGAATTTTTATGTGTATGTCTGTGTTAATGTGTTGACGCTGTGTGGCATCTGTGCAAACTTCGTTTCCTAATGGATTAAACAAAGAGCCACGCGTCATTTCTCTATAAGCAGTGATCGTGACCGCGTGAAAGCCACTTGATTTTAAGTGTTTTTAAACCTTATTCTTTAAATCATTCAAGCGATTAGACAAGATTCGATCACAAGAACATATTAAAAAGCTTCTTGTACAGTTTGGAAGATTTTCTGTCACACAAAGAGACGCGCAGTCTCCTAATAATGATCGCGCCCAGTTATACAAAGAACGACATCCATGCGGGGATTTTAAAAAATAAAATTAAAATATAAACTTCTGCAAATAACTAATAATAAACTTCTGCGCATGATGACAACATACTGAAGATACTAAATTGCGAACGATTATAGTGTATCTCAAATGGTGTTGCCGTGGCGAAGGTTTAAATTAAGAACAAAAAGGGAATTTAGATGTTGTCAATCATTCATGAATAATTGAACTATACACACCTAATTTCTATATTTAATAGCGATTCCATTCCATTCCAGCGATTCTACAGATCGCGAGCCGTTTTTTTTGACAGTTTGATGATTTCTGTGAGAGTGATCACGAAATCATTTACGTGTTTTTTAAACTGGTTCATTCCAGGGACAACATTTAATCACAACAATGAATTAAAGAGCTTCAATTAGAATTTAGAAGATTTCTGTCACGTAAAGAGATCTCCTAATAATGATCGCGCCCGTTATACAAAGAACTACATCCATGCAGGGATTTTAAAAAATAAAACTAAAATATAAACTTCTGCAAATAAATTGTATTTGGATCGTTATCGTTTATATTACATTCGTGCTCTCCTCATACATTGCACGCACACACATTCAGACAGTTCACGAGCTCTCACAGTTCTCTGTGTTTTAGTCTGGCAGGTTTAACCCTTTCATTGCTGTCTCTTTTTTTCTGAATTATAGAATTGGAAATCTCATAAATAATAATTATATAGAACCATATAGTCAGTGCACGACAACTGAATTGGTTCTATGGCTTCAGTTTAATAATATGGTTAAAAATAACGTAAAATACCTTAAGATAAATTCAATGGAACCTGGATGAATTTAAAATGAATGTACTATATTTCAGATCAATATACTTGTTTTCTTCAAAATATATCTTCTGAATACCCCCCCCCCCTCTCCGAGGGTCTTGCTGGTTTAACCCTTTCATTGCTGTCTCCTTTTGTCTGCATTAAAGGATAGGAAATCTCTTAGCCCTTCTCTTCTATAAATTTGTATAAAGAAATAAAGGCAAAGAACCAGTTCATTTTTATTTCACTATTTAGTTTAATATAATTAGTTTAACAATATAATAAGATAAATTCAGCTGAATATATAACACTTTGAACTGCTAATGATAACTTGGCTATGATATGATCGCTTTTAGTTAGTATTATATTGAATAATCTGACTCGACTAACTGGTCAGTCTCCAAATGGAGACACCTTTTAAATTCATTTTTCCCGCTGTGCACAGTTGCCTTGATGCCACCGGGTTGGCGGTGCCACCGGCTTGGGCCCGTCATCGCTGCTAGTTATTAGTTATTATTAGTTCAGGGAGTTGTTTCAACATGAAGACAGGATGCAGAAATCACTAGTTTCTAGTTCATTTTCAAAGAGAAACACAAGGAAAGTGGAAAATTGATTCTAGTTGCGGCGGAGCTTATACCTGAAATCATGTCACTTTCACAGCTCTTTGTAGCAGTTATAAATATTAATATATGGTGTATATAAATATTACACAGCAAAATCCCCAGTGTTAAATTAACACCCCTGAATGTACAGATTTGTCCACACTGCAGAGTTTTAAAAGTAACACTGAAGCAGTGTTGAAGTTAATGAGGCAATGAAGTGATTAAGTGACGCCTGATGATGATAATAAGCGAACTCATTGAAGAAAAGAGAAACAAGAACAGAAGAGAGACAACAACAAACTTCCAACCATTATACATCATTGCATTTATTACTAACCTGTTGGACTTTATTTCTGTCACACATCTACAGAAGTTCTCATTGAGAGTTAACAGAAGTTTAGATGTTGATGATTTGTTTCATTTGAAGTCACCATTATGGTGATCATTGTTTGCTTTAGTTGGGTTCTTGATCTTTGACATTTTACAATTAGTTTCTCTCTGGCTACTCCAACTTTGTGTGTGTAAAGCACATTTCTTATGGCAAGAGAAAAATGTTTTGTTAATGTAATGGCACTGATGTCATTCTGAGTCTAAATCTCTGACTATAAGCTTGACGTGTAATTTTAGTATTGGTGACTGTAGCCTGTGATTTTACAGCAACATGAACAACTTGAACAGATTTTCACACTCAACTTGATTTAATCTTCATATCTGAAATCATAACATTAGAGACTCCAGCTCAGTCACTTTTAAATTACACTAATTTCATAACTTGCAGTTTAGTAAGAAGTTAGAACTAATTTAGCAGTTCATTGAGGTCTAGAAACACTGGGACACGCCATTATGTTGTAGGGGATTTTACAGTTAAAGACCCAAAAGACCAGATATGATAAATGAAGACCCGGAGTCAGAGTTTAAAAAAATAAATTGAAGAAAATTTTAATAAAGAATAGTTTGCAGTTTCATCAGCAGAAGCCAGCTTCAAGTCTCACAAGGAGTTCGTAGGCCGCTCTCTGTCTCCTCCTCTTTCTACATTCACATTTCCAGAACAATTATACTCTAACAGAGTCCACTAACTACGTCATTACTAAGATACTGATTGGTTTAGAAAACTAGACAAAACTGGTAATTTTCCACACATGGACAGATAGTCAGAGTCATATCTCCTTCCATCATGATGCTGACGATCAGACCCTGAACTTAGGTACAGAATGTCCTGTTAAGTCAGGACAAGGCGTCGGCAGGTCTCAGAGTCCCAGTTGTCCACTAGTACCCATAACGGACCTGTACAGAACACTTAGCGCACATACAAAGATACACATGATTCACAGCTTCTTCAAGGCTGAAGTTGATCTGAGCTCCGCACTGAACAGGAAACTTTCCCAAAACATACTGATAAGTTGTACTTTTCTCTCAGTGAGAGGTACAGACAATATTCAACATTATTTTCTAGTGTTTGAAAATGAAAAGGAAATTAAAGGCTTTAACGTAAGTTAAAGTTACTCATTCTAAATAATAGCATATTCAGAAAGATAATTTTTATGATAAATCACTCAAAATATATATATACGTTGAAGCGGCAGTGGATCCCAGAATCCACCCCTTCAGTCCCCCCTTAAAGGTCAATGTGGAGTCCTAAACACCACATCTGGTCTTAACAATAGAAGTCGCTTCAAAATTTTACATTTATGACCCATGCTCCCCTGGCAGGTTACAATTTGATAAAATAGAAAATATGTTTTAACGACTTTCTAGAACAGAATATTCTACAGAGTGCATTATTGACATTCAGATCTTACACATAGTTGTCTTTACATCAATCTTGGCAAATACGAATTATCATCAAATTCATTGATTAGAAAACAAGTACATATTTATTCTCTGGAAGCCGGGCTAAATGAGTAATCACTGTTACTGCATTCCTGGCATGGGCCAGACCCTCAGTCACCCCTAAATACATACATTGCCTAAGTAAATACCAGGATATATACACTGGTTTTTAGAAAAATATGATTTCCAATTCATTATATAATACAAGAAGATGGATTCTAAATCCACTCCTTTCCAATCCTTAAGATTAAAAACAAAATTGTTGTTTAACTCAAAATAAACAATGAAAAATAAGTAACACCCATGATCATTCTTCTACTTACTTCAACTCTCTAAAAATCACTTTCATCTTACAGTCTACAGACATACCATGTACCATCTTAATTACAGAACATCTTTTCAATTTCCTTTTTCTGAATCCTCTATAAATCATTATCTTCCCTAAACCTTAATAACCTTTTTCTTAAGCTTTCTTTTCACTCCAGATTCATTTACAGTCATTATAGCCCACATAAATAAAATAGAACACAAATGAAAATAAACCAAAACTTGTTAATGTTAAAGACATTTCATCAAAATTACATAAGCATCAAAATATAAAAATTCAATGATATCAAAAAATTGTTTGTCTTAAATTGCAAATATCTTTTTCATGATATCATTCTTAATCATACTCAATACCCAATTATTCTTAATCTTAAACTCAATTTTCACAACATTTCACAATACTCAGACCATGTCAACAGTACAGTATCAAAATCAAATAATTAGTACTTCCTTTAAAGTTAGTTTTGTTCTCAATATCTTGTCTGTTAGAACAGCTTGGGCTAAATTACCAAAATATTAAGCCTTGGTCATTTGGCATTGATACTCATCTCATCAGTCTTGCAATTTCCCCATAATTATCATAAACACAATTTTATGTATATAATCTTCCATATTACTTCATAAATTATATAAATTTGTACTATAGGCCATTATAAATTTCTTTAAATCTGTTTTGAAACTTAGTCTCATCTTTTAAACAGCACTACCATAGTTTGTAATATTATTAACTTGATTTGGCTTAATATGTTCATAAATCAATCCACTAATACTATCAGCATTTTTATTTTCATAACATTAATTTTAACTGCTTTCCTTTTTGTTATAACTACTTGTCACAGTATTTCTCTATCAAATGGTTAGTCTGCAGATTCAAAAAAAAAAAAAAAAAAAAATGTTATCATTATTGTCTCTTATCTGTACTATTTTGCAGAAACCAAAATATTATTTTACTCAAATCTCAATAGGTTACACAGACAGCCTTGTAGCTGCTTTCTCCCTCAACCCTTATTACATAAACTGTAGTTCTCTAGACATCTAATGTCATGCATCCATTTAATGAATGAAAAATAAAACTTAAAAGTTATATTCCCTCCTTTATTTGCCCACCGGCCTTCCATAAATGAGGGTGCTCTCTGGATAGATAGTGACTGAGCCAATGTGTCACTTTGTCTCTGCCGTCAAATCTTATAACATATACGTTTATCATTCTGATCACAAATAACTGACAGTTTTACCTTTAGACCCTCAGTTGGATTTAGACAAGGGTTTTTAACCCATGGACGGCAATCTTAAATTCCACATTACCTTTTACATAATACTCTTAAATATACTAATCCAGAGAGTAATTCAAATCAACAACAGAAATGACAAAAGTCATAATTACCAATAGCAGACAGAGCTGGACAACCAATCCTCTAAAAGCTCGTCCTGTATGTTCTGTATCGTCTTTTCATCAGATTCGATCAGAAGTATCGGCTTCTGTAAAATTATTGTTGTTTCACTTAACCCACCGTAATGATAGAAACACTCATTCCAGAGGTTAATGACATACACACACAATAGGGTCATGATAGTTCCCCAAAATGAACACGTACAAACAGTCAACATCACACACACTTATTCATATATATGAACTGCTCATTTTCTAGGTCTAAAAACATATTTAAACTTCACATTTTTCACGTAAGTTTTACTTAGTGTTATATAATCTGTAATCCAGTCTCAAAGCATGTCTCTTCACTATAATTTGTTTTATTTAGAAAAGTCAGCAGAGTTCTTATAGTTCTAACATCATTACTTTGTTTTGTTTAAACTTTAGCAGGCCAATAACAGACACAGCACCATCCTTCCCTCCACCCCAGAAGTCTCTCACTCTCTCTCTCTTTCCTATTGTGCAAATAATCTTTTCAACAGCCTCAAGACTGTAAGCTTAGACAGAATAAAATATTTAATTCATTAATGCATATAAAACTGTTAATCATTAACCAATGTTATAATACATGTTTATTTTTCAGATTAGAAAAAAAAAAAAAAAACATTACCACAATCCTTATATATTATCCTAGGAGCCTTTTTAAGGTTATCTTTAGTTTAAATGCTCACTTTACCCTACTTCCTCTTGAATCTGTAAATGCGGTCTTCATCTTTAGCCACCACCATTTCTTTGCATTCCTATGTCATGTCTACCGACCTGCTGGAGTAAAACTATGATGCAGACTTATTAGTTCAAAATCAACACAGTCTCACAGATTCAGGGATTCACATTAATACTGAATCCAAAACTTATACAGTTTTTGCCAATAGGGCAACCAACATCATGTTAATAAATTTTGCCCTGGTCTCCCCAGAAATTACGGACAGTCACCTCATGGTCTCAGTCAGCTCTTGAAAGCTCATTCCCATCAGCTCTTTATCAATAATCTCCTCTTCCTCAGGGTGTTGTACCCTGGCATAGTTGCATCAAGTTGTGGACACTTGTCACAATGAAAAACAAGCTGTCCTAGGAATGCGGTTTCTGCTGAGTGGTACGGAGGAACATTTTTGGGTCGGACTTCTGTACTTCTCACAGATCCCCCCTTAATGATGCTGCTGGCCTCACAGACATCCGCTCCACTCTCATACCCATCTCACATACAACACCTCCCTTCAGGGTAGATGCCCAGTGGCGGCGGTAACCCCCTGCCTTAGGTTGTCCCCTGTCTGGCCAAAGAGGATCTTACCCGTCATTGAGAAATCACCTCATGCACACTGGTAACCGCTCTTTCCCATTCCAGAATCTTTGACAGTTTTCTTCAACAGAATCAGGTGTTTTCTGGAGCTTAAGGAAGATGCATTCAAGAGCCACCAGAGCCATTGGACTGCCTAATAGTGTTACAACAGGGAAACAGGTTCATTACAGCAGTATTTAATCACTTAAAAGTCATTAGACATCTTCAAAGCAGAAACATATCAATGCTGAGAATATACTCAGTCCATTCAGTGTAATGTTCTGCTACATCTTTAACTGGAACCATCGGCCCTGTGCATGGTGGTGACTAGGATGAGACAAAAAAAGTTACTGGTCATAAAATAAATTTGTCAAAATAGTCACTTCTATCATTCCAGGTCTGTATTTAAAGACCTCTTTAAAGACATTTCATTTTACTTTGTCACTTTTAACAACAAATTGCCCTCTTCATGGCACTCATTTCTTTAACATCTTTGTCAATGATTTTCAACTGGCACCCTATGCTTTTACTATAAATATCTTATCACTTATAACACCGGTTAAGATAGCAGCATTTAGCTGAGTTTGAATAAGATGGAGAGAGAGATTCTGTGGCATTCAGGACTGGTACACTGCATTCTCATAAACTTGTAACATCAGACATTTGTCTGATATCTTTTGACTGTGGCCCAGCTTTAGACTTTGCCATAATTGATATACATTTTTGAATTAAACATCATTTTTATATTTACTTTTACCCACATATCAAAAGGAATTTAGAAATTACCAATTTCCCATCAGGTTGAGTCCTTTTGACACTGGCAGTCAAGTCGTTTAACTTGCCATTTAAACTATCTATGTCAATCAAAAACCAAACATTTAGAACTTAAGAGTTCCTACATCAGTTTAGTTATTTACCCTACGGTAGTGATGTGCTCATCACATTGAAAACATGCTTCAGACTGTTAAATATTTCCCATTAAGTTAAAAATTCTTTCATAACATCCAATAATCAATTATCATCTTCTATACTTTTAAATTTTTGTAACTCACATGTTTTTGGAGTCATTGTTTGAAATTTGACATCAACCTGTTCATTCACTATAAAACGAATTTTTTTTTTTTTTTATTATCTCTTGTTCTTTCTCAGTTTCACAAGCTAATTCTCAGACAGAGTGGAAGTCTTTTTTTTTGTTGTTGTTTGTGTCTTTCCTTTCTTTTGTTTACAAAATTTTCGAATATGTCCAAGTTTCCCACACTTGTGGCATTTAAAAAGCTTCTCATAGCAGTCACAAGCAATATGCCCTTTCTTACCCCACTGGTAACATTTTATGTCATCTTGTGAATGGGTTTCAGCTTTAACTTGTAAATGGCTCCAACTTACAGCACACCATGATAACAGTGAGTCCCATTTTGGAATGTCAACAGAGCCCCTGATAAGCAGTTCTCTGTATTCTTTTGACAGTCCGCCAGTGGCAGATTCAATCACAATAGCCGAATCATAATCCTCATTACTATCATTGGCAGTACAGTAATTTTCATAAGCTGCATGGAAACGTTCAACATATTCTAAAGGGTTTTCGCCAGGTTTCTGTTTAACTTGCATCACACTGGTCCAGGGAAATGATCCCCGCCCCAAAAGGTCTTTTACATTCTTTTTATAGTCACTGTAGGTTAGGCAAAACTCCCGCCAATTAAATGGGACTTCCGGATCGACCCCACCCATTTTGCAAATCCATGAATAAGCACAAACAGCTAAACATTTAAACTTTTCTAGTTCTTTTGTTTTAAGGCAGTCAAGTCCAATCAGAATTAAAACATAGGCTGACCATTCTCTTAATAAGTTCTGCAAATTTCTTTTAAGTGAACGAATCAGAGCAGAGCTGTTTACAGCCTTTGCTGTCTCATTATCTGTATCAGGACTGATCAAGTTACTGATCAAGTTACTAAATTTGTCAGCCATATCTTAGTCACGGTTAATACTCACCTGAGAGAGATGGAGACGGCAACCTTTGAAAAACACAGCTTTGGCTTCTGCTTTGATGAAACTGCAAAGTATACTACGAGACATTGGTCACATATACTGGTACGCTCCAATCAGGGTCACAAAATTTCTTATAAAAATCGGAATCATTCCAGATGCATCCCTGGCAAACAAACAACCCTATCATCTTTTTATATTTTGTATCTAATTAAAAACTTTTTCCCTACCTATCTGAATCTCTAAGCTCGGGGTACCCCTATCTGGAGTGGACGAGGCGAAGCGTCAGGCTCACGATTTTACACACATAGTGTCTCTTCACTCCAGTGAGGGTGCTCCCGCACCTAACGCACAACTTAGTGCACGTCAACCCAATGTCCACACCGGAGTGCGCTCCCAGGGCACACAAAGTGTCGTTATACTCTGGTGGGGGTGCCTCCCGCACCTAACATACAATTTAGTGCACGTCAACTCAGTGTCCACACCAGAGTTTTAAAACCCCAGGAGACACGCTTTTTACAGCGTCATGACATCGACTCATTGTCAGATGTCGGGGTACTCACGTCTGAGTCAAACCCTACCGCTCGCCTTTTTCTCCACCACTTCCACTCCAGACAGTCCTAGCAAAAATAATAAAATTCTTCCTACCTTTGTTTGTTGTTTAGCCAGGAATGTCACCAAAGAATGACTGCCCGCGCATCCTCCACCATTAACTGTAGGGGATTTTACAGTTAAAGACCCAAAAGACCAGATATGATAAATGAAGACCCGGAGTCAGAGTTTAAAAAAATAAATTGAAGAAAATTTTAATAAAGAATAGTTTGCAGTTTCATCAGCAGAAGCCAGCTTCAAGTCTCACAAGGAGTTCGTAGGCCGCTCTCTGTCTCCTCCTCTTTCTACATTCACATTTCCAGAACAATTATACTCTAACAGAGTCCACTAACTACGTCATTACTAAGATACTGATTGGTTTAGAAAACTAGACAAAACTGGTAATTTTCCACACATGGACAGATAGTCAGAGTCATATCTCCTTCCATCATGATGCTGACGATCAGACCCTGAACTTAGGTACAGAATGTCCTGTTAAGTCAGGACAAGGCGTCGGCAGGTCTCAGAGTCCCAGTTGTCCACTAGTACCCATAACGGACCTGTACAGAACACTTAGCGCACATACAAAGATACACATGATTCACAGCTTCTTCAAGGCTGAAGTTGATCTGAGCTCCGCACTGAACAGGAAACTTTCCCAAAACATACTGATAAGTTGTACTTTTCTCTCAGTGAGAGGTACAGACAATATTCAACATTATTTTCTAGTGTTTGAAAATGAAAAGGAAATTAAAGGCTTTAACGTAAGTTAAAGTTACTCATTCTAAATAATAGCATATTCAGAAAGATAATTTTTATGATAAATCACTCAAAATATATATATACGTTGAAGCGGCAGTGGATCCCAGAATCCACCCCTTCAATGTAATAATATGATTTGATGTTGATTAAAAATAAGTCATTATGTGTGCTCGTCCAGTGGTAGACATTTGAAAATGAAGAGTGTCAAAGACTTTCTATACAGTCTTAAAGGAACTTTGATAGTGTTCAAGCCACTGAACAAACGTCTCCTGAACCATGTATTTTTCCTCTTGCGCTGTCTGTAATGCAGGGAGTCTTGTGATTGGTTGTCAAGCCAGCCAATCAGAATTTAATCAGCCTTTTAATGGCTGGAATTTTGGCATATTGTAATGCTGGTTTGTGTTGAGGGTGAGCCGTCCATAGACATAATAAAGTACATAGACGCCGCTTTGGAACGTTGCTGCGATACATCAACGTGTCCGCCATATTGGTGAGGGCAAGACTGCACCGTAAACAAATGCAAGTAAACTGGCGAGCTGCGTCTCCTCTTCATCTGTCAGTGGTGGTGGTGCCGGGGGAGCATCGTGTGAGCCGTCTGCCTTCTTGCCGTTGGCTGAGTAGAAGTCAAATGTAAATTTTTACTAACTAAGAAATATAACAGGATGGATTAGAGAACATTTAATTATGTGAAAAGAGGATTAGATTTGATGTGGAAAAAGCTGCTGCACATTGAAATAGACACTGAATATTTATTGAATATGTGAAATATTTATAAAATCATGTAGCCTACACCTTTTATGTTTAAAGCTTTACCTGATTTAATTATGTTTTTATACTTCATTTTCAGCTGTTGCCACGTTCTTTTTTTCACGCTTTGTCTTTTCAAAAAGAGAGATTAAAACACCAGGTGTAAACGGTATCAGTCTTCCTTGTCTATTTGAGATCCAAACACATTTTAATACCACTGGGTGTAAACAGGGTCTAAAACAAACACTGATCACCATTATTTTACCATCATACATAACTTTCATTAAAACATTAACATCTAATCTTCTGTTAATTCTCAATAAGAACTTCTGTAGATGTGTGACAGAAATAAAGTCAAACTGGTTAAAAAACGGGTTAGTAATTAGTATAATAATGTTTCTCTTTCCTTCGTTCATTGTGCTGATTAGCATCAAGTGTCACCAATAATTGTCAGTCATTACCATTATTAATCAACTATCTCAAGATTTATTCAGTCTTACTTTAACACCCTGCAGTGTGAACACACATGAACAACATGTGGTGTTAATTTAATAATGAGGACTTTTCAGTGTAGAGAGTCTTTTGCAACTTTCTCTTAAATACCCAGACTAAAAACAAAAACTGTAAATATTTACTTTGCAAACATTTGTGGAATTTGGTTGACAAACAGAATTGAATACAACAGATTTAAAACATTAATGCAACAATTTTAATATCGTGAGAATTCATACACAGAATATTTTCAGAGAGTGGGTTGCTATGGCTATTTACATACCCTGAAAGTTTCCTCTGTTTCTGGAAACCAAAAGTTATCTGCTTACTTACTCTAAACATATGCAGGTATGTCACATAACCTGCTTTCTGGAAACCCCCCAGATTGACTAATTTCTGTTTTATTGAAAATAATAGTCTTGTTTAGTATTTATATGATTCTACAACATGAGATCCAGCAGTGTTGTGGAAATCAAATTCTGGTAATCAAACATTATGTAGGATTTTAGAAATATTTAGTGCACAAAAGGTTTTCATCTACATCATCACAGACACACATACTACAAAAATCAATGTATAAATCTCTACAATGGTCATAGTTCCCTTTCAGTCGGTCACGTTCGATGTACGTCAGAACTGAACCGACGAATTGGGATATCGCACGAGAGCCCTATCATCTTCGAGTGTAAACTAAACGAGCCAATGAAGATTGGCGTGCGAGCTTTCGCGTGCCGCACTCCGCCCCCGCGAGCGGGTATAAATACGGAAGCGGCAGCGCTCGCACTTTGTCTTTCGCTTCGGAGCCGTGCAGTTCTCAAGCTGCAGCGTCGGAGAGTGTACGAGAGCTATTGAAGAGTGGTGTTGGTGGGAAGGCGAGTCAGCGATCCCGCGATTTCAACGGCCAAAAACAAACTGCTGTTGTCACAGCAACCTGAGCAGAGAAGAGAAGTAGGGTTGCGATTTGGGCCGGATTGAGTGCGCTCTGCTGGTCTGCTGATACCTGCAGTAGCGCCGCGGTGACTCCCTGTGCGCTTCAGCACATTATAAAAGAGCTTCAATTTCCTCCACGAGTGTTGAGTGCGTCTTTTTCAAGATGTCATTCCGCTCGTGCGCTGCTGGATGCGGTCATTCCCTGTCACCAGCTGACGGGCATAATCGCTGCATCACGTGTTTGGGCGTTCAGCACGCTGAGGCAGCTTTTGTGGATAGTTCATGTTCTCATTGTGGGAACATGAGTATCGCGGTGTTGAGATCGCGGCTTGCTTACCTTGGTTCTCAAGGCCAAGCCCCCGTCCCTGTCCCCCGATCTAGCGCCCCCCAGAGGGTCGCTACTTCCGCGGATAGACCGGGAGATCTGAGGATCACGGTCAGGGCTTCCCCGCCGAGCCAGTCTCCGTGGGCCCCTGGTCCCTCATACACGCCGCAACCCGTGGTGATGCCAGAGGAGCGCGTTGGTCCCTCTCATGAGCGACCAGCCGTCTCTTTTGGTGCGCCGGCTGATGATCAGATGTCGATCGCGGCATCGGAAGGCGGGTTAGAGTCCTCTGGGGATGAAAGCTCGGATGCGCTGCCTCCTTCTGGGAGAGTGGCGTATTCCGAGCCCGATCCAGAGTTGACGGCCATGCTTGCCCGGGCCGCCGGGAGTGTCGGGCTCGAGTGGAACCCTCCACCGTGTCCCGAACCCTCCCGGCTGGACGATTGGTTTCTCGGGGCAGCCCGTGCTGGTTCTCAGCGCTCTGCCCCGGTTCCTTTCTTTCCGGAAGTGCATGAGGAGGTGACTAGATCGTGGACGACACCTTTTTCTGTCCGAAACCGGTCGGGTCCCTCCTCCGCCTTCACCGTCCTAGATGGCGGTGCAGCCAAGGGGTACGTGGGGATCCCCCCAGTCGAGCGCGCCGTTGCGATGCAACTGTGTCCGGCGGCCGCCAACTGGCGGGGTAACCCGCGCCTCCCGTCCCAGGCTTGTAAATTCTCGTCCAACCTAACGGACAAGGCTTACAGAGCCTGTGGGCAGGCTGCATCTGCCCTGCATGCCATGGCGTTGCTGCAGGTCTACCAGGCCAAGGCACTTCGTGACATGCCCCAGGGCGGTCTTGACCAACAGCTCGTGGGAGAGCTGCGAGCTGCCACCGACCTCGCCCTCCGGGCGACGAAGGTGACTGCACGCTCGGTTGGTCAGGCGATGGCCACGCTGGTGGTTCAGCAGCGCCATCTCTGGCTCAACCTGGCGGACATGAGGGAGGCCGATAAATATCGGTTCCTGGACTCCCCCGTGTCCCAGGTTGGGCTATTCGGCGAGGCAGTCGAGAGCTTCGCCCAACAGTTCTCGGCTGCACAGAAGCAGACGGAGGCCCTGAAGCATGTCCTGCCCCGGCGTGCAGCTGCTGCCTCCACCCAGCCGCCGGCGGCGGCCTCTTCGTCTGCTCGTCGCCGAGGGCGCCCGCCTGCGTCGTCCTCCGCCCCTGCGAAGTCTGCAAAGCAGCAGCCTTCACCCAGCAGACCGCAGGGATCCGGTCGCAGACGTGGCACCCAGCCCGCTCAGCCTGCAGCCAAGCCAGGTGGCAAACGAACCAGAAAGCGGTCCTGAGACGGGCGACCCGGAGGAGGTTGGAGCTGCTTCTCGGGAGACGGTGAAGACACCGCTCCCTCCCCCGGAGGAGGGCCGGGTGGAGAATCTTTTGTTTCCTTTTCTCTCTGTTCCGCCGATGGCTCCCCGGAGTCCAGCGGTACCCACATTTTCAATAAAAGAGTTTCCACTTCCTCCGGGTCACAAGAGGGCGCGTCTGGCGGTGTGTCACGCTATGCCTGGCCAGCCTCAGCCCCCTCTCATTTCGCCAGCAGAGGGCAGTGTGCTGGTCGAGGCCGCCCCCGTGCCGTCTCCCACACGCACTGTCACTCTGCGGAGCCAAACCTCACTTCGGGCCGCTCTGCCGTCCGAGTCAGGTTCCCTGGCTCCGCCTTGCTGCCCCCCCGCGGGTACGCCTGTTGTGCCGTTGGTCCCGCTGGTGCGGAGTCTGGGAGCCTGGCTAGCGCTTCCCAGCCCGTCCCGCTGGCTCATCCGCACGATCAGACTCGGCAATGCGATTCAGTTCGCCCGGCGTCCCCCGTTGTTCAGGGGCATCCACTTTACTCGCGTAGATGCGAACGATGCTCCTGTACTTTGGGCGGAGATTGCAGTCCTACTGGCGAAGGACGCAATAGAGCCGGTCCCTCCGGCCGATATGAGGTCAGGGTTTTACAGCCCCTACTTCATTGTACCCAAGAAAGGCCAAGGTCCAATCTTGGACCTGCGAGTCTTGAATCGGTCCCTTCACAGGCTGCCGTTCAAGATGCTGACGCAGAAACGCATTTTCGAATGCATCCGTCCCCAAGATTGGTTTGCAGCGATCGACCTGAAGGACGCGTACTTTCATGTCTCGATTCTTCCTCGACACAGGCCCTTTCTAAGGTTTGCGTTCGAGGGTCGGGCATATCAGTACAAGGTCCTACCCTTCGGGCTGGCCCTGTCGCCCCGTGTCTTTACCAAGATTGCGGAGGCGGCCATTGTTCCGCTCAAGGAACAGGGCATTCGCATCCTCAACTATCTCGACGACTGGCTGATCCTAGCTCACTCGCGAGAGCAGTTGTGCGAGCACAGGGACCTGGTGTTAGCTCACCTCAGCCGGTTGGGTCTTCGGGTCAACTGGGACAAGAGCAAACTCGCCCACGGGCAGAAGATCTCTTATCTCGGTATGGAACTGGACTCGGTCAACCAGACAGCGCGCCTCACCGAGGAGCGTGTCCAGTTGGTGTTGAACTGCCTGAGTGCGCTCAAGAGCAGGACAGCGGCCCCACTGAAATTATTTCAGAGGCTCCTGGGGCATATGGCATCCGCAGCCGCAGTTACGCCGCTCGGATTGCTTCATATGAGGCCGCTTCAACACTGGCTTCATGGCCGAGTCCCGAGATGGGCGTGGCAACGCGGTACATTCCGTGTGGCCGTTACACCGAACTGCCATCGTACCCTCACTCAGTGGTCCGACCCCTCGTTCCTGCGGGCTGGAGTTCCCCTGGAACAGGCGTCCAGGCATGCTGTGGTCTCCACGGATGCCTCGTCCACGGGGTGGGGGGCCACGTACAACGGGCATGCAGTTTCAGGTCTGTGGACGGGGCCTCAACTGCAGTGGCATATCAATTGCCTCGAGTTGTTAGCAGTACGTCTTGCGCTGGGCCGCCTCAAAGGGCTGCTACTAGACAAGCACGTACTGGTCCGTACGGACAACACTGCCACCGTTGCGTACATCAACCACCAGGGCGGTCTACGCTCCCGTCGCATGTCACAACTCGCCCGCCATCTCCTCCTATGGAGTCAGAAGCATCTGAGGTCGCTTCGTGCCATTCACATCCCAGGCGTGCTCAACCGTGCAGCCGACGAGCTCTCACGGCAGCCTCCGCTTCCGGGAGAATGGAGACTCCATCCCCAGGCGGTCCAGCTGATATGGCGTCGCTTCTGGACCGCTCAGATAGATCTGTTTGCCGCCCCGGACTCGACCCATTGCCAGTGGTTTTACTCCCTGTCCGAGGGCACCCTCGGCACGGACGCACTGGCACACAGCTGGCCCCGGGGCCTCCGCAAATATGCGTTTCTCCCAGTGAGCCTTCTTGCACAGACTTTGTGCAAAGTCAGGGAGGACGGGGAGCAGGTCCTGCTAGTTGCGCCGTATTGGCCCAACCGGACCTGGTTTTCGGAACTCATGCTCCTCGCGACAGCACCTCCTTGGCCCATTCCTCTGAGGAAGGACCTTCTGACTCAGAGACGGGGCACCCTCTGGCACCCGCGTCCGGACCTCTGGAATCTCCATGTCTGGTCCCTGGACGGGACGCGGAGGTTCTAGGTGGCTTACCCCAATCAGTGGTAGACACCATCACTTCCGCTAGAGCTCCCTCTATGAGGCACCTCTATGCCTTGAAGTGGAACCTGTTCGTCGAATGGTGTTCTTCTCACCTGGAGAACCCCCGATCTTGCTCGGTCAGGTCAGTGCTTTCCTTCCTGCAAGAGGGTCTGGAGCGAAGGCTGTCTCCCTCCACCCTAAAAGTGTATGTTGCTGCTATCGCCGCACATCACGATGCAGTTGAAGTTAAGTCGCTGGGGAAGCATGACCTGATCGTCAGGTTCCTGAGGGGGGCGAGGAGACTGAATCCACCTCGCCCACTCTCTATACCCTCTTGGGACTTGTCCCTGGTGCTTACAGCTCTCCGGGGACCTCCCTTCAAGCCTTTGCAGTCAGCAGAGTTAAAAATTCTGTCACTTAAAACAGTCCTCTTGACTGCACTGGCCTCCATCAAGAGGGTAGGGGACCTGCACGCTTTTTCGGTCGACGAATCGTGCCTGGAATTCGGGCCGGCCAACTCTCACGTTATCTTGAGACCCCGGCCCGGATATGTGCCCAAGGTTCCTACCACTCCCTTTAGAGATCAGGTAGTGAACCTGCAAGCGCTGCCCTCGGAGGAGGCAGACCCAGCCCTGGCTTTGCTCTGTCCCGTCCACGCTCTGCGCTTGTACGTGGACAGAACTCAAAGCTTCAGGACCTCAGACCAGCTCTTTGTCTGTTACGGAGGCCAGCAGAAGGGAAAGGCTGTCTCCAAGCAGAGGATGGCCCACTGGATAGTGGACGCCATCGCCTTGGCTTATCAGTCCCAAGGCGTGCCTTGCCCGCTCGGGTTGAGGGCTCACTCCACTAGGGGGGTAGCTTCTTCCTGGGCGCTGGCTCACGGCGCCTCGCTGACAGATATATGTAGAGCTGCGGGCTGGGCGACACCCAACACGTTCGCTAGATTCTATAGCCTTCGTGTAGAATCGGTATCTTCCCGTGTACTCGCCTCTACTGGCCGGTAGCGCGAAGAACCCTTTCTAGTGTCCGCTTGCATACGCCACTCCCACCCGCTGGGCCGGATACGTGCGTCTATTGCTCCAGTAGAGTTCCCCAGTTGGCGAACCCTGTTGAGTCCTCCGCCACCCCTTGCGGCTTCAGACATTGCGGAGTGTCCGTTGCTAGGCTTAAGCACGCATACTGCCTCTGGGGGTATTAGGGGTTCCATATGTTGTGACCCCTACGGCGGTCCCATATGTGTAATGTCCACGGTAGCCTTCCTATGTAAGCCCGTGTCTTTCCCTCAGCAGAGCCCGCTCTGCTGTCCCTGCTAGATGTGTCTCCCGCCTACCTAGGCCGGAGCCATCCCAGGGACTTCATATATGCACTGCCCACCGCCAGTCCATATGTACATTCCCACGTAATTTTCCTCCCTTCGGGTAGGTTGTGGTCTCCGCAGCGTCCCCAGTGGGCACGCTTTCCCAGTGTTATCCAAGTCTTACTGAGTGGGTCATGCGGAACAGCAGTAGACTTCCCTGGCGTAAGTCCGGTCCCTTCTCCGTCCCTAGTGCGCGCCGGGATGCTGCGACTTACGTTGGGCGCTGGAGGGGGTCAGTAACTGTGGCGTTTTATTAGGGATCCCAATTCGTCGGTTCAGTTCTGACGTACGTCGAACGTGACCGACTGAAAGGGAACGTCTCGGTTACGTATGTAACCCTCGTTCCCTGTACGTCCCGTCGCCACAGTTCCTGTACCCCGCTGAGCGCGGACCACTGCTCGTCTCCTCAGCGAAAAACAAAGTGCGAGCGCTGCCGCTTCCGTATTTATACCCGCTCGCGGGGGCGGAGTGCGGCACGCGAAAGCTCGCACGCCAATCTTCATTGGCTCATTTAGTTTACACTAGAAGATGATAGGGCTCTCGTGCGATATCCCAATTCGTCGGTTCAGTTCTGACGTACGTCTCCGTTCCCTCCTTCAGGGAACGAGGGTTACATATGTAACCGAGACGTTTTCTGTTTCTCACAGGGATTTACTGCTGTACGATTTTCTGTCTACTTGGCATCAGCATTGTGGAGACTGTCGTTGTGGATTTTATGATAGTTAAAGGAGATAAGAAGAAATCAGTGGAAACAACATCTACTGTTACTGGCCGAGATGGTAAAAGTCTGCACAGCATCTGATTATGAGAAACATTTTCATGTATTTTATACTTTTACTTTTTTGTTAGTGAAATTAAGTTTAAGATTTGTTTGCTTTGTCGCTTTGGTACATATGCAAAGAAAAGCAAAGAAAATTGATCTTTTGAGTAAATTAAGACTCCATGAAAAAAATATGAACATGTTCCAGCATCCCTGTGCGCCTAAAATAGTACAAACTGTTTGGATAATGGATGGATGGATGAAAATAGCATTTGAAGCCAGAAATTAGCAAATGTAAAACCATGTAATTGCGCATGAAACAAATCACTCTAAAACCACATGTGAAATTCATTTGTTTTTTAATAATGAAGTATCAGCAAAGATTCCCCATCAAAAAATGGTGTATGAGATTATGCAGACAAAACAGCATTTATCCAGAGCCGTGCTTTACTTTTTTCCTCTCCCAGATGGAGCAAGAGACCAGCAGAACCCTCCAGACTCAGTCAGAGATCAGAATGAAGAGCAATCTAATATCATTATCCTTCTGAATCAGATCCTCACTGAGGTTCAGGCTGTAAATCAACGAAACCAACAACAGAAACCGTTCTTGACTAAAGTGGCAAGAATCATAAATAGGACCTTCTTGGTTCTTTACATAATCACCATTATTGTGTTTATGTCTGTGCTTTGGAGCCTTTGGTATCCATTATGAAGTCTTACATACATGAGATAGTACACAATATTAACTTTTATTCAGTTTATATACAGTTTATAGAGTTTAACACACAAGAATACATGGGCAGAAGACACACTGGCTAACTCGCATGAAATCTTGTCAGGTTTATAAAATACAACACTAAAAATACAGAAAAACACAATCATAATACTTGGGTGAAGAACCAAAGCAACCAGTTATATATGGTGGAAAGAGAACTAAAAAATTGTACTCAAGTAGAAATACTGAAGAATAATATGATTCAAGTGAGAGTAAATAAGTAGTTTGCTGAAAAACTACTCAAGTAGTACTATGTAGTAGCAATATGGAGTGCTAAATACTGTCATATATAAATAAAAAATGTCTTGTTTAAGTGCACCCACTGTTTATCTTAAATATGATGTGTATCTTATCTTAAATACACATCGGTTGTCTCGGTGAGGGGATCAGTTTTTGTCCTGTTCAGTTCTCAGTTTTTCCTTGAAGGTTGAAGTTTATTTTGTGGACCTCAGTTATTTAAATTTTGCTATTATTTGTTGGATTAAGTTGATTCAGTTTGTATTCTTTATTAGTGACATTTTTTGGTTAGTCGGTCTTAATAAAACTCATTTTTGGTGGAAATCATGTGGCCTCATGCTTTACTACCTGACACACACACACACACACTCTCACACACACACACACACACACACACACACACACACACACACTCACTCACTCACACTCACGCACGCGCACACATACATATACATAAACATACATACACAAAGAATAGGGCTGTATTAAATATATAGCAACATATACACTCACCTAAAGGATTATTAGGAACACCTGTTCAATTTCTCATTAATGTAATTATCTAATCAGCCAATCACACGGCAGTTGCTTCAATGCATTTAGGGGTGTGGTCCTGGTCAAGACAATCTCCTGAACTCCAAACTGAATGTCAGAATGGGAAAGAAAGGTGATTTAAGCAATTTTGAGCGTGACATGGTTGTTGGTGCCAGACGGGCCGGTCTGAGTATTTCACAATCTGCTCAGTTACTGGGATTTTCACGCACAAACATTTCTAGGGTTTACAAAGAATGGTGTGAAAAGGGAAAAACATCCAGTATGAGGCAGTCCTGTGGGCGAAAATGCCTTGTTGATGCTAGAGGTCAGAGGAGAATGGACCTTTTACGCAAAAACCGGAAACACGTCAGAGAAGTGTAAACCCAGTTCCAGTGTAAGCTTTGTTGACTGCGAAATGGCAGCTAGAGTGTTTGACTAGCCTGACTTTTCTTTCGAAGTTCACCAGCGAAATTAAAATTATATTATTTCATTATATTTTTTATATATTATATCATATTTACGCTACACGCACATTCACAGACACGCTCGCTCACACACACACACACACACACTCTCTCTCACTAACTCCATAGACATATACATATGACTAACTCAGTCACTCACTCGCAGGCAGGCGTGCACGCACACACACATATATATTGACAAGCGTTAATTACGCATTATTAATTAAGCATTATGAACAATCTTACCTGCAGGTAGGTGTGTCACGTTGTAGCAAATTTAGCTCAAAAGAAATATGAATAATTAATTATAACTTATTATAATTAATTATAAATATTTGGATCAGTTAATAGAATTAACTTAACATAGTAAAATCAATTTTACAGTCAATTAACCTGTTTGTCCAGTGGACACTTGGTTAATTGTTTATTAGTTCTAAGAAATATTAATTTCCTGGTTATGGGAAATGACATTCTTACTCTACAGTACTACTTAGAGCATGTAGTCAAAATCTGCATGATTAGGGACTCCCGTATATGAGCATGAAACACACACAACTTCACATGTGACATGCACAAGACTTTATTAACTAGACTGAACACTTAAACTACTCTAACATTCACACACATACATACATGCATACAGTGTAGCAAGAGAAAAAGAGAGCTGATGAAGAATACAGGAAAGCCAGATATAGCATTGTTTGAAAGTCAACAGATCAACAGCCTTGAGCAAACCATCATTTTAGTTCTAACACACCCTCCTTTAAAAGGGGTAAGGATACTTGATGTATCAAATAATGAGACTAAGTGTGATACTTGCATGTCTCGCCCATTTGAATTAAACTGTCCTGATGCAATTTGTGGAGGCTCCGTTGATCTTGTTGATGTTGTCTTGATGAGAGAGAACCAGTTGGATTCAGAGGATCTTTGGTGAATGGAAAGACAAGGCCGCAGCCTGGCACAAACTTGGGGGTCTTCAAAACTTCTAGCTCAGTGTCATTTTCACAACAGCTTTTCCTCAGTACCAGAAGAAGAAGAGGAGAGTGATCTTGTGATCAGTGATTTTTAAAGTGTGAAGATGTCACACCCTCTGGAGGTGACTGAGCCAATAAGGATTTGTTTCTTCGGAGGGAACTTTTACGACCCTTTGTTCTTTAGCAAGATATTTGCAAAAGACATCGTATTGGATGGATGAGAGAAGAACCTTCTAGATTCTTATTATACTTGATGTGTCAGAGTTAACAAAATGTAATGTAAATTAACAGATTGAGAGCGAAGATTGGAGTCCAGAGAGACCAAACATGCTACCCATGTGATTTATAGTTAGTCATAATATGCAACTCTGAAACATTAATACAAGAAGTTCAAATAAGAGAATTAATACATAGGTCGAACCCTATGAAAGGAAAAATATGAGAGGGAAAAAATTGGATACACGTTTATACATTTCTCGAGTGGTTAAATATAGAATATATAGGATTAAAACGGTTTATTTGTCCTTCTCAACTAAAATGAAGTCAGAGACACATTCTCTGCACATTCTTTACGGTCATAAAACCCTATCAGATGGTGTCCATGGGGAAGGGTTCAGACCTCAGAGTGAGTTTTTAGAGATTATTTGTTAAGTATGACAAATAATCGTGTCTGATTTGTCTCAGTCGTTACAACGTAGTCGTGATCCATTCTTACTGCCTTAGCTACCATGTCGCTATCTTCACAGCATTACTGACGTTTACATTTACATTTAGTCATTTAGCAGACGCTTTTATCCAAAGCGACTTACAAGTGAGGAAAACAAACAAGCGATTCTTCATGAATTGGCAAATAACACAGGAAGTGCTCACAATACAAGTTTCATAGGAGCAAGTTTTCACGTTTGACGGTTCTTTCATATACTGACTCCCTTCTCAAAGGAGCAGTAAAATTGTTCCAAGGGAATAGGCTCGGGACAACACCACGGGACGAACGACGCAGCCACCAACATAGTCATCTAGAGCGAAGTGCTGGCTGCAGACATAGGAGCTCTTTTGACATTAAAACTGTTCCCTTCCTCTATTCGGATTGCCTGTATTCAGGTTTCAGGTTTGGATTCACAGGAAACGAATGAAATGAAAGGTAAGGCTGTTTTTGGGTGGAATACGAACAGTCTGGAACACAACAGAAACTGCGGCTCTTTGACTCAGACATTTTTCGTATCGGCCGCTACGACAACAGGAAGTTCTAATACAGTGGTTCTCAAACTGGGGGTCGCGGGACCCCGCTCAGGGGTCGCGAGATGATTTCTATTTTTTTTTAAAAGTGGAAAAAATATATAGACCCTATATATTTTTGTTGCAATTAATTTAACTCAATACTCATTAAATGGTGTTTGCAGAAAAGTCTGATTAAAAAAATATATAATGTATATTTTTTAATTAAATTTGTAATTTTGTCCCAGACATTATAGGAGATTACGTCAGCGTCAATCACAATCAAGTGACGTACATCACGCGCTGTTGTTCGCTGAAGCTAAAGGTGTTTGGAGGCTACAAACAAATAATACCTGCTTTAAAATGAAACGGTGGTTCATATCCACACTCAATATCTAATGCAAGCACATTTATAAAAGCACACAAACACAAGCAGCTTCAAGATATTGTGACATTATGACATTGAAATGTTTATTGTAAATGAAGGACATCGTTTTGATGTGTAAAACTGACATTGATATTGCATTATATGTGTGATGCAGAGAGAAATGAGGAAGAGCAGCGGTCACGGAGCAGCAGCGCATTTATCATGGGGGTCGCGGGCTAAAAAGTTTGAGAACCACTGTTCTAATACACTTCAATGATGTATTTCCGTTCGAAAAATGCGGAAGTGTGTAAAAGGTCTATGGGCCGACTGATTCAAGCTGATAGAAGAGCAACTTTGACTGAAATGACCTCCTGTCATCAGCACCTGACTGTTTGCACCAGTTTTGTTAGTCTATTCCCCTGTGTGTATTTACCACATTGTCCCGTACAATTATAAATGTTGGCTGATTTCTGCTCACTGCGTCCCTTTCCTCAGAAAGCACAACCCTTCCCTAGAGCAGTGATGGATGAACATAAATTGAGTACTTGAATAAAAGTACAGATACCCTCAACATCAATCAGTAAGGAAGGTTAGTGCATGCAGATACATGATTGATCTGCAAGTAAGAAAACATTACCAAAACTTTTCATGCACTATTAAAACATTAAATATAATATTAATTTAGGTTACTGATACTTAGTGTGTGCAAATAACTGAAAATAAATATAACATCTAGTATTTAAAAATGAGGAATAACAATATATGTGTAAATGTATAATTTTAAACCGCTACAGCAGTAGGGAAGGTGCAAACAATATAAAAACAGACGTCACATAGGACAAAGTGCATAACATTTTACCTCGCTACACCTTGGTGGAGGTGGAAAGAAGTGAGAATCCAGTGATACAAATACAGTTTAATAATACAAATAATCTAAGGTCTTTTTCCATACCAGGCAGAGGGTCAAACACAGTTAATCAGTTTTCTGCATCGAAGAAATCATAGGGCCCTAAATGTGGTACAGATATTTCTTTGGTTCACACAGACAGCAAATCATGAATTAACTTAAAGGTGGGGTAAGTAGTTTTTCGGGCCGACACCATCAACAAACGTGTAACCAATCAGCATTATTTTGTTGTGCGTCAGCTGTGATAAACATCCACTCTCGCACTGGGTGTGTTACAGTGGCCAGCTAGTGACAATTGAGCTGGTAAAGCAGTTCACACTAACATCAGCTGGAGAATTTGGAGTTTGGTGTCATTGCTGGTGCACTCCCTTTTCCTGCCAGCAGCAATCGGGCGGGGATTCGAGACCGACTTGGAGCAGAGTGGTTAGGATTTTGGAGGGTGAGTCTTAGAGGCACTACAATGAAGAGAGGGGTGGTTTTGTTTGGGTTGATTTCAAATACCAACAATGTTTTTGAAAAACTATACCCACCTTTAAGTGCCTTCTGAATTCTAACGCACGGCCCTTTCGCAAACAGGCCTTTGTAGTGCCGTGTTAATCTATATTCCATGTGACTGTCAGGACACGCCTCGGTCTCCGTACCGTTGGGTTCTGAAACATCACATTTACGTAGCAGCAATGGTGATGAGAGAACGCATTTGAGAAAGTTGGAAAGGGGAGGAGAAATCAATCTACATATAAAATATTGGTCACAAATTATTGGTCACTTTCTAAATAATAAAAGTATAGTGCACGTACTAATAATTATATATAAATAAATTGGTTTTTACCAATGCAAATATGTTAGGAACAATGCATCATGATACAAATGCCAACTTGCAGCCTATCCAATGCACACTTTTGTTTTTAAATCAATGCATTGCATTGTTTACTTTTATGCCGATACAAATCGCTGAATCTTACCGTCCCTAATGGAGATTCATTTGTATTCTTTTATTGTTTTTTTTAAATTTTTTACATAAAATCTACCCCTTTGAGACGATGATACGAATGTTGACATGTCCACATTCAAGCATTACAATGGGCTTAAACTGCTTGCCATTTACAGCAGATTTAGTTCACAAACAACTGACAGTCATGATTGTCATTCACAATAACCAATCCTAAATTTCGGCATTAGCTTAGCATTAACACACTTTTCACGGCCAATCTCGCGTACATTCAAGTTCCCAGGATCTCTAGTTCTTGGCTCATTTTGAGAGAGACTTGTGAGTTCAGTGAATTGTTAACTGGCGACTCTCTCTGACCGGATCATTTGAATCAGTGAATTGTGGACTTGAGAACAGATGTAATTGGTTCATTGAAACGAATCAGCTCGTTCACGAATAAACACCCCTATCGCATCTCGGAGCAGGTGGCGATTTCTTCCGTTCAAAATAATGAGGAACAACATGTTTTAGGAAATGAGTTAAATGTATGATTTTATGCTTTTGAATTTAGTGAAGTAAAATTTTCTCAAAATAATAATACTCTGGTAAAGTAGAGATAATTATAAATATACTTTATTACTATCTATCACTGCCATAGATGTTGTATGGCCCAAATAGCAGTTTGTGTAACAGCTCTCCATCGTGGATATTGCTGCACATATTGTGATGTTATCTGTAAATTTCATCATCAACATGGAGCTGATGTGCCTTGATATATTTTGCACTAAAAAATACAGATTTTGTGTTGAGATAAATTTAGACCATGTTTTATTATCACAATTTTTATGGACCTTAAATTTAACATTTTGCACAATAAAGTTGATTGACCCAAAACATTTTGAATCCAAAACACACCTCTGATAAGAAGTCTCAGAAGTCTTAAGTCACTTTAAAACTTGAGATTTTTATGTCTGTCACGGTACATGTGGGTTGAATGAAGCGCATGACAGGAATAGTCCAAGAATAGTATTTAATAAACAAAATTCCAGATAAGAGAACACAAGCATGTAAAACATAGACAAGAACAGACGAAGACTGAGGACAGCACAGGGTATATGTACACAAGGCAAACCAATGGCGCTAAATGAGATAATTAACAAGGAACAGGTGAATTAAATCAATAATTAATGCAGAGAGCAAAACTCGGTCACAGGAAACACAAGACATAGCAAACCTGTAACATCCAATGTCATCCAAGGAGCCTACATAAATAATAATGAACTCTTTTTATGTATTAATGACAGTTTCTTGGTGCCCTGGATTGTGATATTTTTTATCAGGTGTCCAAACACCAAAGGTGCAAATTCTAAGCCATTTTCATCTGTAAAATGAAGGCTGCGATATTATTGTTTCCCACAGATGGAGACACAGACACAATGACCACGCCACATATATGATGATCACATGCCTATAAGCACATATTTTCATACACATTTTTCTTTTATTACTGCTCTTTTAATCTAACAGTAAGAGGAAGGGATTTCCTTTGAAATTCACTTGTACCTTTTGGCACCTGTTTGTTGCTGTTGCCCATTTCATCAAACTATCCAAGATGTACTTTTACGACTTTAATCAAACCACATCATGAGATACATTTCAACTGGATCACTAATCATTTACATGGGCCATTGTTGTTTGGACCTTGATGATTGCCACTTGTGGCTGTTTTGTTTTAAATTATAATATAGATTAAGTATAGATGAGATATGAGATGTGCAATTTTTACCTATAGGAAAAATTGATGGCCGAGGTCATTGTGTAATTTCAGAAGGATCTTTGACTTTGAAAACCCCTGTATTATATTAAACTGACAGGTCTGTTGCCCTGTGGCAATACAAACAAACAACACATATTAATTTTGGTCATTTGGTCATCTGTAAGCGGTATCCTTTCTCCCCCTGCAGGAGTGTCATCTCATATTTCATGCAGAAATGCTCCAAAGAGGATTGTTTTAAGTGTAGTCCCATATTTACACAAATATTTGACTTTTTAGATGTTGAACGCATTATAATTTCCGTCGGTGATGTGTGTCCCCAGGGGTTAATGTCAACCTTATTGATTCTCTATCGTTAGTAAAATATTTTGACCATATTTGGGAGGTGGGGCATGTTTCTCATAGGGGTTAAATATTACCAAATAGCAGATATCTTAGAGTTATTCCTCATCCTTCAGCCAAAGCATTTGAGGCACTTGGGATCTGTTGAGCATGTACCTACAATGGCTAATGTTTGCTGTTACCTCTGTCTGTAAGTACATTTTAAATAACAAAATTCTAATTAAAACACTTTACAAAATGGGTTTCATCTGTTAACATTGGTTAATGTTTTAGTGTCTTACCAACAAAATATGTGTTCACTCAACAGTTCAATTTGTCTTTAACACATAGTGAAGAATTGCTTCAGTGGGACAAATATAAATTAAATGGAATAACCAATTAATAGTGATTAATATGTATTATATATACAGTGTTTTAACCATTTTAATGATTAGAAGGTATGCTGTTTAAACCCTTATGAGTGTCAATCCTAAACGAAGCCAACATTTTATGTTTTCCATGTGGAAAAAAAGCATTGGATAAAATACTGTTTCACATCTCTTAGTAACACATATTTTTTCTAAGAGAATTTTTAATTCTGTTTACTCTTGGAAATTGCATTGATTTAATTGCAAAAAATAAGATTGAAACCTCCACAATCGTTTTTAAACTGGAAACACATCATCGCTGAACATTTATGAATCTCTCGAGTGTTAATATTCATACTTCCATAAAGTTTTGGCACATTCTTCATTTTTTCATTGACCTTTTGCCAGAACGTAACTTCTTCATCACTCTAAGCGGGTAATTTCTAGGCAAGAGATTTCCTTGTTTGTAAAATGCCAACACATCACAGATAAAAAAATCCCTAAAATTGGCCCTCAATTATGTGGTGGAGAACTGCCATTGAAGGTTCATCCCGTAACCTTTCATCCCTGCCACATGCACACTTTGGTTAAAGTGGAAAAATGTATAACTAAAACCTGTATGCACCTGTATAATGTGATAGAAATAACAATACGTTCCTCCTTATTGTGATTGTTCACTCCGATTAGGAGCATTAATTGCAGTTTTCTGTTTACATCTGCTATTAATCACACTAATAATCACATTATATTCATATAATGAGATCGTGTGTAAAACTAGCCACTCTTTCATGGGGAAAATATTCTGGTATTTCATTTGCACAGGGTGGGTGTCTGCTGCTGATAACTGCAGCTATACAGAATATGCTGCTGCTTATGAAGCACTTTTTGAACATCTCGGCTTGGACAAGAATGGCGCTCAGACGACCCACATGAGGCCTTTGTCCTGGGGCCCTATTACCCGTGTTTATGTGGACCTGTATGTGACCTCCATCATAAATGTGGTATGAGTCCACCATGATTTATCTTTTCATTCAGGCCATTATGAATGTCAAGCATGTGTAACATCACTCAACACCATTTTCATCTACAGAATGAAAAAGACCAGAGCTTCTCAACACAGGTCAAAATGATAACTGTAAGTGTTTTAAAACCAAATTTTCCTCTTGTTTCCCAAACTTTTACTTGATTAGCATGAAAATATCAAGCATCTCACCCTTAGATGATAATAATAATAATAATATCACTTTGAATTTTACATTCATAACTTTCTAGGCTTGGGCAAATTTGAAAATGGTGTGGGATTACGAGGACTTTTGTGGAATGGATACACTAGCAGCCCCAAAAGATATGTTTTGGACTCCAGACATTGGAATTGTAGAAAGGTATAAAAAGAACGTTTACATTTTTATTCTGGGCATTTTTGTCTCTTTCATTAATATCAGGGTTGTTCAATCCTGTTCCTTTACGGCCACCTCCCAGCCAAGTTTAAGGGGAAATGGCATCAGGAAATCTCTACAGGTTACTTTGATTTGATTTTGAATACCCGTTGTCACCAAACATCAATATGGGTCACATTATGAAATTTTTTTTCACAGTTAGAAAAAAATAATGGCTTTATATTTTACATATTTAAGACTAAAATCATTTTCCAAAATTAATTTTACACCTCTGACCTTTTGACTTTTTTTTTTGTCATTTATAACTGATGTTGTCCTATTAGCAAAAGTTATTTTTGGAAAATTTGGCAAAACTGCACACATTCAAATGCATTTTCACTATCTGAAAAGCAGGGAAAAAGGTCTTAGTGTTTCAAAAAACATAAAAAATCTAGTGCTGAATGGAAAATGTGAAAATGTCAAAAACTTGACTCAAATTCTGTTCCAACTTCACTGCCTGGAAAACAGTGAAACCATTTGTCAGAGGTGTAATGTAATGAAGTAATAATACTTTTTTTGGGGGGGAAATCTGTACTTACTTGAGTATTTATATTTCTGTCAACTTTTACTTTTACTCCACTACATTTCTGAAATAAAATGTATACTTTTACTCCAATACATTTCCCCAAAGCATTTTCGTTACTTACTACAATATAAAAAAGGAAGAACACAGACTGTAAGCAAGCATGTGCAAACAAGTGCTGCACAACCGCGCTTGATTTCATTTTCTGGGTTGTGTTCGAGCCTGAGGAGAGTGCGGTACGAGAGTGACCTCTAGAGGCGCTCTCTGATAAAACTATCACTGAAGCCTCGCACCGTTTGTGTTAACACGTGACGCGAGACTGCGCTACACAGAACGGGACACTTCAAAAACGGATTTAAAACAGACAGCAAAGCAAAGCGGTATGTTATACAGTACACTACGGTATATGTTTTGATATCACTAAAGTAATAAGTTTGTTGACTAAATGCTGCATTAGTGTGTTTGCCGTCGAGGCTGAGCGGATGCTGACGTTAGTAGTAACGTTACCTCAATCGATTCAATGTGACAAAAACACCAACTGTTTAATGTCACGATTGTTACCCTCTATTTGCATTAGTTTATATCCATTTGTTCGATTTTATGCATTCTTTATCCAGCGAAGATGCATATTTAAATTGTATCCTAATTCTGCAGTCGACAGAAACATAAATCAGAAATGTGTTCGATTTCAGTTTTTTTATAGCACTTTAACACATATTTCATCAAGTGTTCTAAAATAGAAGCCAATAACGAGTGAAAGTATACATATAAAATGCCTTTGTGCGAAAATAGGGCCATTTTTAAGCATGATTGTTTGGATTTATGTGAAATGGAAACACTTATAATAAAGTCCATTTGTGACATTAAAGGTTAATGAAAGCGTTGTTCATTGTTAATTTCAATATTTACATTTTAACATTTTAAAGTTGCCTCTTACATTAATTATAATGCACTATGAATTAACATGAATGATCAAGGTATAATTAATATATTAGTATTTTTTTATATTTAAAACTTACAATAAAGATTTCGCCATTTTTTTTTAAATCAAAGCAAACAAAACAAGAAAGAGTTCAAACAATTTTGCTGCTCAAACTGTGTATAGAACAATTTTTACTAATATTTTATGCTGCTTTTGTATTTTGCATTTACTTGTACATTTACTTTCAATACTTAAGTATGTTTAATATAAAAAAAAATACTTTTCATACTTAAGTACAAAAAATATCACTTACTTTAAAACTTTTACTCAAGTAATATTCTAAACAGTGACTTCTACTTCTACCAAAGTCATTTTCTGGTAAAATATCTGTACTTTTACTTAAGTATGGCTTTCAAGTACTTTATACACCACTGCCATTTGTTAGTGTTAAAAAAAAACCCTTTAAAACAACCTTTAACGTTGTTTCAAATCAATTCCAAATCAATGATTGTAGCACGAGTGAAAAGCAACAAGACTCTTCTTTTTCAGTGAACCCCACACTTTCCACACGTAACTCGATCTTGACCTGTTTAGTCATCATTTTTGGATTATTTTCTTGTCAGTGAAGTGAGGCCAAAAGGCAGTGGGATCTTTCCTGACCTCTGGTTGAAGTTGGATCACATCTTGCATAGGATAACGCATCCAAATACCTGACTTCCACAATCAATGATTTATGTCAAAATCAGTCTCCAGAACATTCTCCTTCACTGCTCCCTGCTGGTGGAATGATCTCCCTACTTTCATCAGGAACGCAGAATCCCTGGCAATATTCAAGAGACAGCTGAAAACTCATCTCTTCTGTGAACACTTGATCCCCTCATAAAAAAAAAAAAAAAAAAACCCTTTCCTTCCCTTTTCCCTTCCTACTCTAGCTTATGGTACTGAGCAATGTATGAAACTTGTATTGTGAGCACTTCCTGTGTTATTTGCCAATTCATGAAGAATCGCTTGTTTGTTTTCCTCACTTGTAAGTCGCTTTGGATAAAAGCGTCTGCTAAATGACTAAATGTAAATGTTCTTCATCTCTGCCATCACTACCACTGCTTCAAGGGCCGTCCCAAGCATGGGGCGGGATTCAGTGCGAGGTAGCAGAAGTGGGGCCCCCTGCAGTCCGTTCGCAATTGCATTCCGGAGGGGGATCCGCCTTCAGTCCGTTCACCACGGAGTCCCCTCAAGTATGGGGCCCAGTGCGCTGGTTGCACCGCCCTAAGAACGGCCCTGACTGCTTCTATTCTCCTTGATCTTCAACTTCTTCCTTTCTTACTATGACCTTTTTTTCTGATGCACTGCCGTCACTATCATCAATACTTTCTGGAAAAGGTACAACTTTTCCTCTCTGTTTTCGATAAAACTTAATAAGACAAACCTAAAACACAGGCAAAAAGGCTACTATACTGTCTGCCAGGAATGAACAATAGTGCAGCTAAACAGAAAAAACCTATCCCCTTAAAGGACATAACACACAGATTTGAGTTATTGAATTTACAAAATGTGCACTAAAAATGGCCAAAAACTTTAGAAAACACACTTGGATGTCACAATTTCCTAGTCTAGAATGAACTCACAATGAAGCCTTGTGCCCGAATATGTGCTCATGTTTCCTTCACGTCCTTGTTGTCAAACATGTCAAGCACATGGAACATAGATTTAATTTTTTTTTTGGCTGAAGGGGATCTCATATGACAATCCTAAATTTATTTATTCATTCATTTATTTTTTGGTTAATTACTGTATTTTACTGTATTTTAAATGCAATTTTCTTTGCGACAATTATAAATGACGAAACACCATAGAGGGTTAAAATTGTTATTATTATTTTTTTCCATTTAGCATTAAAACAGAGTTTGGAACAAAGGAGTCTCCATATGTGCAGTTGTTCAGCTATGGCTTTACAGTCTCATCTGACGTTTTAGCTCTGACCACGGCCTGTAAGATGGACCTATACAAGTTTCCCTTCGACACCCAAAGCTGCAATATAACACTTCAATCTTCAGCGCATTCAGGTACATCTGAAACCCCTGAATCAGTGTTGAGAAACACATACATGAAACATAACATGATTTCTTCCTCTAAACAGTTTGACTTTAATTTCAATTATACAGTTCTGTTCCCACAGTGAAAGAGCTTACAATTAACACAATCGATGGTTCCGTATGGCTGACCCTCCAGTCAAAGGATACCTTTCAGGCCCAGGGAGAGTGGGAGCTCATCGGTATTAATATGACTCGCTCTAATACCATTTTAATATGGGGTGTCAAGAATCAGCTGACATATCAGGTACAGAACAATAAGTAAAAATAATCAAACCAACTAGCAAAATATGTGCCAAAATACATAAATGTTTAAATGTTTTTTTAACCCTAAAATGGCAAGAGCATAAAATATATTAAATCTATAAATAATTTATGGCTATTATCCAACATATTACTGAATTGTGTTCAAATAATACAATTATGGATTTATCATTCTTTTCACAATCTATAGTAGTTCAAGTAAGCACGTAAATTCTGTTAATCAGTAAATTTTTAGTTTTTATTTGACAGTGACGGCGCATTACTATGAAGAATCAATTGAATCGTATAATTTTATTTTTTAGATTTGCCACATATTTGGCATAAATTAGATGGCTGTAGTTGGACTTGCATAATTCTTCATTTAGCTTCACTGCTGTAATTGTTAAACTGTTTCTGTTCTCATATGACAGATCACCATCAAGAGGAGGCCTCTTCTGCATCTCATCAATTTCATGCTACCAATATTTTTCTTCCTTGTGCTGGATGTGATCTCCTTCTTCATAGATGCAAATGAAGCAGACAAGCTGAGTTTTAAAGTGACTTTATTGCTGTCTATTTCTGTGATGCTGTTGATTCTTAATGACACGCTTCCCTCTACGGCTGATAAAATCCCATTGATTGGTGAGTTTAACTTAATTATAATCATAACTTAATTAGTTTAAAAATGCCATTATATAGTTAAAGTGTTGTAACTGTCTCAACATAAGAAATGTATAACAGCTGCAACAGCACAGAACCATGCAGAATTTCTTTAGACTGTGACTGAACTGCAGGCTTGTAGTAAAATCCAGCTCTCCCTTCTCATTTCATGTTTGAGATGTTTTATTAACAAAGTTCGGGAGGAGTAGGTTCAGATAATTAACCTCATTAGCAAAAGTGGAGACCATTCAGTTAATCAACTTAACCAATGACAAGAGGTATAAATACAGCAGACTGACCTCTGTTAATATGAGAGTTTATCAGCATTAAGCCCTGGTATGTTCCCAACATGTCAGAAATTGTCAACACATGCTGCTCTCATGCCACACATCATGTTCTCACACAGAAAATCGCGGAGCAAAGAGGACACTGAAAATGTATGAAACAGTTTCATATTTAAAATACTGTATTTTTTAAAAAAAGAAGTTTAAACTAAATACTGTATAGTGGCTTTTAATGTGCCGTGACAGATCACTGTAGCTCCTTCAAGCGGCTCATCTCTTCTTACTAGTTCATTTATGAACTTGAATGAACTTTTCAATGACATTATAATTTATTGAGATGCACCTGTACCTCTCAGATTTCATCAAAAATATCTTAATTTGTGTCCTGACGATGAATGTAGGTCTTACAGGTGTGGAACCACATGAGGAAGTGTAATTAATGACAAGTTTCATTTTTCATTTTCAAGACACAGTAGAATAAATAAATCCTGAGGTCACTTTTCTTTTTTAAAAAAGTTCTTAGGTAGATTGTAGAGCATGAAAGCTTTTGCAGTCATTGTTTGCCGTCTTCACAGGGGTTTACTGCAGTGTAATTTTCAGTCTCATTGGCATCAGCATTCTGGAGACCATCCTTGTGAATTTTATGATGGCTAGAGGAGCTGAGAGCAGATCAGTGGAAACCACAACTGCTGTAACTGGCCAAGATGGTAAGAGTCGACACAGCATCAAACAGTGATATTTGGTGACATTTTTCAAAAACAGTGCTTGAATAAACATGATCTTATACCTAAATCAATAGTTACTTCAACAGGAACAAATTGGTAAATTCAGTGTTACCTATGTCACTGTGATGTGTCCTCTGCGCTTTCTCAAGTTGGACAAAATTTCTAACCGGCATGCACTGTTTCAAATCAGATGCCAATTGGTCCGTCCATTACCACATGAAGTCAAACACACCTAGTGCTATAGTCAGTTATTCTTCTTTGAAATGTGCATTCCTTGATAGAATGTCTGTTTTTGTTTTGGAGGCCGTTCCAAGCTTCCTCATCTCAGACATGGAGACCTTTCTATGCTCCCACATCTCAGCCATAGATGCTGTTCCAAGCTCCCTCGTCCCAGTCATGGAGGCTGCTCCAAGCTCCCTCATCTCAGACATGGAGACCTTTCTAAGCTCCCACATCTCAGCCATAGATGCTGTTCCAAGCTCCCTCGTCCCAGTCATGGAGGCTGTTCCAAGCTCCCTCGTCCCAGTCATGGAGGCTGCTCCAAGCTCCCTCATCTCAGACATGGAGACCTTTCTAAGCTCCCACATCTCAGCCATAAAGGCTGTTCCAAGCTCCCTCATCCCAGTCATGGAGGCTGCTCCAAGCTCCCTCATCTCGGGCACGGATACTACTCCATGCTCACTCGCCTCGGCCAAGGAGGGTGTTCCATGATCCCTCGTTTCAGCCAGCGAAGCTTCCTGCTCCATCTCTCGAGAGCCTCCCTGCTTTGCCAGCACTCCAGAGACCCCATTATCCATTTGTTCTGCCCTGGCCCCATGCATCCACCTTGGCTCCAGGCTCTACTGACTCCACCCTTGGTCACAACTCTGCTTCTATGGCTTCTCCCTTCTTTTGGCTCAACATTGAGCTCCTCTTCTGCTGGCTCTTCTTCCACCTGCTCTTTCTGGAAACTCAACCCGGTCCACTCTACTCTTGCATCTCTCTGTAGCCTATGCTCCCTCTGTCCATCTACGGCAAGGAATGTCACATTTCCCTTGAGCCTTCCCTAATGTTTGGTTACCACAGTCACTTATCATCCACACCTGATCCTCATTAGCACTCCTACAAAGCACACACAAAGTCACTCAAGTTAGGCCTCTGTCTTGCCAACAACTTAGGATACCTCCGTACTTTACCTGCCTCACTGTCATTTTGCCAGATGTCTCATCTTCTTCACTGTGATTCAGCTCTTTGTTACCCTGGTAAAAGAAAAAGTTATTCATCCATTGTCTCTCAATTGAACTGTTTATCTCTCATTAACTTCCCTTAATCCATTCACTTGCCATTGTGTTACTAACACCTGCATTTAGCTAACTTCACTGTCTCTGTTTTCCTTTCAATTCTATCCTTCAAAAACAATTGAATTTTTCATAATGTCAACACACACTTCTGTGCAGCAATGGTTATACAGTATTGACATCAGAGCTTTTCAAACTGGCCAATGAACCGTTCTACCACCAAACAAATCCAGCAGTCTTTGCCATAATATGAGAGTCAAGTGTACATCATTGATTATTGTTCTGGCTAGAAACATTTTCTCAAAACATGAGTTCTGCAATTTAGATTAAAGAGTAATTATCATGAGCCTAGCACTCTTCATCATTAAATGTAACGTGCCACAGGAAAAGTGTTCAAAAGCAGTGCATCCTCTACAAATCTTTCTATCTATATTCATATAATTTAACTTCTGGTTCAAGCGAAATGATTCAAATTAGTCATCCCTTGTATAATTAGACAAAACACGAGATATAGAATTTATCATGAACCCATGTTTTGTCTTTCCTCTTATAGACGGTGTAAAAGACCAGCAGAGCTCTCCAGACTCAGTTAGAGATCAGAATGAAGATCAGTCTTGTACCCTCATCCTTGTGAAGCAGATCCTCATGGAGTGTCGGGCTGCAACTAGACAAAATCAGTCTCTGTGCTGGACTAGAGTGGCAAGAATCATCGATGTGACCTTCTTGTTTCTTTATGTAATCACCATTATTGTGTTTCTGTCTGTGCTTGGGAAGGTTTGGGGACTATATTGATTTCTTATATGAGATTGCACACAGTGCTAACTTTCATTTATCGATCTCACCTCCCGGTAACTTTCTAGTTATCCTGAAGACCTTATTTAGCTCAGGTGTCTTTGATTAGGGTTGGAGCTAAACTCTGGAGGAAAGTAGACCTCTAGGGCCAGAATTGAGAACCCTTGGTTTAGACCAGGATTGTCCAGTTCTGCTCCTGGAGGGCCACTATCCTGCAGAGTTTAGCACCAACCCAATGAAGCACACCTGAACCAGCTAATTGAGGTCTTACTTCACACACTAGAAACCTACAGAGGTGTGTTGAGGCAAACTGGAGCTAAACTGTGCAAGACAGTGAACTTCCAAGATTCCAGAAGTTTGGTCATCCCTGGTTTAGTTTATTAAAAAAGTAGAGATTGTAGATGAAAGTTCTGAGAATCTAATTTGATATTTTAAATAGCAAAATGTGTTGCTTCAAGCTTCTAACTTGAATCATTTAGCAAAGTAATTGGTTCAAGTGATTCAAAGCTTTGAAGCTTTGTTTTCCCCATCGCTAGATGAGAGACAGACATCACATCAAACAGGGACAACACTCCACATGATCCATCTGTTTTTTTTTCCTTTTTAGAACAGGGAATTTTCTATACTATAATTTTTATAATAAAAGACATATGTGATATCTTAATAAATATTTAATCAAACAAACAATAGAATTCTTATTCTCGGTGAATAAAGACTACTTATTAAATAAAGATATAAATATAATACAGAAAATGATTACGCAATGCTCTAAGTAGGTTATGTAAATTGCCATTAAACAAAAGAAGAAGAAGGAAGTGGAATGGCGTGCTTTCTCTCAGCGTCTGTTTCCATGGCGAATCATCGATTCGTTGCTCGGTTGGGAATGTCTTGTGTGTTAACCGGGAACATACTCAAAGAGAATGACGTGAACCAAATCAGTCGCTGAAATACGTTGTTGGTTGCCAGAACAAAAAAGCTCAATAGAGGCAAAGCAAACACAAAGACATGAGATAAACATCATCTTGAAGAAGTGTGGCTTGAGATTCATGGGCCAGCGTAAAATTTCTCTCTGGAGAGAGAAATTTGACACTGGAAATCAAGTTAAACCATTTCGGAGGGTTTTATATGAACCACCATTGATCAAAAAAATCAGGAGATCTACAATGCAAAATCCAGAAGTGGGATGTTGCTGTTAATGCCTTTGTCTCGATCATTAAGCCTAATGTCAATGAAGGTTATGTTTTTTGTGGGTTAAGAGAAACAAGGGTTAAACAGGCTTAAACTACTTTTTGTATTACAAGAAAAATTGTTCTTAGGTTTTAAGGAAAGTTTTACACCTATGAGGCTTTCATTTATGGGGCAGGATACAACCGCAATAAAAGGTGTAAATTAACTAAAGGTTAATTAAAAGCTGATTAACTTTATGATCGGCAAAGCAAAAATAGCAATATATATTTTTTTAAAAAGAATTAAAAATATACATGGCCAAGATGATGTAATGTTGTTCAAGGTGTTTATTAGGCTGAGTTTAAATATTACAAAGAGATGCAGGATTTGGGAACCTTTGTATTACAGTGGTTTTTAATGTTTTGTTTTTTGTGCATTTAAACTTTTGTCTTTTGTTGTGTTGATAGTTTTGGTGATAATGGTTTGATGATGTTTTTTGTTACTGATTTAATAAAATGAAGGATCAAAAATAAAAAGTATCTCTCTTTGCAGCACACTGACATTTAGTACCCTAGTACTTTCAGAGACTCAAGTTCAAGTCCCCCTGATCCCATCCTCTGTCTCTTCCACTTTGCTTCCAGTCTACATACTGTCCTATCACAATAAAAGGCAAAAACGTGAAAAAAATTAATCTTTACCCTGATGCTGCTTAAGCTCCATCCACACACAGAATAGAATCAGCATCTTTTAAGCCACTATATAAACATCTCTCCACATGGCGGAGGGGGAACGGATTCTGACAGATGGATTTTTGCTGTCGAATTCCGTTCCCCTCATGGATCAAACACAATGAGGTAATATCTATCAAACTCAGCCTGGCTTGTTCATGCCAATAGCCCAGAGAGTAACACACTGAAATAAAGTACCCTGGTGCTTTGAGAGACAGGAGTTCAAGTTCCGGCTCATGTACTTTTTCTGATCTGATTTGACTATATGAATTACAGTATCTAACACATCTGAATACCTCTTAAGCAAACTAACCCTGGGACAAAAGCTGCTCCCTATCAGTTTCCGGCTCATGAAAGTTACCTCTGTTTTTGGAACCGAAAGTTGAGGTTATTTGCATACTTACCCAGCTATGTCATATAACCTGCTCTCTGGGACACCCCCCAGGTGACTTCATCATTCAATAAATCACTTACTTCCCTAATTAACTCTAACACTGATTCTTTGTTACTTTTAACACCCTGCTGGTGGTTCCCATATGAACACCAAGGTGTGTTGATTTACCACCGTGGCTGTTGGCCCCAAAGAAGCCCAGCGGAGTTACGATCAAGACCCAGAATTGAGCATGGAGATGTGACTGGCCCTGGCATATATTATAACATTCTCGCTTTTGGCTTGACAATGGGAACACGGCTATGGACCGTTTTCATTAACTTTGAAGATGCAGTTCCACAGTTATTGGTAAAAGTAAATCTGGCTCAACTTTACCTACTCCCAAGGTGCGTGGACTAACACTGAACAACAATGAAGAGGAATCCAGCAGCACTTTTGATGTAGGAAACTTCAAAACACTCCTCGTCATTGATTTTGTTACCTAGTTAGTCAGTTTGGATCTAACAGCAAGTGTGGGGGACATTATTAATGGTGGCATGAAGTCACATATGTAATACAACATTTTGAAAAAGAAGATACCCTTTACTCATGCCGTGCATTCCTGCAAGAGATAAACAAGATAGATGTGACAGTTTGCTAGTGTACATTCAAGCCCAAGAAGCATCCGAACAGTATTCATAAATAACGTTTTACCTTGGTTTAAAAAAGACTTTACACAAAACATGTTATAAAGCCAACATCTACCTATGCCGTGTCCCTCAAAAAAATTCAATTACTACAAATGTAACATTTATGATGATTTTCACATTTTTATGGGACTGAAGTTAAAAATAGACAAATTGTGTCTTTGGTCTCTTTATTTTTGTACACAAAATATTTTCAATTTAGATGTTTAACTAAAACTTGAACTTTATTGTGTTAGTCATTAACGTATCATGTAGTAAGCAGCAGCATTATTATTTATTTTTCTTTCAAAAGAACAGTTGAGAATAGTTTGAGGGGGTTGAAGACTAACCGGTTTGAAGGGAAACATTGCCTAATTTTGTTTCTTTCTCATATTGTGCCCTTCTTTCTGAGTCAACATATCTACATACACAAGACAGTCTTCCTGCGGCTGATGTCTCTGCCGTTTCTGACATTCTGTAGGATGCTTGTGAATTTTTAAGTGGACACATTACATACATGATTCTATTTATAACTATATAAAATTTTATATTATATTATAAAATTGTGAGTTGTCATGGTTTTAGTAAGTAAATCTTCGACTATTACATGTTTTTTTTTTTATTAAAATGTAACCCCAACCTCGACTATAATACGCTTCAAAAATATGAATAAAAATTAAAATACTACTTACCATCTTCTGCACCACTGGTAAAGATACCTGAATGAAATCATTTGGGTGGAATCTAAATTATGTTTTGTTGTTGTTGTTCAGAAAAATATTTTTTCTTAAGAAAGAAAAAAAAATTATTGACACTGCAATTTCAGTGAAATGCCCCAGGAACATTTGGAACAATTGAAGATGTTATTTAATCATAAAAATGATTTAATTTATTTTTTATTCATTATGATGGACATACTAATGTATTGTAAAAAGCTTTTAACATTTAATTTTGGTGAACCACCACTTAAAACTGAAAACTAAACTAAATGACCGAGATATTAACGAATCCCTGAAGTTTTTATGTACAGAGGTGGTGTACTCATGATGTCTGCAGTATCTCTGATGAAGATGCTAAATAGCAGTGGGTAACAGCAGAAGTGGTCGTACAGTCTAAAGTCTCTGCATTATGTTCCTCTATCACAGAATTTACAGCTGAACTCATTTAACATGTTGAATGTTGTGATCAATCCAATATCCTGCAGTTGTAAAAGGCTAATGAAGTGACATTGTTCTCTTCAGATGAATGTGTGGGGGAAAAGTATTAAACATTTTGGAAAATGTATAAGGATGTCGTTTGTGTGCTGTTTGTCACTTTGAACAGTTTCCCAAACTCTCAGAGGCAAAACCTGTACAACCGGGTTTCCAAAGATTTTTTTTTTCATTTCCTTGTAATAAAGATGAAAGGAAGTCAGTAGAAGGAATTCAGATCTGTCAAGAAGCATGACATATGTTTATGCTGAAGGTGTTTGACTGTACAAAACATCCCATGAAGAAGAAAATCACTGGACACACTCTATGAAAATGAGTTTTCAGTTATTAATTTGTTTAATTTACAAATGAAATCAGACAATTTATTAAATTTTAATGATATTTCCACCACTTTATTGGTTATATTCATTGTTTTCTATTTTACTCTAAATGTATAGTGTTTAAACTGCAGTTTAATGTGATTAATAGTTTGGCAGCCTTGGTCATGGTACGACACCTGTTTATTGTACCACACGGTCAACACATCAGACCCTCTGATGCCCACTTCCACAGTGCCCATGTCCACTTTTTTGGCTTCTTTGGTGTTGTGCCTGTAAGTTGCAAATGCCTGCAACACTTTTACATGTATGGTCTGAAACACAATTATGACATTAAATTATGATTAAACATTTGTTGCAACAAGCGTTTTTGGTTATTTGTTTAGATATTAGTAGCACTTTTGATCATTTACATCATTGCGATAGTACCAAAATTATAGAAGAGTGTAAACATCTTCAAATGGTAGACTTTTGAAAATAGAATTAACAAAAGTTTAATTCACCTTCACTGAAAAAAATAAACTTTAGTCAGTTCAAATGTACTTAATGTGGTAACATCTACAATAACTGGTTGTGTGAACTTTCGGGAAAGTTGATTGAGCTCGCCCGGAATGTAAATGGCGCTGACTCCAGAAGAGGTGATTTGCGAGTTGCGACATGCAACGGGAGCGTAGAACACCTTGGTGGTTGATGTAGGCTATGCTATGGTCGATGTGTTGTCCATCCGGATGAGTACATGCTTGTTGTGCAGCAACGGTTGAAACCGCCACAGGACAAGGAGTATTGCAATTCGAGGCAATTGATATGCTACTGCCGTTGGGGTCCTGTCCAGCTTGCCCCATCGCACACGGCACACCAGCCGGCGGTGGAGGCATCTGTCGAGACAGCAACGTGCCTGGAGTCATAGTGCACACTCATGACATCAATGCATGGTTATTTGTACTGTGGTCCTATAGTTACAGTCATTAAATGGTAACTGTAATGTTTGCAGAAAACATAAAACCTTTTGTGAAATATGGCAGAAGAACTTCTGAGCAAAATGCCCATTTGTTCTATATTTCTTTCTTCTGCTTTTAACATTTATGTTATTCATGGTGACTGAATTTACATATTTCATAATTTAAAAAAAAGATCAGGTGGAAAAAAATCTGAACAGAACGAATAACAGGAGCATGTTGAATGCTTGAGGAAATAAAAGTCTTAAAAAATATGTAAATGGAATGAGAAGCAAAAAGGAAAAATAAAAATATCCTGTCCTGGCTCCACCTCTAGTTGGGAGCGAGAATTTGTTGTTCACTCACAGTGTATAAATTTGACCAAATGACTGACAACTGTTTAAGAGTGAATTCTCATTCTCATTCTATCTCAGACACTTGGCATTTATTTATTTTATTTATTTATTTATTTTCCCGTATAGACCATGCACCTAAACTGGCTGATATTTTTTCTTGTCTCATTAGGTAAGTAAATATTGTTTAATGATTACAGTTTAAAATAAGGTTCAGTTTATTCACATTAGTTAATGCATTAGGCATCAAAACAACAGCAAACAACAATTTTACATCACTTGTTAATCTAAATAATTTTAATTTATAGATTTTGTTCATTTGAAATGTTAAAAAAGAATTAGCAATCACTGAAACAATGTAATGCATTGCAACTTTAACTGCATTGAATCAACATCACTATTGTCAACATTATTTAGGCATTATCAAAAAAATCAATGGTAATGACATAAATGAATGTTACAATGTGATGTTGATTCAACATTGTTTGCACTCTCAGAAAATGAAGACAAATGCAACTGACTTAAAACCACACAGCCTGACATCAACTGAAAATATAAGACATTAGAAAGCTAACAATTTCAGCAGATGATTAAGCAACTCCAAAAACAGCTTACATTTACGCTTTTATCCAAAGCAACTTACAAGTGAGGCAATTAGGGGTTAGGTGTCTTGCTCAAGGACACCTTAGTTATGGTGTGAAAGGTGGAGAGAGTGCTGTTCATTCACAATCCCCATCGGCATGGGAATCAAACCAGCAACCTTCAGGTTACAAGCCCAACTCCCTCACCATTAGGCCACAACTATAGCTTCACTCATTACAAACCAATTTGAGAATTATAGAGAATTAACTGAGGTTTAATGCTAATTCATGTTGATGTTTTATGGAACACAGGTGGAACGTGAGCCACCATTATGGTAATTAGTGTTCCCTTCGAAAAGAAACTCTCGATGCTGCATGCTTTGGCTGGTTGTGAAGTGTGAGTCAAACATGCAGAGAATTTGACTTTAAATAACTTATGACGAGGATGTCATTGGAATGTGTGTTTGGAAGAGGCATGAGGGATCGATGAATGGCATTATATGTATTTACTATCGGTCTACTTTGTTAGGAGTTGGAGTTCCAGGTGTCAGTGTGCAGAATTTTCTGAAAGTGAAAAAAGAGATCATCATGTCGCAAACAATCAGGAGATGTGTTTTGAAGTAGTCAAGTCAAGTCACCTTTATTTATATAGCGCTTTTTACAATGCAGATTGTGGCAAAGCAGCTTTACATTAATAATTGGCAAATAATTTTGGCTGCACAGCAGCTCCCAAAGAAAATGGTGTCATTGTGCAGCTTATTCTATATATTATTGATTCATTCCGTTGCAAATATCAATAGTTATTAGTCTAGGTAATTTAGGTATATCAGCACTGCAGAAAACAGTGACGTAATCGTCCGGCTCAGCTCAGTTTGTATACAACGGCGCCAATGCAGGCATATCAAAAACACTGCTGAATATCAAGCAAGTGTCCCCAACTTAAGCAAGCCAAAGGCAACAGCGGCAAGGAACCAAAACTCCAACAAATGGAGAAAAAAACCTTGGGAGAAACCAGGCTTAGTCGGGGGGCCAGTTCTCCTCTGGCCAACAGTGAACACTTGTCCGATACTCAGGCAGAGTTACAGGTCATTAAACCAAGTCAAAATATTTAATCCAGTTCCATCTAGTTTAAGATCTTTCTGATCATGGGACACAAAAAATACATTCAGCAGCTTCTTCCCGTCAGCCTCACAACACCACTTTTCCATCGCGCATTGACACCACGAGCAGAAGGGGCGCATGAGTGTCAAGCAGGACGTTTGATAGTTTAAACCATTAATTAACATTTAAGGCTAAATCAAAGGGTACATGAATAATCATGTACTAATAATCGCGAAGTCACGATTCTCCCAATCTCAAATCCGGGAGTTTCAGAAGGGTAGAAAAGAATAATTTAAATTTTAATTTAAACGACGCGTCACCATGGAATAAATGATACATTCTAAATAACGGTCGCCTTGCTTAAACTCATGCTGGGGGCTCAGCCAGAATATTTTAAATTTACATGAGAAGGGTTGAACTATGGGAGTTGAAACTTACAGTACGTTTTTATTGTAGAGCAACCTCTAATATGTGTAAATATCAAGAACATTTTCATGACCCCTAAGAGCAATAGTCTATGTTTGTTTTTTGTTTGTCTGACAAGAGTATTAAATGTAGATGGATATCTGTTTAAACGTGAAATTCTCTTTCATTGTGTGCTTGGAGAAAATGTTCTTCTATATGCTTCTCATATGCACAGGGTGGGTGTCTGATGCTAAAAACTGTGGGTTTACACAATATGCTAAAGCTAAAAAGGATCTTTTTGAACAACTCGGCTTGGACAAGAATGATTCTCAGAATGCCAGAATGTGGCCCTTGATATTCAACTACTACCGTGATGACTATACTGAGGTCAACCCTACCGACTACCCTGCCAACAACACTGAGTTCAACCCTGACGACTACCCTGAGGACTACACTGACGACCACCCTAGCGACTACTTCATCTCAACTACCATTTTTGTGGACCTATATGTGACCTCCATCACAAATGTGGTATGAGTTCAGCATGATTTATCTTCTCATTCAGTTCATTATGGGATGTCAAGCAGTTGTACCATCTCAACACTTCTTTTTATCTGCAGGATGAAAAAGCCCAGAGCCTCACGACACAGGTCAGAATGATAACTGTAAGTGCTTCAAAAACCATTTTCATTCTTCTCACAAAGTTTTACTCAATTTGAAGAATTTTGTCACATGATCAGAGGTTTTATTTGATTTTCAAGCATACAGTATCTGTCTTATAATCACTCTGAACTTCTAATAACTTCACAGGTGTGGCCAAATTGGAAAATGTGGTGGAAACCAGAGGACTTTTGTAATATTTCAACATTTGTTGCACCCAGAAATATGTTTTGGATTCCAGACATTGTTATAATGGAAAGGTATGACCTTTTATTTTGTCTGTTTTTGCCTTTTAGTGATAGATCATAAATGTTGCAAAATGATGGATAGAGTAAGGGTAACAAAATGGACAAAATGGAAATGACAAATGAAATTCAAAAAATGTTTTCATGTTGCACATAAAACAACGGTTTTTCCCCCAAAACAGACCTTTAAAGCTGCAAAATGGATTTTTTTTTTAAAGTAACACATTTAAAAGCCACTAGGCCAAAGTTTATCTTCAGTTGAGGACTTACAATATCCCAAATGTTTCCAACTATTTGTAAATCGTGAGAAAATCTCAATTTTAAGGATCCAGGACGTGTGAGGGAGTCGCCTGTAAATGGCGTCATATCCGGGTTACCCTCGGTTTCAGATTTTATTTTATAGAAACCATGGAAACACCGAGACGCTTTAATATATTACAAGTAAGAACACAGACAAGGGAACATTAGTATTATGTTTAAATGTAATTTTCTTTATTTTTTGAGAATACCATGCTTTTTTCATGCCTAAGATTATGCTATGTTAGCTACTTGACAAAACCTTGGCTAACATAACGTCTCAGGTTACGTATGTAACCATAGTTCCCTGAGAATAGGGAACAAGATGTTGCGTCGAAACGCTAGGGGAACCGCCTCTGCGGGGACCGGTGTCTGAAACTAATATCCCATCTTGTCAATACCAACTTGACCGGCGACAGCCCATGACGTCATATCGACGCGCCCCACGTGTATATAAGGGGCGCTCAGATAACATGTCATCCGCTCATCGTCTGAAGGGACTGTAAGCAGGCGGACCCTGAGGCATGGCAGGGAGACACAACGTCTCGTTCCCTATTCTCAGGGAACTATGGTTACATACGTAACCTGAGACGTTCCCTATCGAAGGGAACTCGCGTTGCGTCGAAACGCTAGGGGAACGAAATACCCACGCCGCCATGCTGAGGGGAGTGCATGCCAAGTTATGGCAGTGACACTGTCAGAACTCAGCAAATGAATTGCCAGACCCCCAGGGTCCCACTGAGCTGTCGGTGACAGCGCTCCCAGCGGTCAACACCTAGCACTGAGCCTAAAGGCGGCCTCTACACACATATGGAGACCTGCCAAGGCCGCACCAGGGCCTGGGACAAACAACTTCCTAGAAGGGGTCCCTTGAGGGAGCGTGGCCTGGGGCCCATAGGCAACCCAGCCAGTCACATGTTTGGAAATGAAGTTAAACCTGAATGCCACCATGGAGGCTGGCCCGGCCTCTAGCTGAGCTAGTAGCCTAGCCTGCCAACCACCTGACTGTTTCCTCAGAAACAGTGTCTCTTACAAAAATCTCACAAAGAGACGTCCAGAAAGAGGGACTGCAGAAGGGCAGTAAACCAACTCAATTAACGGATCTTAGAGACGAGCATCCTGGAGAGCGGGGCTCAGCGAAGTGCTATCAACCCTTACAAGCGAGGGGAGTCGCTAGCTCAACCTCATGAGCTTCTCAGGGGAGCAAAGTCACACCATGGAGGCTGGCCAGGCCTCTAGCTGAGCTAGTAGCCTAGCCTGCCAACCATCTGACTGTTTCCTTAGAAACAGTGTCTCTTACAAAAATCTCACAAAGAGACGTCCAGAAAGAGGGACTGCGGAAGGGCAGTAAACCAACTCAATCAACGGATCTTAGAGACGGGCACCTGGCGAACAGGACTCAGCGAAGTGCTGTCAACCCTTGCCAACGAGGGGAGTCCCTTGCTCGACCTATGAGGGGGTATACATAGACCACGGCCATCAGGGAGGCTGGCCCGGCCTCTAGCTGTGCTAGTAGCCTAGCCTGCCAACCACCTGTCTGTTTCCTCAGAAACAGTGTCTCCAACAAAAGTCTCATAAAGAGACGTCCAGAAAGAGGGACTGCAGAAGGGCAGTAACCAACTCAACCAACGGACCTTAGAGACGGGCATCCTGGAGAGCAAGACTCAGCGCAGTGCTATCGACCCTATCAAGCGAGGGGAGTTATTCTGCTCAATTCTAGGCACAGCACCTATGTTGACGGCGCCATGGAGGCTGTGGACTCTGAGGCTGGCGATGTCCAGCCACTGGGGCTCATTTCAGAGAGACCACAGTGGCCGGCTAACCGGTAGCTGCTGTCTAGGGCCTACCACCACCGGGAGGCCTGCTAGCACACAGGGCGGCCTGCTAGGCCAGCTTACCTGATGGTTTAGACCAGCCAGCTGTCATATATCCGCACCCCTGGGCTCACCCACAGGGGGGGGGCCTGTCAGCATACAGAGCAGCCTGTGAAGGCCAGCTTGCCTGACAGTATGACTACTAGCTGTCTAGGGCCTACCGCGCTGGGGCTCGCCCACATGGAGGCCTTCTAGCTCACAGGGCGGCCTGTTAAGGCCAGCTTACCTGATAGCTTAGACTAACCAGTTGTCACATGCCTGCAACCCAGGGGCTCGCCCACCGGGAGGCATGCTCGCATACAGGGCGGCCTGCGAAGGCCAGCTTACCTGGAAGCCTCAGACTAACAGCTATCCCATGCCTGCAACCCCGGGGCTCGCCCACAGGGAGGCCTATCAGCATACAGAGCGGCCCGTGAAGGCCAGCTTTACCTGACAGCAAGGCTACTAGTCAAGGACAGCCTGCACCGCCGGGCTCATCCACAGGGGGCATATTAGCATACAAGGCGGCCTGCTAAGGCCAGCTCGCCTGACAGCGAGACTACCAGTCGTCTATGGCCTACGACCCTGGGGCTCGCCCACAGGGAGGCCTGCACGCCGACAGGGCGGCCCGATAAGGCCAGCTTACCCGACGGCAAGACTTACTGGTCTGTCAATGGCCTGCAACACTGGGGCTCGCCCACAGCGCGGCCTGCTGCCTCCCAGGTGGTGCTGCGCATTCCTAAGGTCAAAGTCACAAGACTATCCTGCACTGAAATGGCCAAGAGGATGGCCTGTCTTGAATATACAAGAGGGCCTACCCACACACCGCAGCAGCCTTAACCACACTCTCAAGTGGGGAGGCCAACTTACTGATAAATACTCAGGCGGCGGTCTGCCAGAGGATAAGCTGCCTCTTTTTTTTTTTTTTTTTTGACAGAAAAAACCCCTACTGGCATTCCTCCTCCCCTCATATTTAGCCATACACACAGGGACCTCAGGGGACTAATAAGTGCACAACCGCAAACCCTTATCTTATTTTGTTTTTATTTTTTATTTTTTTAAAAAGAGTTTACTTATACACAAATAGCCCAGCTTTTTTTTTTTTTTTTTAAAGCATATATATTAATACAAACACATACCCGCACCCCTCATGCGCATATGTATATGTAAAAATATATACAGACATAAGAAAACTCTGTCAGCCTCAAAAACAGGGAGCACTATATTAAAAGAAATAGTAATTTCCCATTTGCCTCGCTTCTTTTCCTTTTTTTAAAAAAAGGAGAGGGGAAATTCGCCCTGCGGCCACAGGGTGGCGGTCTACCACCATTGAGACGTGGATCCTACCACCCTTATAGCCTAAAGAGAGTCTCCCATCACGCCAACGGCAGGCCATCAGGATAAATATCATCATGGGCCCCCTCTGGCCTGATGTAGAAACTGCGGCTACAGAGCTTTCTTTAAAACCGAGGGTGAGTCGTCTTCACCCCTCACGAGAGAAAGAAGATTCATCAGGGCCGCCAATCTCTGACGCGCCTCTGACGAATCACCTCTCTCAGGTCTTTCTTTTTGTTTCTGTTGTCTCGCCTCTTTTGCGACCTGCTCCTGCCGGGAGGGGGCGCACGAGAGGCGACACTCACTCTCTGGCCCTGTCTGCGATCCTCAGACCGGGACGGGCCAGCCACTTGCCTGGGTAGAGACTGGGACCGCAGCGGTATACATGTTTTGTAAGCTGCTGAGCGTGCGCTCGCCTGTCTGAATCTTTCCACCACTGCCTCAACGGAAGTGCCAAAGAGTTCATCTGGCGAAACCGGGGCATTGAGGAGAAAGGCTTTCTCTTTCCCCCCGATGTCTGCCAGGTTCAACCACAGATGGCGCTCCGTGGCCACCATCGCCGCCATTGATCGACCGATCGAAGCGGCAGTTTGTTTGGTGGCCCGGAGCGCCAGATCTGTAGTACGGCGCAGCTCAGCAACCGCCTCGGGGGAAAGACCCGCCCCCTGGTCCAAGTCACTCAGCAGGTCAGCCTGGTATGCCTGTAACACAGCCATTGTGTGCAGTGCAGCACCAGCCTGGCCCGCTGCCGCGCACGCCCTGCCATTCAACCGCGATGTCATTTTAAGCGGTCTGGATGGCAGGGATGGAGCCCTCAGCGTCGACATTTCTCCCGATGTGAGATAGCTCGCAAACGTCTCATCGATCGGTGGAATCGACACGTACCCGCATCTGGCCAATCCCTCGACGTCAGCGAAATTTGCTCGCTGACCTCGATGAATCCGCGCAGAATACGGGTTCTTCCATGTCTTCATAACCTCAAGATGCAGGTCAGGAAGAAATGGAAGGCTCACTCGAGCTGGGGGGTCGTGTGTGGGGAGAAATCGATCTCCGAGACGACCGCGCTCGACCTCTCCCCTAACGCGCTGCCATGGCAACTGTAATTTGCCCGCAGCGCGCTCCACAACCTCCAGAAGCTCATCATACGCGGGGCAGGATGGCTGAGAGAGCCCAGTACTCTCGCTACGAACTTCTTCCTCAGCCATGTCCTGCTCTGCTGGAAGAGCACTCGCCACTGAACCAGAGGATGTCAAAATACTGACATCCTCGTTCAGCAGTTCTGCCTCGTCAGCCGCCGAGCCGCCTGAGATTTCAACATCTATCTCAAACTGCTCGGCGAGCTCCATCTGTGAGCCCCATGACTTGAGTCTCCGCTCTGCCTCAGCGCGAGCGGGACCCGAACCACCGGGCGCAGATGCTGTACTCTCCCCCCTCGAGAAGAGAGCCAGACGAGACCTGAGCGTTCTTAAAGGGAACCGCTCACAATTCGCACAGGTAGCTCCCTCGAGAGCTCCCCGTGCGTGCTCTTCCCCCAGGCAGTGAACGCACTAGGTGTGTGTGTCATCTGGCGTCAAAAAACGAGGACACGGATCCACACACTTTGTAAACCCTTGGGTTTTCCTTGCACACTTTTCCATTTTTTATTTGCTTCTGATTAGTCTCAGTTTCAAACAACAGTCCCTGAAGACGATGAGAGGATGACATGTTATCTGAGCGCCCCTTATATACACGTGGGGCGCGTCGATATGACGTCATGGGCTGTCGCCGGTCAAGTTGGTATTGACAAGATGGGATATTAGTTTCAGACACCGGTCCCCGCAGAGGCGGTTCCCCTAGCGTTTCGACGCAACGCGAGTTCCCTTCGAAAGGGAACATATGCAGCTTTATTTTTATTAAGAGTAATGCAGAATTTTCTCCGTCATACAATATGTTTTAAAATTAATTGCATGCAATGTATAAACACAAGCCATCCAGCATTTAATTTGATATTTTAAAATCGATCTAGCTTACTGCAGTGTACAACAAGTATCCATCGAATGAACACACAGAGTAACATTATAGCATAATTTCCGAGTCATATTTAATATAGTAAACAGAGCTGCGTTACCTCAAACTCATAACTGGAAAAGCGGAAGCGGGGATAATAAAAGTCCTGCTGCTCGCGAGGCATGTGTTGCGTTCTCTCATTAGCAATCGCTCCAGCGCCTCGTTCAGCTCCACAACACTCGGCCCTGCTTTGCCTCATACTACAGTAATGTTAATAATCCCATCCATGAACATGATTTCAGGCTGGCAACCCGAAGGTCGCCGGTTCGATTCCCATGCCAGCAGGAATTGTGAATAAACAGCACTTTGTTTACTTATGTTTTACTTTATACATGGAACCGAAATACCTTCACAAGTCAAGTCACCTTTACTTAAATTACATTGCGCTTTTCAGGGGCGTAGCACAAGTTCCCGTCCTGATGGGCCCCGACAAAATAAATTCCAGACTTTTCAAGGGCCCTCTCTCTCCTTGGGGCCCCGGTAATCAGTACTGGTTTTATCCCCAGTCCGACGCCCCTGGCGCTTTTTACAGTCCAATGCATCATAAGCTTGCAGAAAATCTTTGTGAGAATCATCCTTCCATCGGATATATTACTATAGTTTAGTATTGCAAATGATAACAACAACAATAACAACAAAAAGATGCATTCGGAGTGTACTTACTTTTTTTAAAATGAGACGGACGAATGAATATCCGATATGATTTGAATACCAGCTGTCTTTAATCACAAGTGTTAAATTATATTTTATCCATTTAGCATCGACACAGAGTTTGGAACAAAGGAGCCTCCAAATGTGCTGTTGCTCAGCGGGGGCTTTATAGCCACATATGATGTTTTATCTCTGACCACGGCCTGTAAGATGGATCTCTACAAGTATCCCTTCGACACCCAAAGCTGCAATATAACACTTCAATCTACATCATATTCAAGTACATCTGAAACACATCAATAAGTTTTGACAAACAAACACAAGATAACATGGTTTATTCTTCTGATCGATTTGAATTTAATCTAAAATCATACAATTTTAATGTCTGTTACCACAGATCGGGAAATTACATTGGAAATACTAACTGATCAATTCAACATCACCTCTGAGTCGAAGACATTTCAGGCCCAGGGAGAGTGGGAGCTCCTCAGCATAAATTACACTAAAGCTACCATGACTAGGTGGGCTGAAGTGGATCAGCTGATATATCAGGTACTGAGCACAGAAGTGTAAGCTAATATAAAATATATCAATAAAATAATAAAAACAAAAGAAACAAAAAAAAAACCCCAAAGTGTTATTAAATTTTCATTTTAAATTAATTAATTAAAAAAAAATATTTTCCAAAACAATAAGATTCTAAATACACTAAATACCAAAATGTGGAAATATAGTATAGTATATAGTATTTTATCTGTTATTTTCCTATTTAATGTTCAAAGTCAACATGTAAATTCTATGTAGTTGTTGCTCTAGAGAGAGAATATCCATTAATAAAATGGTTCTCCCACCAGATGTTGCACAGATGTTGCACAGAAGCTGTAAATGTGTTGGGAGGGAGATGTATCTCTATTAGCAAGAAATTATTTATTAATAGAGCCTGAATATTTATTCAGCATTCAGTTAAATTTGTTTGAAATCAACCATTCATATTGATTAAATTATTCCAAGGATTCATTTTAGTGTAAGCGATGCAGCTGAATACTGAGAATACTAGAATATTCTCACTCTCTCTCATTGTGATGACGGTTGACATTATGAATTCATTATGAATGGGTAGCACTTTACAATAAGGTTTCATTAGTTAACATGAACTAAGAATGAACTGCATTTTTTATTAATCTTAGATAATGTTAATTAATTTAAACATTCACTAATACGTTATTAAAATCAAAATCTCTATTCATTAACAATAGTTAATGCACTATGATCTAACATAAACAATGAACAACTGTATTTTTATTAACATTATTTATTAACATACTCAAAGTTTAACAAATACAGTAACAAATGGATTGTTCATTCTTAGTTCATGTTAGTTAATACATTAACTAATGTTTACAAATGAGACCTTAATGTAAAGTGTCCATGAAATGAAAAAAAAAAAATTATATATATATATATATATATATATATATATATATATATATAGTTTGAATTAACCGAACTTTGAAATTTATTTGGAATAACATTCGTGGAAAAAATAAAAGGAAAAAAAAATGGAACTTTGTCACCATTGAAATGAAAATTAAATAAATTTTATTAGGGATGTGCAATATGACCAAATATGTCTCTCTCTCTCTTTCTCTCTCTCTCTCTATGACAGATCACCATCATGAGGAGACCTCTACTGTATGTCATAAACATAATAGTACCAGTATTTTTCTTCCTTCTTCTGGATGTGTTCTCCTTCTTCATTGACTTAAATAGACAAGACAAGCTGAACTTTAAAGTGACTTTACTGCTGTCTATTTCTGTGATGCTGCTGATTCTTAAAGACACGCTGCCCTCTACGTCTGAACGAATCCCTCTGATTGGTGAGTCTAACATTGAGATGATTATTACTCTTTTTTTTAAGAACCCAATCCTTTAATTGAAGTCGTCGCAACAATCAAACAATATGCACTAAACAGAGTATTCTCTTAAAATGAAATATAGTAATATAATATGGCGATTTATGGCAGAACAGCTGCAAATCCTTCTCAAATCAAAGTGACGCCTCCTGTCACACCATGACCTGTCCAGCAGAGGACAACAGAGCACAAGACCAACATCCTCCTGACTTCCTGTTCTTTAATTATTAGCAAACAATTATTAAAAACAGTTACACATGGACGCAGAAATCACAAGTCTCGTTCATTTTCAATGTGAAACGCACAAAGAAAGCGAGTGACACAAAGTAGAATGAAGGGAAGTTAATTTAGATTTAGAATAACTAATGGGGTGATAACTAGCTGAAATAAGTGCAAGAAGTCCAAACAAATGTCCAATAAATAAATAAAATTATGAATAATTAAATTAAAAGGTCTATTTATTGACACCCTGACTGTGCTGCCACCTTAGCTGCTTCCATCACCTGTAGGCATATGTTGGCCATGAGTGAATATAAGCCAGTGGTTCTTAACCTTTTTTCCCAGTGGGGAAAATTTACATATGATACATATGAAAATATTACATATGATATTACATATCATTTTCATATGACGTCATCCAATCATCCAATCAGATTTAATGTCATGGTTATTAGCAGATAATATTATTATGCCTAGATGTTGCACACACAGAAGAGGCGGCGTTTTCTGGTGACTCAAATGGTATTTTATTTCTGTCACATTCTGCAAATCAACAAATACAAATAACAAATTTGTTTTAGTTTCAGCGTGTTGAAATGGCTGGAAGAGTGACAGGAAGTGAAACTCTCCCGTTCAATAAACCCACGTTACAAAATCCCTTGATTTACAATATGCCACAGAAAATGAGAACAATGTATTCCACCAAATAAAAACCAACTTACTGACATTAGCATTACAGTGATCAGATAATAATGCTCAATGAAAATACAACAAAATATTGAATACAAGCACTTTAAGTAACTATTTAACTCTGGATGTAAATTCTGCTTAACAGCATCGTAACAGTCATCAAACAATGACAGAATGTTGTAAAGGCCACAAACACCATTAATAAGCAAATATTACTCAATTCTTTTACAAACAACACTGAGCGCATTGAAATAACAGTCTGACGATATAAAGCATTCTGTCACGTCGAAATCCCTCGTGCAGCGTTTGCTTTTGCATTCAGGACAACCACTGATAAGAGTTTTTCTTTTCTTTTTTTTCAACTGAAGATAAAAGACATTAAATCTCACAAGGTCACAACAGAGGATTAAAGAACTCCACAAACAACATCACCAGCTTCACTTATTGCTAACCAGGCTGACTTTATTTCTGTCATTTCTGTTGTGCTGAAAATAATCATTTGCTTTGGAGTCATTATAGTGATCAGTGTTTCTTTTGTTGGGTTCTTCACCCTTGACTTTATAACATCAGTTTTAACTCTGAATTGTATTTTATTGAGAGTGTAATGCTCTGGTTATATAAGTAATGTGTTATTATTATTATTATTATTCACAGTAGTAGCTATGTGGTTTTATAATCAAATAACATGCATAATTAAAAAAAAAAATGAGTGTACTAAAGGTACTCATTATTTAGACACACACAGATTATAAGAATCAATGTATGAATCTCTGCAGTGGTCATAGTTTTGTGTTTTTCACAGGGATTTACTGCTGTGCGATTTTCTGTCTCATTGGCATCAGCATGGTGGAGACGATCCTTGTGCATTTTATGATGGATACAGGAACTGAGAAGAGATCAGAGGAGACAACAGCTGCTGTTACTGGCCGAGATGGTAAACACTGACAGCGTCTGATAATGAGGAACATTTTCCTGTATTTTATACTGTTACTTCACAAATCAAGATTTATGAGTGAAATTAAGTTTAGGATTTGTTTGCTTTGTCGCTTTGGTACATATGCAAAGAAAAGCAAATAAAATTAGACTCCATGAAAAAATAAATACGTAAACATATGACATATATGAAATTCATTTGTTTCTCTATAATGGAGTAACAATAATATATATGAGGTTATACAGATAAAAGTTTTTATCCAGAGCCGTGCTTTGCTTTTTTCCTCTCGCAGACGAAGTAAAAGACCAGCAGAACCCTCCAGACTCAGTTGGAGATCATTATAAAGAGCAATCTTGTATCGTCAACCTTCTGAAGCAGCTCCTTTCTGAGGTTCAGGCTGCAACTCGACAAAAAAATCGTCAGAATTACTGGACCAGAGTCGCAAGAATCATAGATGTGACCTTCTTTGTTCTTTACTTAATCACTATTATTGTGTTTCTGTCTGTGCTTGGGACACTTTGGCTTCCATAGTGATGTCTTATGTCCATGAGACTTTTCTTCAGAGTTTATATACAATTTATAGAGTTTAACACGCAACAATACATGAGCAAAACACAAAAATTCAGAGCAAAGACACACACACACACACACACGTTATAAATAATATAATTGTTTGTAAAAAGTAAAATTACAAATTGTTGATCATCTTTTAATTAATTGCACTGTTGAACACTACAACTGTTCTATCTACTCATACTACAAGCTCATCGAATGCACATTTAAATAACTTACGCTCATGCCTAAACAGGAAATATAACAAGCATAAAAATAAACATTTAACCCAAACTAAAGCCATACAATCTTTAATATCAAACAATACGCACACACAGGAGAAAACAAAGAAATGAGTTAAACTCCTGTGCACAGTACAGCCACATGCAACGTGAAAAGGAAAAGCAGTGTGCACCAGTGCAGCTGATAAAGCCTGTGAGTGAGTCCTGATTGGCTTGAGATTGGGTGGGTGGAGCTTGAGGCTAATAGGGAAATGAACAGGCTAAGTGGGGCGTGCGTTGAGGGTGCAGCTTAGGGACACAAATTTTTCCAACACAACCCTTTAACAAAGAAAAGATTAATACAAGAAATACAACTAACTTCCAGTTACAGCCTTAGATGAAATCAACTTTTGATAAAAGACATTAAATCTCTCATGATTTCAGTAGAGGATGATTAAACAACTAACCATTTATATCATTACTAACTTTATTTTTGTCAGATGTCTACAGAAGCTCATTTTGAGAATCAAAAGGTTTAGATGTTTCTTTATTGGTCAACAATATTTTATTGTCACCATCATGGTGGTCAGTGTTTGTTTTGATGGGCTCTTGACCCTTTTGTCTCCTTGCTTCTGTCTGCCTCGCTGCTGAATTGTTTATATCTGTTGCTCCATATAGGTTTGTTTTGAATCTATTTATTGTCATTGTTTACTGTCTACTTTATCATCACTATATATCTGATATTGCCTTTCACATTAATCTAAAGTTGCTAGATTTTAATCTAAATCACTATCACAACGTGTTAACATTACGCTAGTTTGCAAACTTGTCATCCGTGCCCAGCGCCATTCTTGTTGCGCTCTTTAATTGAGGATAGTAAGAATGCAAGGGCTTCAGATACTGTTGGATGCGACTAGCTTAGTGAACTCTGTTTGGTTCCGGCTGTAGAGCCCGTGCAGCAGGGCAATTGGCTGACCGTGAGGCGGCTTAGCCATGGAAAAAAACAACGCTCTTCCGTTCCGATTAGAACATCAAACAGGTTCTCCCCACTCAGTGACGCACCCACTGAGAATCCTTTTTAAAGTGCCCTAGTTATTGGCGGTTCTATTACACGGAACGTGAAATTAGAGACACCAGCCACCATAGTCACATGTTTGCCAGGCGCCAGAACACCTGACGTCAAAGTAAATTTAAAAGTGCTAGCTAATGGTAATCGTAAATAATCTAAGATTATTATTCACGTCAGCACTTATGATTTTCGACTTCACCAGGCGGAGATCACCAAAATTAACATTAAAGAGGTGTGTGAACTCGCACGTACGATGTCAGACACTGTAATTTGTTCTGGACCCCTTCCTTTTCATATGAGTGATGAGATACTTAGCAGACTATCATCACTCAATGGCTGGCTGTCTAAATGGTGTCCACAGAATAATATAGGTTACATAGACAATTGAAAAAGTTTTTGGGGCAAACCTGACCTGTTGAAAAGAGATGGTATTCATCCCTGAAAAGAGATGGATACCATCAGCTGATTCCTCCATTTAGTAATATGGCACATAGTCTTAGAGCTGAACCTTGACTAACTGGAGCCCAGGTCAGGAAGCAGACAGACTGGCTAAACCAACCATCTGCTAGCTGTCTCACGTCACAGAAGTCAGATAAATCTCAACACAGAGACTCTTTCACCTAGATATTATCACACAGAGACATAGAGACTGTATCTGTACCCTGAATTAATATATACAAAAAACTTCCAAAAGCATTTAAGGGTAAATTTAATTGATGTTCAACAAGTAAAAAACAGAGATAATAAAGATAAACAAATGATAAAGCTTGGGTTGCTGAAGATTCGGTCCCTTTCTTCAAAAGCACTTATTGTAAATGATATTAGCACAGAAAATAATCTAGATGTGCTGTGTTTGACAGAAACCTGGCTAAAACAAGATGATTACATTACTTTAAATGAGTCCAGCCCTCAAGGTTACTATTATCGACATGAACCTCGTCGGAAAGGTAAAGGGGGAGGTGCTACTGTAATCTATAATAATATCTTCAGTATTACTCAAAAGTCTTTCAAATATAATTCTTTCAAAGAAATGGTGCTTTATGTAACATTATATAATGTAAGTGACAAATCTCATTTGACATTTGTGTTGGCTACTGTATACAGGCCACCAAGGCACCATACAGATTTTATCAAAGAATTTGCTGAAATTCTATCGGAGTTAGTACTGGCTATGGATAAAGTCATAATTGTTGGTGATTTTAATATCCATGTAGATAATGAAAAAGACGCATTGGGATTGCATTAACAGATATCCTAAATTCTATCAGAGTTAGACAACACGTGTCAGGACCCACTCATTGTTGTAATCATACTTTAGTTCTAATATTGTCACATGGAATCGATATTGATGCTGTTGAAATTCTGCAGCAGAGCGATGAAGTCTCAGATCATTATCTAGTCTCATGCATGCTACTTTTAACAAAGGCTGGAAAACCGCCTGTCTGCCACAAATATGGTAGAACCATCACTTCTACCACTAAAGATTGCTTTATAAACAATCTTCCTGATCAGTTTCATCAACTTAGCAAACCAGACAGCTTAGAAGAACTCGATGTTGCAACAGAAACTATTGACACTCTCTTTTCCAGCACTCTAGACTCTGTCGCTCCTTTGCGCTTAAAAAAGATTAAGGATATTAGTCCAACGCCATGGTATAACGAGCACACTCGGGCCCTTAAGAGAGCAGCAAGAAAAATGGAGCACAGCTGGAAAAAAATCTAAACTATCATTTTCTCTCTCGATATATAAATACGAAAAACTTCTAGAGTACAGAAAGGCCTAAAAAAACACTAGATCTGTGTATTTTTCAAATCTTTTAGAAGAAAATGAACATAACGCTAAGTATTTATTTGATACAGTGGCTAAATTAATGAGAAACACAGCTTCAACTTCTGATGTTTCCAAACAGCACAGCAGTAATGACTTTATGAACTTCTTTACTTGCAAGATTGACAACATTAGAGAGAAAATTATAGCCATGCAGCGGTCATAGATCGTCTACTTAAGATAATTAATTCATGCTTATCACTGGATCATGTACCGAAAACTTTTAAGCTGGCTATTATCAAACCTCTTATTAAAAAACCACAACTTGATCCTAGGGATTTAGTCAATTACAGACCGATCTCCATTCTACCTTTTCTGTCAAAAACACTAAAAAAGGCAATATCATCTCAACTGTGTTCCTACTTGAAAAGAAATGGAATCTGTGAGGATTTCCAGTCAGGATTTAGACCATACCATAGTACTGAGACTGCTCTCATTAGAGTTACAAATGATTTGCTCTTATCATCAGATCGTGGTTGTATCTCTCTATTAGTGTTACTAGACCTCAGTGCTGCTTTTGACACTATTGTAGGGGATTTTACAGTTAAAGACACAAAAGACCAGATACGATAAATGAAGATCCGGAGTCAGAGTTTAAATCAAATAAATTGAAGAAAATTTTAATAAAGTATAGTTTGCAGTTTCATCAGCAAAAGCAGCTTCAAGTCTCACAAGGAGTTCGTAGGCTGCTCTCTGTCTCCTCCTCTCTCTCCCCATACATTCACATTTCCACAACAATTATACTCTAACAGAGTCCACTAACTACATCATTACTAAGATACTGATTGGTTAAGAACACTAGACAAAACTGGTAATTTTCCACACATGGACAGGTACAGACAATATTCAACATTATTTTCTAGTGTTTGAAAATGAAAATGAAATTAAAGGCTTTAACATAAGTTGAAGTTAGTCATTCTAAATAATTCAATATTTAGAAAGATAATTTCATGATAAATCGCTCAAAATATACATATTGAAGCGGCAGTGGATTCCAGAATCCACCCCTTGTCACAGTCGTGTTATGTTTAGTCCAGTCTTGTTTAGTTATTCAGTTCATGTCTGCACCTGTCATCGTTAGTCCCTTATTAGTTTAACTTCCTCCACCTGTGTCTAATTATCATCCGTGTGTATTTAAGTTCCTGCCTCTGTCTTCTTCAGTGTCTGTTATTGTTTGTGCTTGTTGCACACTGTCACGCATTCTTCGTTACCGCTTGGAATAAACCTGGTTGTTTATTGTATCCCTTCGTCTCCTGTCATCCCGGTGTTACACCCCTTCAGTATCGACCACAATATTCTTTTGAATAGACTAGAAAATGATGTTTGTATAAGTGGAATTGCATTGGCGTGGTTCAAATCATACTTATCTGACCGTTATCAGTTTGTAATAGTAAATGAAGAGATGTCATTGCGATCACAAGTTAAATATGGAGTACCGCAAGGCTCAATACTAGGACCGTTGCTTTTCACTCTGTACATGCTACCCTTGGGAGATGTCATTAGGAAGCATGGCATTAGTTTTCACAGTAACGCTGATGAGACTCAGCTCTATATTTCTTCGCGCCCTGACGAAAACTACCAATTCTCAAAATTAACATAATGCGGATATAAAAAATTGGATGACTAGTAATTTCCTACTACTAAATTTAGAAAAAAAACAGAGATTCTAATTATTGGACCAAAAACTTCTGCACATAATAACCTAGAATACTGTCTAACACTTGATGGCTGCTCTGTTAAGTCGTCTTCGTCAGTAAGGAACCTGGGTGTGCTCTTTGATACCAATCTTTAATTTGAAAGCCACATTTCTAGCATATGTAAAACTGCATTCTTCCATCTTAAAAATATATCTAAACTACGACAAGAGCATATGTCGTTATTGACAAATGCGGAACAGCTAGTTCATGCGTTCATGACCTCGAGACTAGATTACTGTAATGCTCTACTGGGTGGTTGTCCTGCTCGCTTGATAAACAAACTACAGCTGGTCCAAAACGCAGCTGCTAGAGTCCTTACTAGAACCAGGAAGTATGACCATATTAACCCGGTTCTCTCAAAACTGCATGGGCTCCCTATTAAACATCGTATAGATTTTAAAATCTTCCTAATTACTTACAAAGCACTAAATGGCTTAGCTCAGGTACGATCTTCCTAGCATTGTTCGGGAAGCAGACACACTCTGTCAGTTTAAATCTAGACTAAAAACGCATCTCTTTAACCTGGCATACACATGACACATTATCAAATTATGTCTTCATATCCGTTAAAGAATTGTTAGGCTGTTTAGATCAGGTCCGCCGGAACCAGGAACACTTCCGATAACACGGGATGTACTTGTTACATCAGAAGAAGAATGGCGTCTACGCAAATTTTTGTCTCTCTGCTTATCCCGAAGTTTATCATTTATCATTGGCTATCCAGGCCATCCAGGACGGTTGGACGGGGGACCTGCGCGCAGCAGCGTGGCCCTGGGGTGTCGGCGGAGACTGTGTGAACTAGCTCATCCCTTGTGAAGGCCTTACCGACACATCAGCCAGTGGCACATATCCCAACAAACCGTCCTAAACCGTGATGAAAAAGATCTTAAACTAGATGGAACTGGATTAAATATTTTGACTGTTGCGATTCCAAATCGGACTTATGACCTGTAAGTCTGCCGGAATATCAGGCAAGTGTTCACTGTTGGCCAGAGGAGAACTCCCATCATGCTGCCACCAAGCTGTGAATAATTTTTAAATGTAAAGCTCACTGAAATGTTTCTTTTTTTCATAAAGGGCTTTTGATACATTTTCAAAGAAGGTGAAGTGAGAAGTTTGATGAAAGAAATGAGGGGACTATTGCAATGGTGAGGGTCCTTGAAGAGACAAAGGCTTGCAGGGCATATATGTTTTTCCCCCGGGGGGGGGTGAATATGTATTTTCTTTTTATCACAGTGTGATTTCTGCCACTGGCCGAGTAAAGATATGTTCTGTGCCGTCTTGAGTTCAATAAAAGTTATGCATTTATGCCAAAGGCATTTGAGTGTACACAACAGTTCATGAAGAAAACAAAAAATCCCTCCCTGTTATGGAATGACACTAGAGCATAGGATAATAAATATTAAAGTTTGTTTATTCACAGAAATGAGGCACAAACAGGTAAGTTGGCAGAAAATGTATATGGCATCTATATGTAGAATGGTATTTTAACAGTCTTTTGTTTTACAGATGCTGAAGTATTCCTGGGAAACTAGTTAGTAGAATTCACACACCTCAGAAGATCAGGTAAGTAATATTCACAGTACAGAATGTCCGATGTACAAACAGGAAGTATCAACTTGCGTGAGAAACAGATGACACCAGGAAACATCGGTGCAGGAGAAAAACCAGGTAATCAGCAGGTAATCAGCAGATCAGCATGTTGGTTTTTTTAATTTGTATCTGATCATTATTAAGAAACAGAAACATGTTTTTATGTACAGAGGTGGTGTACTCATGATGTCTGCAGTATCTCTGATGAAGATGCTAAATAGCAGTGGATAACAGCAGAAGTGGTCGTACAGTCTAAAGTCTCTGCATCATGTTCCTCTATCACAGAATTTACAGCTGAACTCATTTATCATGTTGAATGCTGTGATCAATCCAATATCCTGTAGTTGTAAAAGGCTAATGAAGTGGCATTGTTCTTATCAGATGAATGTGTGGGGAAAATATTGATATATGATGCAGTGAAAATCTCTTAGTTAATTCCAGCACATGCATGTGTGCGGTTGTTAGCAGTTATCTGTGAGAGATTTAAATTAACTTGATGTTTCTAGTTTTAATGATTTTGTTCAGTTTATTTTACTTTAAGACATACTTTTTTAGTGTTTTTAGCCCACCTCGGCCCCATTATTAGCACCCATAGATCCATATGGGACCCAATTTGTGACCCAAGTGAGCCCATATAATTAACATCTAAATGGGCACCTCTTAACGCCCACTATGGACGCATCATGTGTCCCTATGGGGTAACATACAGTTGTGTTCAAAATTATTCAACCCCCACTGAAATTGATTGTTTTGTCCGGTTTGACATTGATTTTGATCATTCAGTCATCCTGCTTACAATTAAATCAAAGAGGCACGTGTAGGTCAGACAAATATAACATAACATTTATAATGAAATAACCACAAATGTCTTTTCTCTGCTCACATCATTATCAGTTTTATTCAACCCCCAAGTGACATTCAATCTTAATACTTAGTACAACATCCTTTTACAGTTATAACAGCTTTTAAACGTGAAGCATAGCTTGACACAAGTGTCTTGCAGCGAGCTACGGGTATCTTCGCCCATTCATCATGGGCAAAAGCCTCCAGTTCAGTCACATTCTTAGGCTTGCGCACTGCAACTGCTTTCTTTAAGTCCCACCAGAGGTTCTCAATCGGATTTAAGTCTGGTGACTGCGATGGCCATTTCAAAATGTTCCAGCCTTTAATCTGCAACCATGCTCTAGTGGACTTGGAGGTATGCTTGGGATCATTGTCCTGTTGAAAGGTCCAACGTCTCCCAAGCCTCAGGTTTGTGACGGACTGCATCACATTGTCCTCCAATATCTCCTGGTACTGAAGAGAATTCATGGTACCTTGCACACGCTGAAGCTTCCCAGTACCTGCAGAAGCAAAACAGCCCCAAAGCATGATTGACCCCCCGCCAAGCTTCACAGTAGGCAAGGTGTTCTTTTCTTCATAGGCCTTGTTCTTCCTCCTCCAAACATAGCGTTGATCCATGGGCCCAAACAGTTCTAATTTTGTTTCATCAGTCCACAGAACACTATCCCAAAACTTCTGTGGTTTGTCCACATGACTTTTGGCATACTGCAGTCGACTCTTCTTATTCTTTGGAGACAGCAAGGGGGTGCGCCTGGGAGTTCTGGCATGGAGGCCTTCATTACGCAGGGTGCGCCGTATTGTCTGAGCAGAAACTTCAGTACCTACATCTGACAAATCTTTTCTCAGTTCCTCAGCAGTCACACGGGGACTTTTCTCCACTCTATGCTTCAGGTAGCGCACAGCAGTCGAAGTCAGCATCTTCTTTCTGCCACGACCAGGTAGCGTTTCAACAGTGCCCTTTGCCTTGAATTTGCGAATGATGCTTCCTATGGTGTCTCTTGGTATGTTTAACATCTTTGCAATCTTCTTATAGCCATTGCCCTTCCTGTGAAGAGTAATCACCTCTTCTCTTGTCTTCCTGGACCATTCTCTTGACTTCACCATGTTTGTAACCACACCAGTAAATGTCTAGAAGGAGCTGAGCATCACAGTCATTTTAAAGCTGCCTAATTGGTGCTTATTAGGCTTTATTGCTGCTCCCTGACATCCACAGGTGCTTTCAATACCTGATTGAAAACACTTCAATGGACCTCTGTTCTTCAGAGTGGTAGTCTTTAAGGGGTTGAATAATTGTGTCAATGAAGAATTCACAAAAGAAACATTTACTACTGTATTACAAAACCAATTGATGTCATTTTAGTTGCATATGCTTCTTTAAGAAGTCCTTGTAGGATTTCATTCTGAATTCAATTACAAATGTACTCTAAATTCTCTAAAACCATTTACAGCATTGGGGGGTTGAATAATTTTGAACACAACTGTACATGTGCCCATGTGGAGCCTAAGGACAAATTTGTCTGGGCCCCATTTGGGTTGTCCAAAAAAAAAAAAATCACTACACACACTCTAAGTAATAAAACGATTATTCATTTATCCACTTGTTTAATTTACAAATTAAATCAGACACAACTGAATAATTTTGCTGCTCTTCTCACCAGTGATACATTTATTGTTTTCTGTTTTACTCTAAATGGAATGTGCATATCCTGCAGTTTGATGTGATTAACAGTTGATCTTTTCAGATAGGTTGAGCCAATTTGACAGCCTTGGCCATGGTAAGACCCCTGTTTATTACAGGTACAATTATTATACAATTATTACATTATTTTTTATGCTGTGTGCAAATTAACAAATATACATTTGTTTATATGGACAGAGAAAAACAAGGACTCTTATTTTGATATTCTGGCCCGGGAGTTGCGAATGGACTGATGAACTGCATGCTCCTCATAACAACAGAGGAGCTGTGAAAGAGCAGACGCGACTCTCCCAGTCTCCTCCAAGCATGGAAATTATAAGAGGAACCAATAGATATAGAACAGTGATTACACTATTATGATGTATGATAAATGTGAAGTGTTGTATGTAATAAATCATCTAACGTGTTTTTCCGAATAAATGTTCTCTCTTTAAAATGCTCCAGTGATCGTAGTGTCTGACTAGACAGTTTTGTCGCCTGTGTGCGAGTTATAAAATGTTGAATTGTTCAAGTTAGTGTGTAGAACAGAGCATTGAGTGTCTCTGGGAGGCTCATTCTGTTGTCGCATTTGGCGCGCTTGGTGGTCACATGACCGGGCATTGAGGGAGGAGTGGAGAAGCACACTATATGTGTTCCTCCATTATAGATGGAGGATGGATGGAGATATATATATATATATATTGTAGCGGGTTCCTGACGGAAAAGAGGAGAACGGACACAAGAAAGTGACTTCAACCCGGAGGGTGTATTTATTTACAAGTGCAAGTCTCCGTGGTCCGGGCGAGTCCAGGTGAAAGTCTCCGGGGCAGACAGGGTTCAATTGGTGTGGAGGGCTGCTAGCGGAGAATCCGTACCGCAACCTCCTGTTAGTCACTCTCTGGTAACAAAGAAAATAAACACAAGTGTTAGTTGTGGTTTAGAGAAGAGTCTCCCCCTTTTCTGTCTCTACAGGCGTTTATATCCCTGTCTTGCAGATTGGCTGAATGCCCTCAGCTGGGCTTGGTGATTGTTCCCCAGCTGGTTTGTGTGTGTTGCCAGGGGCAATGCTTGATGAGCTGCTGGCAACTCATCACAAAATATTTATATATATATATACAGTTGTGTTCAAAATTATTCAACCCCCACTGAAATTGATTGTTTTGGCCGGTTTGACATTGATTTTGATCATTCAGCCATCCTGCTTACAATTAAATCAAAGAGGCACGTGTAGGTCAGACAAATATAATATAACATAACATTTATAATGAAATAACCACAAATGTCTTTTCTCTGCTCACATCATTATCAGTTTTATTCAACCCCCAAGTGACATTCAATCTTAATACTTAGTACAACATCCTTTTACAGTTATAACAGCTTTTAAACGTGAAGCATAGCTTGACACAAGTGTCTTGCAGCGAGCTACGGGTATCTTCACCCATTCATCATGGGCAAAAGCCTCCAGTTCAGTCACATTCTTAGGCTTGCGCACTGCAACTGCTTTCTTTAAGTCCCACCAGAGGTTCTCAATCGGATTTAAGCCTGGTGACTGCGATGGCCATTTCAAAATGTTCCAGCCTTTAATCTGCAACCATGCTCTAGTGGACTTGGAGGTATGCTTGGGATCATTGTCCTGTTGAAAGGTCCAACGTCTCCCAAGCCTCAGGTTTGTGACGGACTGCATCACATTGTCCTCCAATATCTCCTGGTACTGAAGAGAATTCATGGTACCTTGCACACGCTGAAGCTTCCCAGTACCTGCAGAAGCAAAACAGCCCCAAAGCATGATTGACCCCCCGCCATGCTTCACAGTAGGCAAGGTGTTCTTTTCTTCATAGGCCTTGTTCTTCCTCCTCCAAACATAGCGTTGATCCATGGGCCCAAACAGTTCTAATTTTGTTTCATCAGTCCACAGAACACTATCCCAAAACTTCTGTGGTTTGTCCACATGACTTTTGGCATACTGCAGTCGACTCTTCTTATTCTTTGGAGACAGCAAGGGGGTGCGCCTGGGAGTTCTGGCATGGAGGCCTTCATTACGCAGGGTGCGCCGTATTGTCTGAGCAGAAACTTCAGTACCTACATCTGACAAATCTTTTCTCAGTTCCTCAGCAGTCACACGGGGACTTTTCTCCACTCTACGCTTCAGGTAGCGCACAGCAGTCGAAGTCAGCATCTTCTTTCTGCCACGACCAGGTAGCGTTTCAACAGTGCCCTTTGCCTTGAATTTGCGAATGATGCTTCCTATGGTGTCTCTTGGTATGTTTAACATCTTTGCAATCTTCTTATAGCCATTGCCCTTCCTGTGAAGAGTAATCACCTCTTCTCTTGTCTTCCTGGACCATTCTCTTGACTTCACCATGTTTGTAACCACACCAGTAAATGTCTAGAAGGAGCTGAGTATCACAGTCATTTTAAAGCTGCCTAATTGGTGCTTATTAGGCTTTATTGCTGCTCCCTGACATCCACAGGTGCTTTCAATACCTGATTGAAAACACTTCAATGGACCTCTGTTCTTCAGAGTGGTAGTCTTTAAGGGGTTGAATAATTGTGTCAATGAAGAATTCACAAAAGAAACATTTACTACTGTATTACAAAACCAATTGATGTCATTTTAGTTGCATATGCTTCTTTAAGAAGTCCTTGTAGGATTTCATTCTGAATTCAATTACAAATGTACTCTAAATTCTCTAAAACCATTTACAGCATTGGGGGGTTGAATAATTTTGAACACAACTGTATATATATATATATATATATATATATATATATATATATATATATATATATATATATCTAGCCTATATATAAGAAAGATGGTAAAATATGATTTATTGTGATGAGTGTCATTAAAGTGATTAAAAAGAAAGAAAGACACAAAAGATTATGAAGCAAAGCTTTAACAAAACAACAGTATGTACTTGAAATTGATTGTGCAGTAAATAAACATAACAGAGGAGCTGTGAAAGAGCAGACGCGTCTCTCCCAGTCTTCTTTCAGTAATCTTTCTGACGGGTCTCCGGAGGCGGGGCCTGCAACAGATTCTTGGGGGCTCATCCGGGACCCACTCCACGTGACGCTAGGAGGCGGATCCAAAGATTCCAGAATCCAAGGGACCAGGCGCCGTTGGTGCTAGAGGCCGGCGGCTGTTACATCCAAGGAGCAACGAGACAAGAAGGCGCATGCCAGGAGCGCTGTCTTTATCCTGGAGTCAGGGCTATCACAGAAGGGACGACAGAGGGCGACATAATGGCGGATCGTGCAAGGAAGCAGCTGGTGTGGGACATCAAACGAGAGTTAATTTCCTTACCTGCTGACGAAATGTTCTGCATTGCCAAGGTTATTGGGTCAACAACTAAACATGAAGCCAGTGAACTGGATCTGAAGGACAGTGGGGTTTGTTTTGACCATATCAACGCTTTCACGTCCAGTGAACTTTTGCTAGAGACTGAGGACCAAGGTATGAGTGAACTGTTGTTGCAAGAGATGGTAAAAACAGCAAAACAGAATTTCACAAATATATCTGATGTTGATATCAACACTCACCCTACACGTGTGTTACACCCACCCACCACTGATGATACTTATCAGACACCACCACATATTGCACCTGATTTAGGAGATGTTCAGGGGGCCATAACTGAAACAAACACAGACATTCATAAAATGCTTGAAGCATGTGAAGAAATTGGCAGGAAAATACAGCAGTACATGGCACCTGTAATATAGCTGAATGATGAGAGGAGACAGTCATAACTTATGGAACTTTTACTGACTGAACACCGCATCGAACATACATCTCAACTCGGCAGCATCAGAACTGACACTCCGGAAACAAGACATGTTTACCCCCCCAGGGGAGAAACGGGAACGCCCTGCCCAGTCGTGCTTCTTAAGGGGACCTCACCATAGTAATAATCAGTCAATACATTACACCCCTTTTCCCCCAGTCCACAAAATCTGAAAATATTCTTGGCGGACGATGCTCTCTTACGGGGTACCTCCGAGAAGGTGGAAACTCAGCCATGCCCCCAGCTCCAGCAAAATCATCATCAGGGTTTTCTACATCTCCCGCAGGTGACTGTAACTCAAGCATTTCAGCCACTGAGGGCTCAGGTAGAGGGGCAATGTAACCATCTGACTCAGGCCTTGATGGGTCAGCCGAGGGTGCCGCCCTGTCCAACAGCTGATCAACATGCCGTCTGTGTATCTGCGCATCCCCCGTCCTGACCTTGAATGACAAGGGACCTGTGACATCTATGATGATTCCAGGCATCCACTTAGAATCTCTGGTGTAACTTCTCATGTACACCAAGTCATTGGGTCTAAACTCTCTGACTGTGCCAGGGCATTTTTCAGCATTCCGCTCCTGTCTGCGGAGCATATCTCTTTCATGGTCAGGATGCAGATGATCCAGGGCGGTGGTCAGTCGCCGATTCATGAGCAACTCACCAGGACTTTTTCCAGTTGACAAATTGGGTGTGACGTGCTGCGACAACAAGAAACGAGCAAGCCGAGTCTGCCACTCGCCCCTAGTGATGCGAGACAGGGCCTCCTTGGTTGTCTGCACCATACGTTCAGCTTGACCATTTGAGCTCGGGTGATAAGGTGCTGTAGTGACATGACGAATGCCGTTGCGCTCTGCAAAGTCTTGAAACTCTGCAGAGGTGAAAGAAGCACCATTGTCTGAAACTATGACATCGGGCAAACCATGAGTTGCTAAAAGTAGCCTCAGTGTGTTAATGATGGCTGATGATGACATGGAACTCATCAGAGATACCTCCAGCCACTTGCTATGCGCATCAACCACTATGAGGAATATTGCCTTGAAACGGGCCTGCAAAGTCAATGTGCAGCTGGGACCAACGGCAAACCTCAATGTCCTGAAAAACTTCAGAATATTCACTCAGTATTCCCTCTATAGACTGCAGCTGTACCCGGTGTACTCCTTCAACTGATATTCCTAGGGCCTCAAACCAGTCTCGTCCAAACAAACTAGTGCCTTGGCCCTGGATGACAAACAAGGGCAGCATGTTTCGTGTTCCTTTGTACAATACTTCCACAAATATTTTTCCTTTCACTTTCAAGGTTGCCTGTGACCACTGCTTTAGTATTCTATTGTTTGCATGCATTTCAGGGGGTTGAGAGGGCCACAATGACTGATAAGTATGTTCACTAATCAAGGAGCATGCCGCTCCTGAATCCATTTCCATTGTGTGTGCTTGTTTGTTCAGTATAACAGTGGCCAGATATGGCTTCTGCCCTCCTCTTTTTGATTTAGTAGTGGTGCTATAAACAGAATAATCATTCAGTTGTTTATTATTTATAATGCTAGTATGACGTTCTCCTGTGGCATTGGCTGCATCCTTGCCAGTACCGTCTCTAGTCTTTGTTAAACATACACAAGCTATACGACCTGTTTTTTACAGTAATGGCATACAGCAGTGGAAAACCTACAGGTCTGTGGGGTATGCTGCCCTCCACATCTGAAGCATGGTTTGTAACTGTAACAAAGTTCGTAAATATGGGAAGAAGGAGGCGGGAACCGGCGAACGTTCAACAAGTTTAATTAACAAATAAACAAACAATAAAACAAAAGTATAAGGGCGGCAGTTGCCGTGAGGAACCACACAAACCAAATAAAACACAACATAAAATCCAGGCCTGGTCCTCTCTCGTCCTTCACTGTCGTCGCTCCTCCTTTATGCTTCCGGAGCTCCTCCGTGAGGACTCGAGACCGGTGCGCCGAGCACCCGAAGCTCGTTAACACTCGCGTCACCGGCCTCGCGCCGTTCCCTCACGGCTCTCGCCCGCCCTGCTCGTCACAGTAACGTTTTTGATTTTCACTTGTCAGTGCCATTTTATGTGATGATGCCTGGGCTGCATAATGAACATCGTCCTCCGGCAGTGATTCGTTTTGTTGCTGACGAAGTAGGCGAGCATTTAACAATGCCGTTTCAGCGGCTAGTGCCTTTTCCTCTGTCTCCTTAAATGTGAGCGTAGTTTCAGCCAGTAGGCGTCGCTGTAGCGCTTCATCCGCAACCCCGCACACGAGTCTATCACGCAGCATAGCTTCTAGCTGATCTCCGAAAGCACAGTGCACAGACAAGCGTCTAAGCTCAGCAATATAGTTGGAAATGCTTTGATTAAGTTTCTGCTTACAATTGTGTAAATGAAAACGTTGAATAATCTCCGATGGCGCTGGGCTGTAATGGCGTTTTAAGGCAGCTACGATGTTCGTATAACTCACAGTAGAGGGTTGCGTTGGGGCAAGCACTGAACGTAAAGTGGAATGCGTTTTTGCACCACACAAACTAAGCAGCACGGAATGTTTCTTCGCATCATCCTCAATGTCATTTGCATGAAAAAAATATTCCAGTCGTTCTATGTATTCCTCAAAAGAGTTACTCGAGCATTCATCAAACTCTTCGATACGGCCGAGCGTAGCCATGTTTGCACTAGATAGTGGGTTATTTTCATTCACTTTAACATCCGCACCATAGACTTATCTGCACACAGTTGGTTCGTGTCCACTCGTCGCCAGTGTAATATAGCTGAATGATGAGAGGAGACAATCATAACTTATGGAACTTTTACTGACTGAACACCGCATTGAACATACATCTCAACTCGGCAGCATCAGAACTGACACTCCGGAAACAACACATATTTACCCCCCCAGGGGAGAAACGGGAACGCCCTGCCCAGTCGTGCTTCTTAAGGGGACCTCACCATAGTAATAATCAGTCAATACATTACAGCACATACCCAGAGCCCTAACTTAACTGACACTTTATCACAGGGGGGCGCCACTGCAGCCTGTGAGTTAGACTGAGCAACCCAAATGTGTAGCTAATGACTTTGCATTACATATGGGGGGGTTTCAGTATTTCCAGCCCCGTGAGTTTAAGATGCATGGCGGCCAGATTGGAGATCACTCGTCTGACATCATGTTCAACAATGTGTGCAGGCAAATAGACAGCGGCCTAAAAGAGAACTCCAGCAATGCCGATGTTGTGAGGGGTGTGTTGCGTATCATCAAGCCAGGCACTTTTAAAGACAAGCTGATGAACAAAGACGACATGACTGTAGCTGAGTTAAAAGGGTTTCTACAATCATACCTGGGGGACCGAAATAGCACATAGCTGTTCCAAGAGCTGATGTGCACCAAGCAGAGTGAACACAAAACCCCTATATGGAGTCATGGGTTTGAAACAAAAGATGCTCTTTGCTGCAAAACAGGCTGACTCAGACAGGCTACGGTACAGGATGTGTTCTCACACACGGTCTATCAGGGACTAAGCCACTGGTGTAAAGATATTCGTAGTGAGCTGAAACCCTTGTTAACCAATAGTGATGTAACTGACAACGCCATCTTCAGGCACGTTTTGAAGGTCACAAGTGATGAGAATGAAAGGCTCTGCGGAGATTGGACCCACCAGCCAGAGCAAAACAATCCATGGCTAGTAGTGCCCAAGTTAGCAGTGAAACAGACAGAGATGTGAAAACTGCAAAAGGTTCTGCTGTACAAAAAGTTCAGGACGATCCGATTAAGCATCTTACTGCCTGGATTGATGCTCTAACCAGCCTGGTAGATGCTATACAACATTCCATGCCAACACGAACTGAAGGGGGCTCCAAATGCTCTGCCAGTCAACCATCCTTTCGCCGGGTGAGCTGCTTGCGATGCTGCCCACGATGTGCAGACGAAGGGCGACAGCACTGTGCTGAGGTGCCTTTGACCACCTCAGCGGCAGGGAAACGGGAGGCGGCCACTGCTAAGGGGCGACCAGTGACCGCACAGCAAATGCCTCAGTCAGACATTAGGTCCTTTGAAGAGCATGTCGAGAGTATCTGTAGAGTGTTGAGGGCCCTCCAGCAACACGCCGTAAAACCGAAACCCGAAAAGTGTGAGATGTTCCGGAATGAAGTCAGGTATGTCAGAAGGTTAGTGTCAGCTGAAGGAGTACAGATAGATCCTAAGGACCTGGAGGCTGTTAGATCCTTAACGAGCAGGACTCTCCAGACAGTGGGTGATGTGAGGAGGTTACTCGGATTTCTCAGCTATTACCGTGCCTTCATTCAAGACTTCTCTAAGTTAGCGAAACCCTTGTATGAGATGCTGCAAGCCAAGCCTGGGACAACATGGGACACTCAAAGCAAGAAGAAAGCTTAAGGGCCACAACTTCCCTCCAGATCTCCAGTAGAATGGACCATAAACCACCAACAGGTCCTGGAAGAACTAATTGGTATGTTAGAAAAACCACCAATACTGGCATATCCAGACTTCAACTTATCCTTCATGCTCCGTACTGATGCATCTGAAAGGGGCCTAGGGGCCATCCTATATCAGCGACAAGACGGGAGGTTGGGAGTAATAGGATATGGATCCAGAACATTGACTGTGACAGAGAGGAACTACCGATTACATAGAGTTACATAATTACATAAACTTGAGTTCCTGGCATTACCTGTTCTACGCCCCACACTTCAGAGTGTACACCGACAACAACCCTCTGACATACGTGATGAGCACAGCGAAACTCAACGCAGTAGGCAAACGGTGGGTAGGGGAGCTGTCTGACTTCCGGTTCGACGTGAAGTACCGACCAGGGAAAGTCAACATCAATGCGGATACCTTATCTCGTCTCCCTCTGGACATTGAAGTATATGCATCAGAGTGCACAGAAGAGTTACCTGCGAGGGCAATGCAAGCAGCGTGAGAGGGCAGTCATGCGTCAAAGATGAGGGACGTGGCCTGGATCGCTGCCCTGTAAATGTCTACTGGGGAGGATGAACCGCGTCAGCCCACCACCTGTTTGCCAATGATAGAACCAGATGAACTGATTCAAGCCCAGAAAGAAGATTCTCTAATCACTCAAGTGAGACAAAGGAAGGAGGATGGTGTCACTCTCACAGACGAGATGAGGGGAGGCTTGACAGGAACCAGTAGAAAGCTGATGTATGAGTGGAACAAGTTACAAGTTATCAAGTTATCTGGAGGGAGGATTCCTATATCGAAGAACGAGGGACAGAAGGACAGCTTGTCTTGCTGAGTAAGTACAAAAAGCTGGCACTCGAGCACCTCCATGACAAGATGGGACATGTGAGTACAGAGAGAGTGCTGAGCCCGGCGAGAGAACGGTTCTACTGGACATACATGAAAATTCAAGTGGAAGAATATGTGACCAGAAAGTGCCCATGTATAAAACAAAAGAAACCGACTGTACATGTTCGAGCGACCATTGGGTAGCATCACAACACACTCACCTATGGAACTGGTCTCCATTGACTACCTGCACCTTGAGCTAAGCCGTGGAGGATATGAATTCATCTTAGTCATCATGGACCATTTCACAAGGTTCGATCAAGCTTACCCAACCAAGAACAAGTCAGGGCGGACTGCAGCTGAACGCTTGTTCCAAGAATTACATTTACTTTGGATATCCGGCCAAGTTACACCATGACCAGGGCTGTGAGTTTGAGAACTAAGAGAATTTTGCACTCTCCAACAGTTTGCTGGAGTCGCCCACTCTCGAACGTCGCCATACCACCCCCAAGGAAACCTAGTGGAGAGGTTCAATCGGACTTTACTACAGATGTCGAGGACATTATCAGAAAAAGAAAGATGGAAAGAGCACTTACCTCAAATCGTGCATGCCTAAAACTGCACATGGCACGAGTCTACTGGGTACTCTCCCTTTTACCTGTTGTACGGGTGGCATCCTCACCTTCCAGTTGACCTGATCGGCCTGGTGGACCCAACGGATGGAGTCACACCAAAGGGGCGGCACGAACGGCAGAGGTATACAAGATAGCTGAAGGAAACAGTTGTCAATCAAGAGCGAGAGGGAAAGCTCAATACAACCGAAAAGCCAGAGGAGTGGCACTGAAAGACCGAGTGCTTATCAGAAACCAAGACCAAGACTGTTCAACTTAAATCTGACAAAGCATCTGTAATATGGTTTACTATAAATAACACGTTAAACAATCAGGGTTCAGTTAATCAGTCCCTCCAGAAAATCGCGGGATTTTTTTTGTGATTGTTGCGGGCAAATATCCTTGATTATGCGGCACGTTTTCTTAAAAAATGCGATGGAACATGTGGGATATTTTTGCAATTTTATGCGATGAAATTGCGGGAACTTGCAAAAACTGCGGGTTTTGATGCAAAAGAGGGAAAAAAGGTTATTCCCCCCCAACACCCTGTTCTCACTAGGCTACTACCTTAATGTAAAGAGGCAGAATTACTAAATCACAGAATACTGAAGTTCTCATTCTGTTTTATTTCAGACCTTCATCAACACATGACTCAAAATTACAAAACATTGAGTCAAATAAGTTCTGTAGCTTTACAAAAGGAATATTCAACTTCTGTAAAAATGAATAAATAAAATATAAAAAAATAAAATGTGTGCGTCCTGTTTAAAAGAGGTAGCTACACAAAACAAACAAACTTCTGTTAAATGAAGTGCTTCCAGTGCACAAAGTGTAATCTCTTACTGCAACGTAAATTATTTTACACACTACTAACATACAGCGTCATGTAACACACAGGGAAACTGCTTCGCGCGGTCTTTTGAGTTTATTTTTGTTGGCAAATGAGAATTATTGGCGTGCTTCATCATGGTTTCACCGCGGGGTTTACAGATGACGTTCACGTCGCGTCATTACGTCACTTCATAAGGTTCCCATGGCAATAGGGGGAAAATAATGGCGCTTTACTTGTGTGAAGTAAACGCAACATTTTTCAACTTTCTGCTTAGATATATTAGACTTTTTTGCAACGAAAATACAGGGATTATGAAATCATGCTAGCCCCGCATATTTTTCTTGCTGAAATCGGCAATTTATGCGGCGAAAGTGCGGCGTATTTGAAAAAATGCGACCCCCGCATAAATATGCGACTTTGGCTGATTATGCATGAAATCAAGCGATCGCATAATCGCGTTTTTCTGGAGGGACTGTTTAATATATGTTTCTGTTGATGGATGAACATTCTGGGTTCCCAGACATTACAACAACAGCGAACCGTGAAAAAGTTGAACTGTTCCACCCCTAATATTTACTTCATCATGTGGCAGATGGACGCTTTCATCCGAAGCAACTTACAATAGATAAAATCTATTCTTAATAAAAAATAACACAAATATATATATATATATATATATATATATATATATATATATATATATACAGTATATATATATAATGATAGAAGTTTTAAAAGTGCATATTAATGACAAACTAGCACATTGTTTTATATACTGTATGGGGATACATAGAGCATTGGAAATATATAAAATATAAATATTTTAACATGTGAATATGTATCTTTTATTATCCCTTCTTAAAATGTGTAAGCCGATTTTATATTTGTCTTTGGTGTGGTAGTATAGATGGTCTATTCCTGGTGAGCTTTTGAGGGTTTATTTATTTATCCATTCATATTATGAATGCTCATCTACCTGTTACATCCACTAACAGGGTTACACTATAAGTTTATCAGGCTGGTGGACACATGAATTTGGTGGTGGTGTCTGCAGCAGCAGAGGTGGCCCGGGGTGGAGTCAAATTCCCGGCCTGATTTACTGTCCCAGTCCGCCACTGAACATAGTGAACATGAACTAATAATGAATTACAATTCCACAGCATTTATTAATCTTTGTTAATGTTAATTTCAACATTTACTAATACGTTATTAAAATTAAGAGTTGTGTCTATTAACAGTAATTAATTCACTGTGAAGTAGCATGATCAAACAATGAACTGCTGTATTTTTAAACTTGTTAACAAATAAAGTGACAAATGCTTTGCTCATGTTAATTAAACTATTAATTAACTTTGCTAATTAACCATAATGTAAAGTGTTGCCATAAATATTTGAAATGTACAAATAATGTGAACATATTATTGCTAGAATCTTATTTCATGTGAGACCACCAAGCTGTTCTTGCCATAACAAACAACTGAAAAAAGTCAAGAGAGCTGCTAAAGCAAACACTTATCTCCATCATGGTTGCATCAAACCAACTATTATTTTCAATAAAACATCTACAACTCTGTTAACCTTGGCAAACCCATATGGGGCCTGCATGGAAACGAAGTACAAAACAAGCTGAGAGATTTTATGACTTACTCAGGGTGGGATCTATGCTAATAGGGCAGAGATCAGGTTTGTTCGAGATGCATCGGCGCTGCACAGACCAATCGGTGTACGACATCAAAGTGATTCAATGCAAATACTGCCGTCATACTGTAGAGTTACTATAATCAATGGTTCTCATGAGATTATCACATTTTCTCTTGCTGTTCTTGTAACAGACACAGTTGCAGCAGCTGGAAAAAATAATGTTAAGAAGTAAAAAAAAAAAAATACAAGCCATGCTGGGATTATGCATTTTATTACATAGAGTGTATAGAGATTTCATGTGATGTTTTGTACAGTCCAGGCATTTGGCATAAACACATGTCATGGTGCTTAGCATGTATGAATTCTTTCTATTATCTTTTCTTTCACCTGAACAGAAAGGAAATGAAAAAATAAATCTTTGAAAACCCCTGTTGTACAAGTTTTGCCACTGATATAAAAATCGTATACATTTTCCTAACTGTTAATATTTTCCCCACACATTCATCTGATGAGAAGAATGCCACTTCATTAGCTTTTTACAACTACAGGATATTGGATTGATCACAGCATTCAACATGTTAAATGAGTTCAGCTGTAAATTCTGTGATAGAGGAACATGATGCAGAGACTTTAGAGCAGTGGTTCTTAACCTTGTTGGAGGTACTGAACCCCACCAGTTTCATATGCGCATCCACCGAACCCTTCTTAATAGGAAAAAGCGGGCGGTGTCATCACGAATCATGAGTCGGGTGTGTGTCTTGACCTCCGCCGAACCCCTGAGACTCATCCAGGTTAAGAACCACTGCTTTAGACTGTACGACCACTTCTGCTGTTATCCACTGCTATTTAGCATCTTGATCAGAGATACTGCAGACATCATGAGTACACCACCTCTGTACATAAAAACATGTTTCTGTTTATAATTAATAATTAATTAATTAATAACTATTAATAATGATCAGACATAATGCATAGAAAGATTAAATCTACCTAAATAAAACATAAGTGAAATAAAATTAGGCCATTTTGCTTTTAGAAGTTACTTTTTAAATATTCTTTTATGATATTATAATAATATTTTTTTTTATAAATGATTAGCTTGATTACATGACAGCCGTATTGGATACAGAAACTAGTTTATTCACAAACTTCCTTACAAACAAGTGCGTAGTTAGTTTTTTTGTTATTTTTTTTTGTTGTTTAGTTTTTTAGTTGGTATTATAATTGATTTCTCATGAAGACTGGACATATTGGTCTCTAATATTTGTATAAAAATATACATCATGACAAAATGTCTATGGCTGTCACGGCCCAGTTCAGACACTGACGATGGAACTAACGACTCAAACCTGAAGACATTTACGTGATAAATGTAAGATGACAAAAGAAAGAATGGCTCAGAATGGTGGGGTGAGGTGATTGTTATTTTGTGTTTTTGCTGTCAATGATATAGTGGAGATCTGTTAGTGTTTAATGTTCTTTTGGGATTTAAAGGGTTTCTGTTGTCTGAGTTTTGTGGGTCACCATTGTGCTGAAGAGTAGAGCCTGTGCTTCAGTGCAGGAGAAGACCAAGTAACATTGAGAATATGCTGCTTTATTGAAATGGTGTTGACTGTGTAGTTGGTGATGCAGTGAAAATCTCTTAGTTAATTCCAGCACATGCATGTGTGCGGTTGTTAGTTAGCAGTTATCTGTGAGAGATTTAAATTAATTTGCTGTTTCTAGTTTTAATGATTTTGTTCAGTTTATTTTACTTTAAGACATGGTTTTTTAGTGTTATTAGCCCACCTCGGCCCCATAATCCGTGTTTTATTTATTTGACCAGTTTAACTTGCTGCAATGCTTTCTGGGAGTTAAGGATATGTTTTGTGTTATGCACCCAGAATGCATTGTGGTATTAAGCATGTTACCATTCTTAAAATTTATACACTGATTCTTGGTGTCTGTGTGCGAGTAAAACTCACAAGAGTCCAAAATTCTCAGTGTGCAAAGCATTTTAAAATATTTTCATTTCCTGATATAAAAAAATGTGCTGGATTCTTTGCTGCAGATTCACAACACTACAATAATCAAAGAAAAAACAATAACAAACATCATCCAAATAGAAATCCGACATTAATACATTAAGATTTGTTCACAGATTCTTGATGTCTATGTGTGTCTAAGAGAGTGTTTAGTGTACAATGTGCTTTTAAAGAGGCGCAAAACTTTTATTGTAGTTTTTTTTAATCATTCAGTGATTAAGTGAAAATTCTTGTGATGTTTTGTACAGTCCAGGCATTTGGCATAAACACATGTCATGGTGCTTAGCATGTATGAATTCTTTCTATTATCTTTTCTTTCACCTGAACAGCAAGGAAATGGAAAAATAAATCTTTGAAAACCCCGGTTGTACAAGTTTTGCCACTGATATAAAAATCGTATACATTTTCCTAATTGTTAATATTTTCCCCACGCATTCATCTGATGAGAAGAATGCCACTTCCTTAGCTTTTTACAACTACAGGATATTGGATTGATCACAGCATTCAACATGTTAAATGAGTTCAGCTGTAAATTCTGTGATAGAGGAACATGATGCAGAGACTTTAGAGCAGTGGTTCTTAACCTTGTTGGAGGTACTGAACCCCACCAGTTTCATATGCGCATCCACCGAACCCTTCTTAATAGGAAAAAGCGGGCGGTGTCATCACGAATCATGAGTCGGGTGTGTGTCTTGACCTCCGCCGAACCCCTGAGACTCATCCAGGTTAAGAACCACTGCTTTAGACTGTACGACCACTTCTGCTGTTCCCCACTGCCATTTAGCATCTTGATCAGAGTGGAGATCTGTTTCTGTTTAATGTTCTTTTGGGATTTAAAGGGTTTCTGTTGTCTGAGTTTTGTGGGTCACCATTGTGCTGAAGAGTAGAGCCTGTGCTTCAGTGCAGGAGAAGACCAAGTACCATTGAGAATATGCTGCTTTATTGAAATGGTGTTGACTGTGTAGTTGGTGATGCAGTGAAAATCTCTTAGTTAATTCCAGCACATGCATGTGTGCGGTTGTTAGTTAGCAGTTATTTAAATGAATTTGATGTTTCTAGATTTAATGATTTTTTTCAATTCAGTTTATTTTACTTTTACATGCTTTTTTAGTGGACTAAAATTAAGTAATATGTTCACATTATCACATCATATAAGTTTATAAACTTAAATGGCAGTTTGCCAATTCCACCTCGGCCCCATTATTAGCACCCATAGGACCCATATGGGACCCACTTTGCGAGTTTCCAAGTGAGCCCATATAATTAACATCTAAACGGGCACCTCTTAGCGCCCACTATGGACCCATCATGTGTCCCTATGGGGTAACATACATGGGCCCATTTGGAGCCTAAGGACAAATTTGTGGCAAAAAAAAAGTGGCAGCCCATCAAAAACCCACATGGGGCCCGCATGGATACCTGATCTTATAGTTAATGCGCTAATGTACTAAGGCCAATGTAGCTAATGTACTTGTAATTGTTGTTAAACAATCATAAGTAACCTGGAAAAATTCATTCTAAGACTGAATGTATCACTTCTGCAATGACTACGATAGTTACAGGGGAGATACTTAGAAAAACAAGGTGGATTTGATATGCAGTGATTTGTTTACATACTTATTGTGTTTATTTATATGACTACATAATTGAATAATACTATATGAATATGGATTTGAACTGTACTTGGCTAGATGTGAACTTTGAAATGGAAAAATACTTGGGCAGCAACTGATGACGTTTCACAAGTCCACAAGAAAACAAGTACAGAAAAGAACGCAAAAATCTTTCTGTGGCAGGACATCATTATTTATGTCTGCAACTTGACCAGTGACCGGTATAGGCCTACATCTACCTGGCAATCTTGTTAAATTCACCATTACGGTGACTAAACAGTAAGTGTGATGTTTACAGAGAAATTGAAATCTTATCTGTTATGATAATGAGGAACTTCTGAGGTGTAGCGAAATTTGTTCTCGTCCCACTGTATTTTATAAACATTATTATTATTATTATTATTATTATTACTTTCTTCTGCTTACATTTATGTTATTCATGTTGGCTGTATTTACATATTTCATCATTTTAAAAAAAATCTGGTAAAAAAAAATGCACAAAAAAGAATAACAGCAACATGTTGAATGTTCAGGAAAACTGCTTAATGCAGTAAAAGTCTGGTAACACTTTATTTTGATGGTCCCTTTTAAACATTCTGTTGACTATAAGCAACTTTGCAACTACATGTCAATTTATTCTAACTCTAATCCTACTAGTCTATTAATACACTGTAATGAGAGTTAGTAGACATGTAGGTGCAATGTTACTTCTAGTCAACAGAATGTATTAAAGGGACCATCAAAATAAAGTGAAACCAAAAGTCTTAAATGTAAATGTCATGAGAGGCAAGAAGCAAATATGAAAAGATCCTGGCTCCACCTCTGGAGAGGAGTGAGAATTTGTTGCTCACTCACAGTGTATAAATGTGACCAAATGACTGACATCTGTTTAAGAGTGAATCCTCATCCTACAGCAGACAGATCTCAGACACACACGGGTCTCAGACACAGATTTTTTTCACTACTGAACATGCATCTGCACTGGCTAATATTGTTTCTCGTCTCTTTGGGTAAGTAAATATTGTTCAATGATAACACTTTACAATAAGGTTCAATTTGTTAACTTTAGTTAATGCATTAGGCATCACAAATGACAAGAATTAACAACATTTTTACAGCACTTGTTAATCTACATCAGGTGTGGCAAACCTGGAGAGACACAGTTCAGCTCCAACCCTAATCAAACAAACCTGATCAAACTACTGAAGGTTTGAAAGGTTACTAGAAAGCTTTAGGCAGGGGAGTTTTCATCAAACTCTGCAGGACTGAGGATCTCCAGGACTAGATTTTGCCACCCCTGATCTAGATCCCAACCCTGCTCCTAGAGGCACACCAACACTACACATTCGCCCTTATCTGACCCACATATTTCTGGTTTTGGAGAATCTACTAATGAGCTGATGAGTTGAAACAGACACACAGCCACCTATGTGGGCCTCAAATGGGTTTTAACTGGGCTGTCTAACTGGGGCCCAACAGGTTTTGTTAGTTTCCTTACAGTTCCCATATGGGTTAGCCCTACAGACTGCTAACATGTTGGAGTTAATGAGATAATTAGGTGATTAATCGAGTGATGACTGAGCATCATTGATAGCTGAAGATAACACGCAGAATCACTAAACGAAAGAGGAAACTACAACTTCAGCCACAGCCTTAGATGAAATCAACTGTAGATAAAAGAAGACTTACAATCTCTCAAGATCTGATTAAACAACTCCACAAACAGCATTACCACTTCACTTATTACTAACCAGTTTGACTTAGAGTAAATGACATAAATTAGTGTTAGAATGTGTACTACGTGATTCAACATCATGTTAGCACTATAAGAAAATGAAAGACAACAACTGACTTAAATCCACACAGGCTGAAATCAGATGTAAATAAAAGGAGATTAAATATGGAGGATTAAACATCTCCAAAAACAACATTACCAGCTTTACTTATTACAAACCAATTTGACTTTATTTCTGTCATATGTCTACAAAAGCTTTTATTGAGTATTAACAGAGGTTTAACGATAATTCATACTGATGTCTTGTAGAAGTTTCATTTGAAGTCACCATTATTGCGATTGGTGTTCCCTTTCAAATGCTCCTCTTGATATTGCATAATCATATGCAATGGGAACAACTTTTGTTAGAGCAGTTTTGAATTATTTGTGGTAAATACATTTAGAATGTGCCTTTAAATAACCTCTGATTGTGCCAATGGCATGTGTGCTAGTGGAAATAGATGTGAAATAGACCATATTGTGTGTGCTTGTGCTAACTCTCTATCTGTCAACTTTGTTAGAGGAGTTAGAGTTCCAGGTGTCTGTGTGCAAAATTTTCTGAGAGTGAAAAGAGAAAAAGTAAGAGAGAAGGTCAGGTTGAGTTGGTTGGTCAGTCTCTGCCCTTCTTCAAAGACTTCCATGATGAGTTAACTTGTTCATGGGGAAAACCATATACATCGCGTGACTTTGTGCCCTTGATGTCGACTTATTCTACTATCATGGGTGCAAGGCACTTGGTATACAATGATGCCTCAGGTTAAAGATCTCATTATCATTAAACAAAGCCTATGCTCCCCATCAAGCCGTGCACAACAACATCCAGGCTGGTGGGGACCGCATCTAATCAGTGGGTTAGGATGGTACTGCGCTGCACACCATGGCGGTGTTGCAGGCGTACCAGGCTGACCTACGTGTGTGCAGAATCACCAATAAGGAGGCCTTTTCATGATTCGGTGGTGCAACAGATTTTTCTCTCTGAGTGTCTAAGCCAGTGGTTCTTAACCTTGTTGGAGGTACTGAACCCCACCAGTTTCATATGCGCATTCACCGAACCCTTCTTAATAGGAAAAAGCGGGGCATGTCATCGTGAATCATATGAGTCGGGTGTGTGTCTTGACCTCCGCCGAACCCCTGAGACTGACTCACCGAACCCCTGGGGTTCGATTGAACCCAGGTTAAGAACCACTGGTCTAAGCAGATGGCCCGTCTAATTGGTTGTTCTATTTTAGCTTTGGTCGCCATTAAGAGGCATCTGTGGCTGAAGCGCATGGCCATCAAAGACAGGGATAGAGTGTTTCTGCTTGATGCCCCTGCCCCGCCTTCCCGACTGTTTGGCAACTTGGCAAATACAGTCGTCAGCAGGTTTCAGGCGACAAAAAGGCATGAGGAAGCCTTTGTTAAATTTATTTCCCTCTGTACTCAAGGGGAGAGGGTGTCACCCAGCCCCAACCCAGGCAGACACCTAAGCAGAGGAAGAGCCAGAAGCAGAGGGTGGCAAGTCATGCTCCCCAACATAAAGCCCTATCGAGGGCTGAACGTGCATGCTCCACTCCTAGACATATAATACATGTATAAAGACGATCACCAGCCATAATGAAACAGGGCCAAGGAGGGATACAGCACTTAAAATTTTGCTCGCCATTCCTTGACCATTCCTTCACTTTCACACACTGCAGTCTTCACACAGCACACAGACAAGCGGCTTACTGAAGACATTGAAACTGATGATGTTTTTTCAGGTGCCATTTTTATATGCTGGGAGCACCCTGCAACGCCATCACTATGTCGGCCATGATTGGCTAAGTTGTTACACATGCCTCAGACACCAGGGTCCTGCAGGACGTGGCCCGATTGTGTCAACTGACGTGGTGCTGAGTTCCCTTGAAAGGGAACTCCCAGCATGTACTGCAGCATGAATAAAACATACAGCTGAATGTTCTTACTATTTTCTTTATTTGCTTGTATTTTTGCTGATGTTTTTGTTCCAACTTTTTTGTAGCCTGTTTTGTGATTTTCAGGCGTTTTTTGGGTAACTTTACTTGAAGGGGTGTGCATAAGACTAATATGACACATTCATAATCCTGAAATGACACAGGGTTTATGACAATTGACATGAAGTGTCATTCGCTCAATTATGTCATTTTTAATGCAAAGATGACATTGTTTGAGATATAAACCAATACATCATAACCTGTCAATACATTTGTCATATACATGATATACAGAATAATTATAAAACTTAAGAAATACTTTTAGGCTTTTTACTTTTATGTGTTAACATTACATTAAACTGTGATGCGGTTGGTTTTGACACTGGCTGTCATGAGACCATTATAAACTATTTTTTTCATGGGATCAAAGTGAGTGCCAAATGAGGTCGTGGGGGACCCTGTCGAATGTCTTTTCCAGATCGAGAAATGACACGTGGATCATTTTATTCTTTTCCCTGTGCCTTTCCAGTAGGAGCCTTGCCGCGAATATGGCATCTGTCCTGCCGCATCCTTTGACGAAACCACATTGGTTGGGCAAGAGGGTGATGTTATTCCTAATCCTCGTGTCCAGGACTCGTTCAAAGATCTTCATTGCATGGCATAGGAGTCGAATAGGCCAGTAGTTTGAACATTCTGCCATGTCTCCTTTGCCCTTCCAAATTGGGACTGTCGTGCTGGTCGACCAGGCTCCTGGAGCCTCACCTGTGTTCGTGATAGTGTTAAAGAGCTGGGCGAGATGTACGGCACCCTGGCGGCTGAGGATCTTCCAGGCTTCAGCGGGAATATCGTCTGGTCCAGGCTTTTCCATTCTTCATTCTCTTGATGGCTTGTTCCACTTCGGTGATGGTAATGGGCAGAACGGGGCCCGGGATGGGTTGAGCGCTAATAATTGGTGGGTGAGGAAATTCCTGGTTGCAGATTCCAGAGATATAGTCGCTCCAGCGTTGAGGGAGGGTCTCTGAGAACTTTATGGTTCTCATCCTTGATGCATTTGACCTGACTAATATCCTGGGTCGAGCAATGGCGCACATCTGCCAGTCGGTAGATCTTGGTGGCACCTTCGGGGGTGTCTAATTCAACATACAATTGGTCGTATTGAGCTGATTTCACCGCTGCTACTGCTCGCTTTGCTGGTGATTTGCAGTTCCTGTAGTTTTGGTAGTCCAAATCCGCGAGCATTTGGCGCCACTTCTTGAAACCTTCTTTGTCTTTTTCTCTTTCACTGGTTGCTGCTCTTCTTCATTCCACCACCATACTTGCTTGTCGATAAAGCGCTTTCTCGGCTTGGTTAGCCCCAGAGCTTCCGATGCTGCCGTGCACAGTTGTCCAGTGAGTTCTTCCCAAATTGCAATCACTGGTTGGTTGGTATTCACATCGGTCTGGCTAAAGGCGTCTCTTAGCTGATCCTTGCATTCTTTCATCCGCCACCACTTGATTCGCTGCTGTCCCGTTATTGGTGGGCGCTGTCGCTGGCCAATATCCATTTTCATGTCCATGACCAGTATACAATGTTTGCGGGGCGATGTTGTCCGATGGTATGACTTTGGCATTGGTCACTATTTTCAGCTTATCCCTCTTGACCAGCCAGTAGTCGATTTGGGTTCTCCCACCATTTGCGTTGGTGATTAGGTGGGACAGCCTCTTCTTGAAGAAGGTGTTGATGAGGGCAAGATCATGGGCTTCCGCGAAATCGAGGGCTCGGCCTCCTTCTTCGTTCCGAATGCCATATCCTTGATGATTTTAATGATTTTGTTCAGCTTTTTTTTTTTTTTAGCCCACCTCGGCCCCATTATTAGCACCCATAGGACACATCTGGGACCAAATTTGCGACCCAAGTGAGCCCATATAGTTAACATGTAGTTAAATGGGGACCTCTTAGCGCCCACTATGGACCCATGTGTCCCTGTGGGCTAACATACATGGGCCCATGTGGAGCCTATGGACAAATTTCTCTGGGCCCCATTTGGGTTGTCCAAAAAAAAAAATCACTACACACACTCTTAAGTAATAAAATTAGTATTCATTTATCCACTTGTTTAATTAAAACAGACACAATTGAATAATTTTCCTATTTTCACCAGTAATAAATGTATTGTTTTCTGTTTTACTCTAAATGGAATGTGCATATCCTGCAGTTTGATGTGATTAACAGTTGATCTTTTCAGATAGGTTGAGCTAGTTAGACAGCCTTGGCCATGGTAAGACCCCTGTTTATTGTACCACACGGCCAACACCACATGGTTCTCACTTGTGTCAGAACTCATGAAGAGCTCATAAAATGTTCAGCTCCAGGATTTCCTCTGTTGTACGCAGAAACAGAAACTTTACCTCCTCGTTGCTCCACGTTTGCCCTCGACTCATTTTGGATACACCGATCTTCCCGCGTTGTCAAATCAGTGACTTGTAGCGTCGCATCTTGTGACATCACGTCCTGTTTTTGGTTCGTTTACATGTCTTTGGTCCGTGTTGCGTTCATATATCAATCAAACCGCACCAGAGTTCGTTTGGAAGCGGACCGAGACCCATTTTTTTAGCGGTCTCGGTCCGCTTGTTTGGTCCCCACCAGGGTTCAGATGGCAGCGTTCACGTACGTTCAAACGAACCGCACTAACTGAGCAATCGCACCAGGGTTCGCTTTAATCGAACCAAACATGACAAGTGTGAACGCACCCTGAATCTGAGGACAAGTGAGTTCGCCCCAAGGATTGGATCATTTTAAGAGAGTTTGACAATTCAGGTGGCAGTGGTCCTCCACCTGTTCATCAGTTTTGTAACTATTGTTATACAGAAACAAAAATAGGCTAATAAAATTTAAAGTAGTTTTTTTTTTTCTTAGCAGTTTTGTTGGACTCCCTCTTGTTCTTTTTTTTTTTGCCCCAACATGTTGTGGATGTTTTCATATTTCTTTATTACTTCCTGAGCAGTCGTTTCTACACCTAGATTAAGTGCGTTAATTTTATCGGTTATTTTCTCACACTTACGTCTGCTCCTCCTCTGTCCAATTTAGCTTTTTTTTCTTTTTTTTTTCCCTTTTCCACTTCTTTTTCGGTTTTATCCATTGTTTTCTGTAAAGCTGCTACTGCGTTAACATATACAGAAGCGTGTCCATGGCAACAATAGAATTTTATAACAGCAAATCCTGGAACACTGTCGTTAAACACTTTGCGGTTTTCAATACCAAAGAGAACCATTTAAGGGACTATATGCAACATCCGTAAATTATTCCCTCATAGGTAAGCAGAAATCACCACTTAAGTGTCATTCTTAAAGGGAAAAACTTAAGGCGCTTAATGCAGGTGTCTTCACTAATGGTCAATCATCACTCAATTATTCACTTAATTATCTCATTAACTTTAACACCGCTTCAGTGTTTCTTTTCATGCCCTGTAGTGTGGACACACATGTACACTGGGAGAGTTAATTTTACACTGGGGATTTTGCTGTGTAGAAAATAATAATTGATATTTTGGTAACACTTTACAATAAGTTTCATTAGTTAACCACATTAGTTAACATGAACTAATAATGAACTGCACTTATACAGCATTTATTAACAATTGTTCATGTTAATTTCAACATTTACGTTAATAAAATATTGTTATCATAAATATTGTAGTTAATGCACTGTGAACTAACATGAACAATGAACGAACATTAACTAACATTAATGAAGATTAGTAAATACAGTAACAAATGTATTGCTCATGATTAGTTCATATTAGTTGATACATTAACTAATTCTGAACTAATGAACCTGTAAAGTGTTAACAATATTTTAAACTGGGGAGTTGAAAATCGCAGTATGTTTTTGTACAGTAACCTCTCAAATGTGGAAATGTGTAAAAAAAAAAAAAAAAAAACATTTTGATGACCCCCTAAAAGCAATAGTCTAATCTTTGTTTTTGTGTGTTTGTGTATGTGACAAGAGTATGAAATGTGAAAGAATATTTAAACATGAAATTCTCTTTCACCGTGTGTTTAGAGGAGGAATATATTCTCCTGTTACCAAATGTCTCATATCCACAGGGCGGGTGTCTAAAACTAAAGTCTGCAATAATACACAAATAGTTCAAGCTAAACAGGCTCTTCTTGAACATCTTGACTTGGACAGCAACAAAACTCAGAATGCCAGAATGTGGCCCTTGATATTCAATAACAACAGTTACATCAACCCTGCTAAAATTTATGTGGACCTATATGTGACCTCCATCACAAATGTGGTATGAGTTCAGCATGATTTATCTTCTCATTCAGTTCAATATGGGATGTCAAGCAGTTGTAGTATCACGTCTCAACACTTCTTTTTATCTGCAGAATGAAAAAGCCCAGAGCCTCACGACACAGGTCAGAATGATAACTGTAAGTGCTTCAAAAACCATTTTCATTCTTCTCACAAAGTTTTACTTAATTTACAAAATTTTATTTGATTTTCAATCTTACAGTATCTGTCTTATAATCACTCTGAACTTCATATAACTTTCCAGGCATGGCCAAATCGGAATCTGAGGTGGAATTATGGCAATTATTGTGGAATTGAAACATTTGCAGTCCCCAAAAATTCGTTTTGGATTCCAGACATTGGTATATTCGAAAGGTAAAAAAATACTTTTGTCAGAACCTTTTATTTTGGCTGTTTTTGCCTTTTAGTGATAGAGCAGAAAGATCTAAGAAATGATTAAACCGATTCAAAGGCTTTGTTCGCACTGCACATTTAAAACTTTTTTCCCCTGTCAAATCAGATCTTTAGGAGTGATTGTTCACATTATCATGTTGTAATCTATATCTGTTTGTTCAGACAGTGATCACAATCAACTCTAATCAGTCATAATACAAAAGCTGAAGATATACTTTATAGATGGAAAAGAAATGAGACACCTTCACACAAATGAATATTTTCAGATAACCTGACAGATGGCATTAAAGAACAGCAACCCCAACTAATTACATTAAACATCTGATACACAAACAAACAAAATATATATATATATTTAAAAATATGCAGAATAAGATAATTCCCATCCTTGAATCTGATTGGTCAATAGCTGTGTTATTTATGATAAAACATGGCTATGACCCCTTCACCCAATGGTTCTGTATCACTGCACAATACCCTTAGCAAAGTAAACATATGTTTATTCTCAATGATATTGTTCCCCCTAGCTTCTGTATGTAGAAGAGAGAGATCGAGTGAGCGAGTTTATTACCTGCATTCAGATGTATCATTAGCCTTCATAATAAAAAACAAAATCTGTTTGAATGTCCGCTGCAATATCATGTTCTTTTGTTAAGGGGTTTTCCCGTGGCTGATAGCGCTTGTCACAGAATTTGTCAGTTGCGTCTCGTTCCATGTTTACAAGAAGTTTCAGTCCTTTCAAATTTAAAAGTCTTCACTAATGAGTGACTCTCATAAAGACAGTCTTTGCTGCCATCTAATGGATGCATGGCAGTCTTAGCAGTTCCATTTAACCCGGGGGAGGTCTTTGGAGCCCCTTCAGAAGCAGTATTGAAGCAATCCTGTTGGACAAGGGAGCTCTTGAACTTGCTCTGTGCAGCAAGCACCAGCCATTCGCAAACCACGGACATCAACTGGAGTAGTTGGACTCGGCCAGGATCGTCAAGCCAGGCCTACGCAGGTGAGCACCAAGTTGCTGCACAAGGTGCCCCCATAGGACCAAGCGAAAGAGGTTTGCAGTCCTTTCGTACGCCAGTGCACTCAATGTCCATGAGTGCAAGCACCTTAGAGTTTGGATACAGCCTAAAGGACTGTTCCTACTATTTTAAGAGGTGAAAAGAAGCACAAGTCTCTCACGACTGAGGTCTCAGTCCTTTTAGGAAAAGAAGCGATACCAGGCCTGCCCTTGGGAGAGACAATAAGGCAGGGGTTTTATTCCACCTATTCCCTGATTCTGAAAAACAATGGGAGTCTTCGTCTCATTCTTAATCCCAAGGAATTCAACTGTCATTTAAAATGACAGCCTTTCCGTATGCTTTGCCTATCAACCCTTTTGACCAATATCAGACAAGGGGACTAGTTCACAACATTGGATCTCCAGGATGCTTACTTTCACATCCCAATTCACAAGAGTAACAGGAAGTACCTTAGGTTCTACTTTCAGGGCAACACATTTGAGTACAAAGTTCTCCCCTTTGGTCTGTCATTGGCTTCTCACACCTTTATAAAATGTATGGATGCAAGGCACATCCCTCTTCGTTGTCAGGGTAAATATACAGCCAAATACCTGGGCGACTGAAGAAATCTGTTCCCCTACAAAAGAGCAGGCCTGGAACCACAAAAAGGTGGTCTTAGGCCATTTACAGAAGTTGGGGCTGACGTTGGAGAGTGGGAAGAGTTGTTTCAGGAGAAGCATGTAATTGTTCACTCAAACAGTACCACAATAATATCATACATAAAGCACAAAGGTAGATTACACTCAATGTCCTTTTACAGGAGAGCTTGAGACCTTCTTTTATGGGCACATGCTCAGTGGGTGTCCCTGAGGGCTATGTAGGGGACAATGTAGCAGCCAACCTTTTGTCCAGGGAAGGCTCCAGGCCAGGGGAATGGCGACTTCATCCAGCACAGGTGCGGGAAATATGGGCTTGGTTCAGGATGGCTCAGATGGATCTTTTTGCCTCACTGGAAACCACAAATTGGCTCCTGTGGTACTCAATAGTAGGCCCCAAAGGGTCCCTAGGGGTTAAGCTCTGGCAAACAAATGGCCTCCCATACTCCTGTATGCATTTCCTCCTTTCCCATCTTTGACAGCGTCCTAAGCCAAAGTAGCAATCTTAACACTAGAACCTCCAGGGGTTGTTGTATACCTAAAACAGTCAGTGGGTAAACTTTACCCACGCGCATGACTACTGTTTTGATATTGGTTAAAAACGTATAATGTAACTGTATTATGCCACTGTCTTCACAAAGTAATGCCTAGAGTACTCACTTTTCTTAATGGTGAACACAGGCTAAACCAGCAATGGCAGTGACAACAAGAAATAGAAGGAAATCATCACTCATTCCTGTTCTTCCCACCATCACTCATGGCATTTAGTGAATCTAATATCTGTTTGGCATCCATAAAATCTTTTATCCATTGTGACTAAAACTGATTACCGCGATCTCAGTGGGTGAAAGGCGTCCCCTAATATAGAACATTAAAACATAAGCAGTGCAAAAATGACCCTGTAAGGCCTGCCCACTGGTCCAATAATGGTGATGGGTTATTTGCATGTCACTACCTTCCTTTACAACGCAAAATTAAATTAAATACATTTCCTTACATGTATTACCTCTGTATTTTCGTCTGACTCCAATTATGAAAAAGGTTTTCAATCGTATCTGATTATTTATACATTTGAATAAATGTTTGATTATTCTTTTTAACCCTTAGTTTGAATTATACTCATTCATTCGGATTCCAATAACCTTTCGAGTCTTGCAACTATCGGGAATACGATCTCTTAATCACAACCTCGTCAGTCTTGGTTATTTAGACAGAGGCAAGTGACTGATACTTTTAGATGCCACACTTGCTTATTTCTAGAAGTACGTTATTCAGCTCCCCTAGATCTGTACACAATCAATTAAAGTAAGACTATCTATCCAGAGGTCATGACCATCACCATAGAACCAAGCTAACTTCTTCTAATGGTAACTTTACATAATCATGCCGTTGTTTCCCACGTACACTTAGAATAATATTACAATAATCAGAGGTTGAGGCTGACCCTATTCAGATTGGTCTAACAACACTCTGTTGCTCTGAATGGAAAAACCTATTATTAGCCTCTACAGTTTAAGTACACGTGACTAATGCCAATGTTAGTCAGAGCTCCAAAACTTCAGTTGATGTGCCCCAATGCTCCACAAACTGAGTTTTGGTCCATTACTAACCTGAGCGTAGATTTGTGGCGTTATTGAATTAACGTAACCTACTAGAGTTAATCATTTCAGAGTCAATCAGAGTAAATTCAAACATAACAATTTATTAACCAGGCAATAAAACAATAATTCAAATCCAATTCAAAGAGTTAAACATTATACATCAATTCAGCAATAAAAGAATATAGAAGCGTTTACCTGGCAACGAAAAAGACTACACACAGCGATTGTGCGGGAGATCTGTCTACAGATTCCCTGAAACTTTTTCCATCTCTCCCTAAATAACCAGATAATTCAATAACACTAGGTTACACAGATTACCTAGGTTCTGTAATGAGGTCATCTCCAAGTGGTCCTGTTCAGTATCACAACTTGACATGACTAAAATCAAAACAAGTTAAAAAGCTCTAAACAAGCTCTTCGTTGTTGCCCTGTACACTGTACACTGAATTCTGAAAAGTTTCGTCCTGTAGTGTTTTTTCTTTCGTGTGAGCTTTGGTGTGTAAATTCATGAATTATATGGACTCCTCATATAAATTGGTTATTAGGTGTCCTTTTTGTTACCTTGAAAAAAGCTTGCAGAAAATACATTTTTGAGAGAATCATCCTTCCATCGGATAGTTTACTTTGCTGGATATAGCAAATGATAACAGCAACAACAACAACAACAAAAACGTATAAGATGCATTCATTGTGTACTTGCTTTTTTTTTTTAAATGAGACGGACAAATGAATATCTGATATGATTTGAATACCTGCTGTCTTTAATCACAAGTGTTAAATTATATTTTATCCATTTAGCATCGACACAGAGTTTGGAACAAAGGAGTCTCCAAATGTGCTGTTGTTCCACTATGGCTTTATAGCCACATATGATGTTTTATCTCTGACCACGGCCTGTAAGATGGATCTCTACAAGTATCCCTTCGACACCCAAAGCTGCACCATAACACTTCAATCTACATCATATTCAAGTACATCTGAAACACATCAATAAGTTTTGACAAACAAACACAAGATAACATGGTTTATTCTTCTGATCGATTTGAATTTAATATAAAATCATACAATTTTAATGTCTGTTACCACAGGTCAGGAAATTACATTTGAAATACTAACTAATCAATTGAACATCACCTTTGAGTCGAAGACATTTCAGGCCCAGGGAGAGTGGGAGCTCCTCAGCATAAATTGCACTAATGCTACCATGACTAAATGGATTGAAATGAATCAGCTGATATATCAGGTACTGAGCACAGTGTATGAAGCGTAAGCCAATATAAAATATATTAATAAAAAAATAAAAACAAAGACTAGTTGATGAATTTTTGAGGAAAAAATGTGCCAAAGTCTAATTCAGTTAGTAAGTTTTCATTTTAAATTAACTTATAAAAAAAAATTGTTTTCCAAAACATTAAGACTCTAATTATATTTTTTATAATTTTTTTTTGTTTTACACCAAAATGTGGAAATATAGTATAGTATAGTATAGAGTATTTTATCTGATATTTTCCTATTTAATGTTCAAAGTCAACATGGAAATTCTATGTAGTTGTTACTCAAGAAAGAGAATATACATTAATAAAATGGTTCTCTCACCAGGTGTTGCACAGATATTACATTGAAGCTGTAAATGTGTTGGGAGGGAGATGTATCTCTATTAGCATGAAATTATTTATTAATAGAGCCTGAATATTTATTCAGCATTCAGTTAAATTTGTTTGAAATAAACCATTCATATTGATTAAATTATTCCAAGGATCCATATATTCATTTTTTATGGCTGAGAAGTGTAAGCGATGCAACTGATGCTGGTAGATCACATTAATGACAACATGGTAAATGTAGTACATCCAGATTACATTCATACTACACGCATACTAGAATATTCTCACTCTCTCTCATTGTGATGACGGTTGACATTATGAATTCTTCTCTGTAACCTCTGTGCAAAAATAACGTATTCCCTTTTAGTACCACCCACAGATTAATAAGGGATTTACATGTTGAGTTTGACAATTTAAACTATAAAATGAGCAACACTTTACAATAAATTCCCTTTCCGAAGTACGTCAGAACTGAATCAACGAATTGGGATATCACATGAGATCCCTATCATCTTTGAGTGTAAACTAAACGAGCCAATGAAGATTGGCGTGTGAGCTTTGCGTGCAGCACTCCGCCCCCGCAAGCGGGTATAAATACAGAAGCGGTAGCGCTCGCACTTTGTCTTTCACTTTGGAGCCGTGCAGTTGTTCTCACAGCGTACTCTGAAGAGTGTAGGAAACGAGAAGGAATGTTTTTGTGTTGGTGGAAAGGTGCAACAGCGGTCCTGCGATCTCCCGGCCTTTGAAAAAACTGCTGTTTTCACAGCAACCTAAGAGCAGTGAATAGAAGGGTTGCGATTTGGGCCGGTTTGAAGAGCACTCTGCAGATTGCCATCTTGCAGCAGCGCCGCGGTGAATTCCCCTGTGTGCTTCAGCACAATTCACAAAAAGCAATTCTATTTCCTTCACGTAGAGTGCATCTTTTTAAAGATGTCTGGATGTAGTCGTTCCCTGTCACCAGCTGACGGGTACAATTGCTGCGTCGCGTGTTTGGGTGTTCAGCACGCTGAGGCAGCTTTTGTTGATAGTTCATGTTCTCATTGTGGGAACATGACTATCGCGGTGTTGAGATCGCGGCTTGCTTTCCTTGGTTCTCAAGGCCAAGCCCCCGTCCCTATCCCCCGATAGACCGGGAGATCTGAGGATCACGGTCAGGGCTTCCCCGCTGAGCCAGTCTCCAGCCACCCGTGGTGATGCCAGAAGAGCCCGCGGGTCCCTCTCATGAGTCACCAGCCGTCTCTTTTGGCACGCCGGCTGATGATCAGATGTCAATTGCGGCATCGGAAGGTTGGTTTGAGTCCTCTGACTCGGATGCGCTGCCTACTTCGGGGCGTGTGGCGTATTCCGGACCTGATCCAGAATTGACAGCCATGCTTTCCCGGGCCACCGGGAGTGTCGGGCTCGCGTGGAATCCTCCACCATGTCCCAAACCCTCCCGGCTGGACGATTGGTTGATTGATTGGTTTCTCGGGGCTGCCCGTGCTCTGCCCCGGCTCTTTTCTTTCCTGAGGTGCATGAGGACTAGATCATGGAGGACACCTTTTTCTGTCCAAAACCGGTCACGTCCCTCCTCCGCCTTCAACATTCTGGATGGCGATGCGGCCAAGGAGTACGTGGGTATCCCCCCAGTTGAGCGTGCCGTCGCCATGCAGCTGTGTCCGGCGACCGCCAATTGGCGGGGCAACCCACGATGCCGTCCGAGTCAGGTCCCCTGGCTCCGCTTCGCTGGCCCACCGCGGGTACGTCTGTTGTGCCGTTGGTCCCGCTGGTTCGGTGTCTGGAGGCCTGGCTAGCGCTTCCTAGCCCGTCCCGCTGGCTCACCTGCACGATCAGACTCGGCTATGCGATTCAGTTCATCCGGCTTTCCCCAGTGTTCAGGGGCATCCATTTCACTTGCGTGGATGTGAACAATGCTCCTGTGCTTCGGGCGGAGATTGCGGTCCTACTGGCGAAGGATGCAATAGAGCTGGTCCCTCCAGCCGATATGAGGTCAGGGTTACACAGCCCCTACTTCATTGTACCCAAGAAAGGCGGTAGGTTACGGCCAATCTTGGACCTGCGAGTCTTGAAACGGTCCCTTCACAGGCTGCCATTCAAGATGTTGACGCAGAAACGCATTTTCGAATGCATCTGTCCCCAAGATTGGTTTGCAGCGATTGACCTGAAGGACACATACTTTCATGTCTCAATTCTTCCTCGACACGGACCCTTTCTACGGTTTGCGTTCTAAGGTCCGGCATATTAGTACAAGGTCCTACCCTTCGGGCTGGCCCTTTCACCCCCTTTCTTTACCAAAATTGTGGAGGCGGCCATTATTCCAGTCAAGGAACAAGGCATTATTATTCTCCACTATCTCACTCACGAGAGCAGTTGTGCGAACACAGGGATCTGGTGTTAGCTCACCTCGGCCGGTTGGGTCTTCGGGTCAACTGGGACAAGAGCAAACTCGCCCCCGGGCAGAGGATCTCTTATCTCGGTATGGAACTGGACTCTGTCAACCAGACTGCGCGCCTCAACAAAGAGCGCGTCCAGTCGGTGTTGAACTGCCTGAGTACGCTCAAGAGCAGGTCAGCGGCCCCACTGAAATTATTTTAGAGGCTCCTGGGGAATATGGCATCCGCAGCCGCAGTCACGCCGCTCGGATTGCTTCATATGAGGCCGCTTCAATACTGGCTTCATGGCGGAGTCCTGAGATGGCGTGGCAATGCGGTACGTTCCGTGTGGCCATTACACAGAACTGCCGTCGTACCCTCACTCAGTGGTTCGACCCCTCGTTCCTGCGGGCTGGAGTTCACCTGGAACAGATGTTCAGGCATGCTGTAGCCTCCACGGATGCCTCCTCCATCGGGTGGGGGGCCAAGTACAACGGCCATGCAGTTTCAGGTCTGTCAACGGGGCCTCAACTGCAGTGGCATATCAATTGCCTCGAGTTGTTAGCAGCGTCTTGCTCTGGGCCGCCTGTAAGGGGCTGCTACTAGGCAAGCACGTACTCCCGTCGCATGTCATAACTCGCCCGCCATCTCCTCTTATGGAGTCAATAGCATCTGAGGTCGCTTCGTGCCATTCACATCCCCGGCATGCTCAACCGTGCAGCCAATGAGCTCTCATGGCAGCCGCCGCTTCCAGGAGAATGGAGACTCCATCCCCAGGCGGACCAACTGATATGGCGTCGCTTCGGTACCGCACAGGTAGATCTGTTTGCCGCCCCGGACTCGAACCAATCCAGTTGTTTTACTCCCTGTCCAAGGGCACCCTCGGCACGGATGCACTGGCACACAGCTGGCCCCGGGGCCTCTGCAAGTATGTATTTCCCCTAGTGAGCCTTCTTGCACAGACGTTGTGCAAAGTCAGGAAGGACGAGGAGCAGGTCCTGCTAGTTGCGCCATATTGGCCCAACCGGACCTGGTTTTCAGAACTCATGCTCCTCGCAACAGCACCTCCTTGGCCCATTCATCTGAGGAAGGACCTTCTGACTCAGAGACGGGGCACCCTCTGGCACCCACGTACGGACCTCTGGAATCTCCATGTCTGGTCCCTGGATGGAACACAGTGGTTCTAGGTGGCCTACCCCAGTCGGTGGTAGACACCATCACTTCCGCTAGAGCTCCTTCTACGAGGCACCTCTATGCGTTGAAGTGGAACCTGTTCATCGAATGGTGTTCTTCTCACCAGGAGAACCCCCGATCTTGCTCGATCACGTCAGTGCTTTCCTTCCTGCAAGAGGGCCTGGAGCGAAGGCTGTCTCCCTCCACCCTCAAAGTGTATGTTGCCGCTATCGCCGCACATCACGATGCAATTGAAGGTAAGTCTCTGGGAAGGCATGACCTGATCGTCAGGTTCCTATACCCTCTTGGGACTTGTCCCTGGTACTTACAGCTCTCCAGGGTCCTCCCTTCGAGCCTTTGCAGTCAGCTGAGTTAAAAATTCTGTCACTTAAAACAGTTCTCCTGACTGCATTGGCCTCCATCAAGAGGGTAGGGGACCTGCACGCTTTTTCGGTCGACGAATCGTGCCTAGAATTTGGGCCGGCCGACTCTCACGTTATCTTGAGACATTGGATATGTGCCCAAGGTTCCTACCACTCCCTTTAGAGATCAGGTAGTGAACCTGCAAGCGCTGCCATCGGAGGAGGCAGACCCAGCCCTGACTTTGCTCTGTCCTGTCCGCTCTCTGCGTCTGTACGTGGACAGAACTCAAAGCTTCAGGATCTCAGACCAGCTCTTCGTCTGTTACGGAGGCCAGCAGAAGGGAAAGGCTGTCTCCAAGCAGAGGATGGCCCACTGGGTAGTGGACGCCATCGCCTTGGCTTATCAGTCCCAAGGTGTGCCTTGTCCGCTCAGGTTGAGGGCTCACTCCACTAGAGGAGTAGCTTCTCCCTGGGCGCTGGCTCATGGTGCCTCACTGACAGATATATGGAGAGCTGTGGGCTGGGAGACACCCAACACGTTCACTAGGTTCTATAGTCTTCGTGTAGAATCGGTATATTCCCGTGTACTCGCGCCTACTTGCCGGTAGCGTGAAGAACCCTTTCTAGTGTCCGCTTGCATATGCCACTCCCGCCTGCTGGGCCGGATACATGCATCTATTTGAATGAAAAAAAAAATATATATATATATATATATATGTACATAGTTTGAATTAACCAAACTTTGAAATTTAATTGGAATAACATTAGTGGAAAAAATAAAAGGAAAAAATGGAACTTTATCACTATTGAAATGAAAATTAAATATATTTTATTAGGGATGGGCAATATGACAAAATTCCTATATCACAATATTTTTATTGTTTTATTTCACAATATATCACAATATAGCTCTCTAATTCAATTATTACAATTGGTAATAAGAGACCCAAACAGTTTTTCTTTAAATGCCGACCTCTATTTTTTTTATGTATTCTCTTAGTGATCTCAATGTTAAAGCCCATTGTGATGCTGATGTTACTATCTCTCTCTCTCTTCATTGCAGATCACCATAAAAAGGAGACCTCGACTGTATGTCATAAACATAATAGTACCAGTATTTTTCTTCCTTCTGCTGGATGTGTTCTCCTTCTTCATTGATGTAAATAGACAAGACAAGCTGAACTTTAAAGTGACTTTACTGCTGTCTATTTCTGTGATGCTGCTGCTTGTTAATAACACGCTGCCCTCTACATCTGAACAAATCCCTCTGATTGGTGAGTCTAACATTGAAATGATTGTTACTCTTTTTTTTAAGAACCCAATCCTTTAATTGAAGTCGTCGCAACAATCAAACAATATGCACTAAACAGAGTATTCTCTTAAAATGGGGTAGTCGTGGCCTAGTGGTGAGGGAGTCGGGCTTGTAATCAGAAGGTTGCTGGTTCGATTCCCATGCCGGCAGGAACTGAAAGTGGGGATTGTGAATAAACAGCACTCTCTTTACCTTCAATACCATGACTAAAGTGCCCTTGAGCAAGACACCTAACCCCTAATTGCTCCCCTTGTTAGTCGCTTTGGATAAAAGCGTCTGCTAAATAATGAAAAATGAAAATGAAATATAGAATATAATTTGGCGATTTATGGCAGAACAGCTGCAAATCCTTCTCAAATCAAAGTGATGCCTCCAGTCACACCATGACCTGTCCAGCAGAGGACAACAGAGCACCAGACCAACATCCTCCTGACTTCCTGTTCTTTGATTATTAGCAAACAGTTATTAAAACAGTTACACATGGTCATCATGAAATCACAAGTCTCGTTCATTTTCAATGTGAAACACACAAAGAAAGCGAGTGACACAAAGTAGAAGGAAGGGAAGTTAATTTAGATTTAGAATAACTAATGGGGTGATAACTAGCTGAAATAAGTGCAATAAGTCCAAACAAATGTCTAATAAATAAATAAAATAATGAATAATTAAATTAAAAAGTCTATTTATTGACACCCTGACTGTGCTGCCATCTTAGCTGCTGATGATATAAAGCATTCTGTCACGTCGAAATCCCTCGTGCAGGATCTGCATTTGCATTCGGAACAACCACTGATAAGAGTTTCTTTTCTTTTCCTTTTTCAACTGAAGATAAAAGACATTAAATCTCACAAGGTCACAACAGAGGATTAAAGAACTCCACAAACAACATCACCAGCTTCACTTAATAACCAGGCAGACTTTATTTCTGTCATATCTGTTGTGCTGAAAATAATAATTTGCTTTGGAGTCATTATAGTGATCAGGGTTTCTTTTGTTGGGTTCTTGACCCTTGACTTTATAACATCAGTTTTAACTCTGAATCTTATTTTATTGAGAGTCTAATGCTCTGATTATATGAGTAATGTGTTAATATTGTTATTATTATTATTCACAGCAATAATAATCATAATAACTTTATAATCAAATAACATGCATAATTAAAAAAAAATGAGTGTACTAAAGGTACTCATTATTTAGACACACACAGACTACAAGAATCAATGTATGAATCTCTGCAGTGGTCATAGTTTTGTGTTTTTCACAGGGGTTTACTGCTCTGCGATTTTCTGTCTCATTGGCATCAGCATTGTGGAGACGATCCTTGTGCATTTTATGATGGACACAGGAACTGAGAAGAGATCAGAGGAGACAACAGCTGCTGTTACTGGCCGAGATGGTAAACACTGACAGCGTCTGATTATGAAGAACATTTTCCTGTATTTTATACTGTTACTTCACAAATCAAGGTTTATGAGTGAAATTAAGTTTAGGATTTGTTTGCTTTGTCGCTTTGGTACATATGCAAAGAAAAGCAAATAAAATTAGACTCCATGAAAAAATAAATACATAAATAAATAAATAAAATTCCAGCATCCTTGCATGAATGGATGATTTGAAGTTTGAAATTTGAACATGTAAAACCATGTACTTGCATATAAAACAAACCACTCTAAAGTCACATATGAAATTCATTTGTTTTTCTATAATGGAGTAACAATAATATATATGAGGTTATACAGATAAAAGTTTTATCCAGAGTCGTGCTTTGCTTTTTTCCTCTCACAGACAGAGTAAAAGACCAGCAGAACCATCCAGACTCAGTTGGAAATCAGAATGAACCTGCAACTCGACCAAAAAAACGTCAGAATTTCTGGACCAGAGTCGCGAGAATCATAGATGTGACCTTCTTTGTTCTTTACTTAATCACTATTATTGTGTTTCTGTCTGTGCTTGGGACACTTTGGCTTCCATAGTGATGTCTTATATCCATGAGACACGACTTTTCTTCAGAGTTTATATACAATTTATAGAGTTTAACACGCAACAATACATGAGCAAAACACTAAAATTCAGACCAAGGACACACACACACACACACACATGTTATAAATAATATAATTATTTGTAAAAAGTAAAATTACAAATTGTTGATCATCTTTTAATTAATTGCACTGTTGAACACTACAACTGTTCTATCTACTCATACTACAAGCTCATCGACTGCACATTTAAATAACTTACGCTCATGCCTAAACAGGAAATATAACAAGCATAAAAATAAACATTTAACCCAAACTAAAGTCATACAAAATCATTAAATATCAAACAATACGCACAGACAGGAGAAAACAAAGAAATGAGTTAAACTCTTGTGCACAGTACAGCCACATGCAACGTGAAAAGGAAAAGCAGTGGGCACCAGTGCAGCTGATAAAGCCTGTGAGTGAGTCCTGATTGGCTTGAGATTGGGTGGGTGGAGCTTGAGGCTAACAGGGAAATGAACAGGAGTTACAGAACAAAACAAATAATAAATATGAACACCTTTCATAAAATCCTAAACAGTGGTGACAATAATTATTCAATTTGCTGTGCATGATGAGTGTGAGATATAACATTGATTATCACCATTTTCGAAATTCATATGCTGATTCTTAATGTATGTGTGTCTAAATCATAGAATTTTATTACATTATTTTATACACTACGTGTTTTTAAAATCATTGACAATAATTGGTTACTGTAACTCTTTTTTTCTCATGCTGAAGTTTCACATCATGTATAAATGGATGTACAAATGACGTAACATGATTAATTACTTTGAATGCTACAAGTCCTGCTCATGTGATTATCTCAACATATATAAGCAATTAATTTCTTCTCTCTGTAAAGCACTTAACCTTAATGGTGTACATTATCATATGTATTGTTGCAGAAAAAAAATCTAACATGGGAAGTCAAGGTTCATGAACCCAATTAAAGCAAACACTGATCTCCATAATGGTGGCATTGTATAATTTTTCCTTTACCAAAAAAACATCAAAATGTAAACCTCTGTTAATTCTCAATAAGACTTCTTATTGGGCCTGGTTGTTGAAATCACTTTCCAACATTTAACGCCATAGGCCCGAAGTGTAATTCATAATCGACTGCTGTCAGGAATAAAATCATTTAAAGCTTAGAAACTGGAATCCATCCATTTTGTTCAACTCTTAACGAGTGCTGAGTCATCCCGCTAAACCGTAGTGTACCCCTAACGGGCGCCACATAGCTACAAAAAATGTAATAATTATATTTTTTAAAACTACTGCCTCGATGAACAAAATAGGTGTCATTTGAAAGCATAGAATCTAAAATTAACAATGAATTTTAGCCAATTTGATTAACTCCTGTGCTGAGTTAATTGCTGAAAAATAATAATACAATTGTACTGCAATGTGTCAAAAACATCATACAGCTCATATAATTATATCATATGTCATTTGAAAGGTCTCACGGAGTACAATACAACAAGCATAAAATTTGGCTTTGACTAAACTTTTTGTATGTGAAATCTACGGTGGCCGAGAGAGCTCAAGCAAATAAGAAAACACATGCAAATAGAAAAAAAAAACACCAACAAATTATGAAAACGGGATCATCAGTTTAGAGACACATGTGCTGCATTAGTCTCGTCACTTTTTGGGGTCCCCTTGAAACATTTCCGTTGTGGTTTTTTGCTGTTTGCAGCGTGTTTCTGTGTTTGCTTGTGTTGTGAGGATTTGCGGCACATGTGTGTAATACTTCGTTACATTACACCTCTGGTAAAAATTACTAAATTAACTTAACACTCAACTTTTTGAGTTATCTTTTTGACTCAGTGTTGGATAAAAATAATTTGGATATTGAATATTTCAAGAAACCTTTTGAGGTTGAGCAATGCAGCAAGATATACAGGATCGAATGCAGGATCGATACCGGGTGCCAAGAAATGAGACCGACGCATAGAGTATAGTTCAATCATGGACACAGTTTATTGTCCAAAAGGGGTACATAGTTATAGGTAGAAAAACAAGAAGTAAAACCATCCGTTCAGCAACTGGAAATAAATATTAGGACAATGCACTAATAATCACATGGTTTCTGGGTTAGTCTGAGGGGCAAACAAGATGACACAATGTCTAGATATTTGTCCAATGGGACACAAGAGAAAGTCTCAAGTCATCAGAACAGAACACATGGTCATCAGTAGACAGGCACAAGATGTTCTGAATCTTACAATGGCCACTTTGAGACAGAATGTCCTATCTTAGAAACATCATTGTGCACATCAAACTTGATTATTGTATACACATCATATAAATTCATTCCTTTTAGAGAGGGGGTTACTGTTTTATTAGCTCGTAGATTATTTGTCATCTGTACTATAATAGACATTTGTTTTCCTCAAGATGTAGTTGCATACAAATCTAACATTCTCCGTCTATCTCATTCTTTAAAGCACCTCGTTGTAGAAGCGCCAATGCACATGCATAATTTCCTTCACATCTGGCTTTAGCAGCCCTGACTTCCTTAATAGAGTCACTCAAATCTGAACTCATGATGAACTCTATGTCCTTTGCAGACATGTCTGGTGATAAATCAGCTGAATTTGGGGCTAACCCCGATATTGCACTCTGAATTATGTCTGTACCCTGTGGAATTACTTCAATCCGAACTTCGTGATATCCATCTTTACCTGACCTATCCCATCCACAATAATATATTCCTGCATCAGAAGGCTGTACATCGGGTATAGTAACATTCAGTATCAATGAGCGTTCTTTCCTTCCATCACTCCAGACTACTCCTATCTGGTCTACTAACACTGCACTTGCTATAAATTGTCCTTTAATTTTCCACTATTCTGGTCCAACATAGACTTTTACTTCTGACCAACTACATGACCCAGTACAAAAGTATAGTCCATCACCGTACAGATCTCACATTAATTTTATGTTAAGGCCTATTTTCCTTAAATTAACACTTAGAGGATCACACACAAAGCTTTCATTCCTTCCTTGTCTTAGAGTTACCATTAGTGGGTTGTTGTGTGGCAGACTTCCTGATAATTCTCTTTTATGAGGAAGTGTGTCATTCTGTCTGACTTTCTCTGCTTCCCACAGGGAAGTGGAACTGTCTCTCGAGAATTATCTCATCCAAACTTGGGTCTTCCTCTAGGGAGCACTTAGCGAAATAAACAATATCTCAGCTGAACACTGCAACTGAGCACTGTGTAAATCCTTCTAGAGATGGTATATCCATTAATAAGAATTTGGCCCTTAGTGCATACAGGGGGGTGTAAGGAGTTAACACTGTTTGACTCAGTGGCCATTTATCTTCTTTGGATGACCCCCACCTCACAATTAGAGGTAGTTCTTTCCTCAGCTTAATCAGTGTTTTGCTCCTCCCTGCTAGGCAGTAAGGTGAATCCCTATTTGATATTCTATTCTAAATTGGAGCTTGCCTGCTCTCCTGAAGGACTGTGCTTTATCCTCGAGGCGTGTATCCACTGCGGTTGGTAATCTGTCAGAACTCCGGTCCTCGTCACAGCGATCACCGTGGCAGGTCCAAGATACCTCGGCTCTCCCACCTTCGTCAGTTTCAAGCTTTTGATCAGCACACTCTCTCCTGGAACAAAAGGGTAGGCTTTTCTCAGGGAAGAGGGAGACACGGGAGACATCAGCGCTTACAGAATTCAGTTTTTCGATGAGGGAAGTCACATAGTCCTCCTGTATCACCTCTAAGTCACCTAGGGAAGTAATGCCTGAGTGGCCTTTCACCCATGGAGTCAGGAAAGGCCTACCTATTAGTATTTCAAATGGCGAGATTTAGTAGTGGAAGATGGAGTCATTCTTATTTCTGTCCATACCATAGGTAGCAAATCTAGCCACTTCTTTCCGGTATCTATAAAGGCTTTTGTGAGCCTTCTTTTGAGGGTTTGAGTAAGACGTTCGATGTTCGATGCGGACTGAGGATGATAGGAAATGTGAAAGTGCCAGTCAATTGATAATGCCTTGGCCAAGAGTCGCGTTATCTTTGACGCAAATGGCATCCGTTGTTAATAGTGGTAGGTATGCCAAATCGAGGAAATATTTCTTTGGCTAGTATTTTTTACCACAGTTTTAGCATCTTCTTTTGCACATGGAAATGCTTCTGGCCACTTTGAGAATTGATCCACAATTACCAAAAGATATTTCAAATGTCCTATTGGCGGCAGGGAAACTGTACTGCCTTAGTCAATTGCCTTATCAGGTTAGAGCTATGGGTTTACCATCTGCTGTTTTAAAATCTCTAGCTTCCCATGTTTTACCAAAATGATGTATGCATACTTTGAATCAGTGTAGATTGTTACACGTTTTCCTGCCATTAGTTCACATGCTCGAATTAATGCAACCAATTCAGCAGCTTGAGCTGAATAATAGTTTAAGGTGAAAGCCTCTAATACTTCACCAGTGTCCGACACCACAGTATAGCCACAAAGGTAGACGTCATCAGAAGGTTTTGAGCACGACGCATCAATATAGATATACATTCCCCCATCCAGGGCCGTATCTGAAAGATCGGCCCTGGAGGAACACGAGGATTCAATGATACAATCATGATCTGTCACATTATTTATCATTTCAGCCATTCCAAGAACGCCCAGGAATGCAGAGTTAATGGATGCGGTTGGCTTAATGGTGAGATTTTTGGTAGCCAGCAGAGTTGTCTCATAACTTGAACGTCGTTGCGTTTTCATATGCTGTGTTTGCACGTTGTGCAGAATAACTCCTACCTGATGAGAGGTATAAAGGATAAATGGATGCAACAGGACCATTCTCTCTACCATCTGTGCAATCAGAGCAGCCCCAGCTACCACCCTCAGGCAGGCTGGCATACCTGAAGCTATATTATCTAGTTTCCTAGACGGGTACACTAATGGTCTGTACGTGGAGCCGTGCTGTTGCAACAGGATGCCAAGAGCCACCCCTTCCGCCTCGCGAACATGCAGGTGAAAGTCTCGGGAATGGTCGGGAAGGCCTAACGCAGATGCTGTAGTGATGGCTTGTTTCAATGCAGTGAAAAGCAGCTCCGCTTCTTCTGTCCACTGTAAAAGAGTACTTGGGGAGGGGCTTTGTGGTCAATCAGGTGTCTCAAATATCTGTCATGTGCCGCACAATCAGGTATACACAATCTACAATAGTTCACTAACCCCAAAAAACTTTGAAGCTGCTGTACAGTTTGAGGGGATTTCATTTTTCTGATCAACTGGACCCTGTCTGTTGAGATTGCTTTCAAACCTGGCATTTTGATGTGTCCCAGGTATGTCACCTTAGACTTGAACCCCTGAAGCTTTTCTTTCGAAGCCTTGAATCCAGCTTGGGCGAGCACGTTGCAGACGATGATGGAGGCCTTTTCACAGTCTTCCTGTGTTTCCACGATGTCATCTGCATATTGAAGCACACAAACTGTAGAAGGTAAATCAGTCATTTTAGCCAATGTTCTTTGCACTGCTGCCGAGAAAACAGCGGGTGAGTCAATGAAACCCTGTGCAAGGCTCATCCACGTCAGCTGTTTACCTTGAAATGTAAAAGCTAAAATAGGCAGAGTTTCTGGATGTACAGGTACAGAGAAGAATGCTGTGCAAAATTATCAATTAGTGGTTTGACACCAAATTCCTTATCTTTAGACAAAGGATATTGTTCAATATAGACTGGTTTGTTAGTCTTTAATTTTAGCCTTATACGGTTCCATGTCTATAAAACCTGTGTCATCTTTGTATTGTGACCACAAGGATGGGTTAATCATGTGATGCACCATCTGAAGCGTGTCTGGCCGTGGCTCGCTGTGCTGTGGTTCACTGGGCTCCTCCCATATAGGCAAAGGATTCACAGAGACCTGCAAACTAGACTGGAAGGAAAACACAACTTTTCATCAGTAAACTTAATGTCCATTTTCAATTTATGCATGATATCATGTGGTAGGATAGGTTTCTGGGTTATTTCTGTGTTGCTGTGGCTTTACCCATGGCTTCCCCATTTGCCGACCTTTCCATGCCCTACAATCACGGCGTACATGACCCTCTCTTCCCAGGCCGTCGTTGAAAGAGACACAGTGAAGCCGAATGGCGAAAAGCCAGGTGAATTCGAGTCTGGCATTTCCCAGGCTCTTCTTGAGCTGGAGGTGAACTCTAACTTGAAGGCTCAGCTGAGGGAACTCCACATCACTGCTGCTAAGGAAATTAAGGTTGGTGGTAGCAGGAAAGCCATCATCATCTTTGTTCCTGTGCCTCAGTTGAAATCCTTCCAGAAGATCCAGGTGAGGCTTATGCGTGAGCTGGAGAAGAAATTCAGCGGCAAGCATGTGGTGTTCATCGTACAGAGAAGAATCCTGCCTAAACTCACAAGAAAAAGCCGCACAAAAAACAAGCAGAAGCGTCCCAGGAGCCGAACTCTCATTAACGTGCATGATGCTATCCTTAAGTTTTATTTACTCAGAAAGTGTTTATGGGCTTTACTTGATCACTGATTAGTTTTACACATTTGTAGATGTTTTAATTAGACCTTAGTATAACTAAAAGGAATAATAATAATGAGGCATAGTATGTGAATAGTCAGATTACATTTTACAATTAAGTACAACAGATTGTTGGACATTAAGTAGCTAAAAAGGGTTAGAACAGCTGTCAGGCTTTATAGTCTGGTGTAAAATAATTTGTACAAACAAATACGAGTTGACCTTTTTTTAAATTCAGAAATAAAACTACTGGAGTGGGGGAAATTATTTGCATTCAAAACAATCTTTACTCACTGAAACCAGAATGATTTCACCATTTTCAATAATAAGGAACTATAAAGGACAGTTCCAGACACCAATGTGGTCTAAACTGTCCCACATCTTGTTTCACATTCTCATCTTAAGAGTTGCTGAAAATAAAAAGCAGATATTTCAACTCTGAGTTCCTGTTTGAGCAAAAGGCCTTTTATAGTTCCTGTGATATTATGACTGATATTATAATATTTGTGACTGAATTTGAGATAATGGTGATATATGTGAAACACTTAACAGCATGCTTGATCCTTGATTTAAAGCAGTTTCCAGGGAGCCCAAGTTATCTATTTTCCTGTTTTCGTAAAAAATCAAGACACATCTGTTGGGTAGATCCATTGATGCAAAATGAATAAATCTGAATGTAACAGAATAACGAATGCCAAGTCTTCTTGGATGTGTGGAAGTCTTTTATGAACCAACCACTTATTAATTAATGTAATTTGGTTTATTATGTTTTAAAACACTTTTTAAAATAATTTTATCATTAAGATGCTGAGGTTTGAGGAGCATGTCTAATGGAGGACAGCTAGTATGAGCTGTAAGGTAAGCCTCATTCCCCTGGCCTCAAGAGGCTCAATCGGACCAGATGAGCGGAACCAGAGGCAGTGGTGCCGTGACCCGGATAAAGGTGAGGTTTAGGAGGTTAGTGTAATTCAAGTGAACGAGTGCGAATGCTGCAGATAAACCTGACTTTCCTGGGTTCAAGAGGCACATTGATGTTTTTTTTTTTTTTTTTTTTTTTTTTACTTTATTTAGTTAGGACAAACAGGAAATCATGGGAGTGAAGACAGGAATGGGAATATGTCAGACTACTTTCCCATGACTACATTAACATTTTTGAATAAGTACTTTACTCCAATACATTTACAATGAGTAATGCAATTACTCACTACATTTTTCGTCGCACCTAACTTTTTCTACAGCAGTTTATTCATTATTAATACATATATTATTTAATCTTTGTTAATGATGTATTAATGAAAGTTACTATTAAGTGTTATGGATGAATGTCTTTGAAGCCAAACAATAGGTAAACTCAAAAAAAATGATACTTTAAACTAACTCTTTTCAATCATGGACAGTGGTTCTACACAACCAACTTAGTTTTTGTTTTTTAACATTAAAGGTTTATTTTTAATCTATGCAAAATCCTTGTGTTGTGGCAACACAACTGACTAAGGAAGAATCTATGTAAAATAGTTATGTCCAACCAACTCAATTCAATCATGGACAGCAGTTCCACACGAATGAAACAAGTAAAACCCATTACAATCAATCATGTTTAATTAACTAGAATCAATGGTGTCCATATAAATTGAATGCATGGTTATGATTAATTAGTTTTCATTTAAATTGAATTATATTAAATAATCCTATAAGTAATGCTACCAGACAGGTTTAATCCAAAACAGGGATGAAGAACATGCGTAACGGTGTGCAACAAGCACAAACAATAACCGACAACTGAAGGAGACACAGGCAGGAACTTAACTACACACAGATGACAAGGACTAAATGAGAACAGGTGATAACACTAAACTAATTACACATGGTGATTAATTAGAACTAAACTAAACAAGACATAGATGTGATAATGTGATGTTCTGAGTTTGTAATACAGAAGTCATACTGGTTTCATTCAGAACACCACCATAGCAATTACTTTATTATAAAAGTGATTCAAATTTATGAGAGCAGGTCCTCAACCCAAGCACATGCTCAACACTTCACCATAATGGTAGCCCCAAAACTATCAACGTAACAGAACAAAACAGTAAACATTAAAAAGTCAAGGACATCTCAACGTGGATGGAAGAACACCACCTGCAGCTCAACCTGGCAAAGACTGGGCTTTTAGTCTTCCCTGCCACTCCTACTCTACAACACCCTCTCTGGTCCCTCTCTAAATAGAGTTAAAGTAACACTGAAGCAGAATTAAAGTTAATAAGATTATTAAGCAATTAATTAAGTGATGATTGAACATTAATGATGAACACCTGCTGTTAACAAGCAGAATCACTGAAGAAAAGAGAAACACAAGAACTACAACTGACTTCAGCCACAGTCTTAGATGAAATCAACTGAAGATAAAAAAACATTAAATCTCTAATGATCTGATTAAAACATCTGATTCACTTATTACTGACCAGACTGGCTTTATTTCTGTCAGACATCTACAGAAGCTCTTATTGAGAACTAAAAGAGGTTTAGATGTTGGGGTTTTATTGGTCAAAAAATAATGCCACCATCATGGTGGTCAGGGTTTGTTTTAGTTGGGATCTTTACCCTTTTACATCTTTAAAACAACTTATGTTTGTGCATCTGCAATAGGGTTTCACAACAAACACTTGTACATTGTTTGAGATGCGTGCAGCTACTGTGGAATCATCTGGTTGGAAGGACAGGTAGAGTTGTGTTTCATCAGCATAATAGTGGTAGGAGAAACCATGTGCCTGTATGATGGGACCCAGTGATGTTGTATAAATGGAGAATAGAAGGGGACCAAGAACTGAACCCTGAGGAATCCCAGTGATCAGTTGATGAGGTTTGGATACCTCCCCTCCCCAGGCAACTCTGAGAGGCCTAACTGTGAGATAGGACTCAAACCACTGAAGTGCAGTACCTGAGATGCCCAGTGACGAGAGGGTGGACAGAAGAATTTGATGGTTTACGGTGTCGAAGGCAGCAGATAGATCCAGCAGAATGAGAACAGATGATTTGGAACCAGCCTTTGCAATTCGCAGGGATTCCGTGACAGACAGTAGCGCAGTCTCTGTGGAATGGCCGCTCTTGAAACCAGATTGGTTGACGTCCAGATGGTTGTTCTGTGTGAGGAAGGATGACACCTAGTTGAACACAACTTGTTCAAGTGTTTTCGATATGAGGATATGATCTTAAGCTATAAATTATTTTATTTTTTTTGTGAAAGTACTTTTAATCTTTTATCTTTATCTTCTTTTAAAAGGCAAACAGAGGGAATTGGATGGTTTTCTTGTAGACATGGTGGTAAAGGATTTGCAGCCCTTCACTATCGTTCAGGATGAGGGTTTCATGGTTTTTGTGAACAAACTTGATCCAAGCTATGTCCCCCCATCCCGGAAGGCACTTAAAATGATGGTCATCGAAAGGTACAACATTACTAAGAAGAAGACAATGGAGGACCTAAAAAAGGATTTTGTTAGCCTTACAGCTGACATGTCGTCCTCCATTAATATGGATGGATACCGTGTGTAACTTGCCACTACATAAACACCAGAGGAAAAGTTGGCAACTGTTGTACTGGGTGTAAAGAGGCTTTACTAAACACACACAGCCCAGCATCTCATGGAGGCTAAAGCTTTGCTAATGGCTGAGTGGGGAATAACCTCCAAAATTCAATGTATGGTGACTCCAACATGATTCTAAGTGCCCAGCTACTGAACCTTCGGCATGTCCCGTGTTTTGCCCAAAATTTAAATTTAATTGTGAAAAAGGCCCTAGATCAAACCCCAGTCATCAATGAAATACAGCAGAAAGCCAGAAAGATAGTGGGGTTGTTTAGATCCAGCTGCAAAGCAAAGGACAAGCTTGTGGAGATGCAGGGCTTGATGGGCAGACCAGCTCTGAAACTGATACAGGAGGTTGAGGCAAGCCAAGTCAAGTCAAGTCAAGTCAAGTCAAGTCATCTTTATTTATATAGCGCTTTTTACAATGCAAATTGTGGCAAAGCAGCTTTACATTAATAAGAAAATGGTGTCATTGTGCAGCTTATTCAATATATTATTGATTCATTCCATTGCAAATATCAGTAGTTATTAGTCTAGTTAATTTAGGTATAGCAGCACTGCAGAAAACAGTGACGTAATCGTATGAGCAACGAGAGCCAGTGGGTGCAGCGCTATCAAATTTAAACGGTGATACTGCTCTGCTGACAAGTTTTGAGTATGACATTATTGAAGAATCATTGTCACTACTCCAGCCTTTTAAACTAGCAACGACGGAGTTGTCAGAGGAACAGAGTGTCTGCTTCAAAGCATATACCTCTTGACAGGATGTTGCAGCACAAGCTAGCACAGAAAAAGGCCATTCAGCACAGGAATCAACTGCACAATTAGGTAGGCCACAATGAGCGTACTACTGTATGTAATGTAATTGGCCACAACTGTCATATTGTTTTTATCAATATAACTAATATGGTTTGCTTGTGTTTTGAACAGGCACACACCTGCAAGAAGGTCTGCACTCCAGATGTGGGGGGTACGAGTCATTCAGAGCCTTGGCACTGGCTCCACTGCTGGACCCAAGGTTCAAAAATGTGGCTTTTGGAAATCCTGCCAAAGCCCGGGAGGCTGAAAAGCACGTCACACTGGAGTGTGCTTCGCTGATGCATTCAAACACAGCAACTCCTGGTAAGCAGTTTCAGTCTTCACCTGACATTATGGAGTTATGTCATCTGAATAATTATGTGACTAATACTTCATGTATGCTGTCAGTTTAGGCTTAGTAACTAATTGTTGTTTTTATTTTAATTCAGAGCCACAGTCAACATCAGGCCCACCATCATCATCATCATCATCATCATCATCATCAACAACAACAACAATAACAACTCAAACCCAGGACAGTTTATGGGAACTTTTTGATAGTCGTATCCGTGAAACCCAGGCGATACACAGTGATGCCACAGTAGAAGTGAAAAAGTACCTCACAGATGCATTTTTGCCAAAAACCCATGATCCTCTAAGTTACTGGAAAGAGAGAGCTGTAATTTTCCCTCATTTGTATGTCCTTGCTAAAAAATATCTGTGCATGCCAGCAACAAGTGTCCCATGTGAGAGGATTTTTTTGAAAGGCTGGAGAAATTATCTGTAAAAAAAGTAGGCAAAGCCCTTCCACAGCGGAGCAATTAATATTTTTGAATAAAAATCTGTAAAAAACAAACAAAAATGAGACCATTGTGGATTGATTTGTTTTCATTAATTTTCATTTTTCATGACCAAAAAACCTAGTTATTATTATATATTACAGTTATATAGTGAGGATGTTAAAAACTCACCACATTAACAAAAACACAAGATTTTAATTTTTTTATTCTTGTTGTCAAAATTGTTTCAGATAACATGTGCAATTGACCACTAGGTGTCACCGTGAAGACGGGTGTCCGTATAGTTTCGAAGCCTCGACACAATACGGCACATTTGCTTCAATTGTTTTAGTGTTTCATGAAGCCTCGCTCTGCCCACCACTAGTTTACAGAGCTTTGCTGCGTGAAGCGTGGCGTGATCAAACCACAGTTTTTCCCAGGGACTTGCCTCATCGTCATGGCAATGGTTCGCGGTTTGTTGGAAAACCATACCACACTGATCAGACATTCTACGACCCAACAAACGCCGATTAAACATGTTCAGTTGGGTGAAAACAGACTCCGACCAACTCCAGCAGATGCCAACAGGGGTATCACACCGGTCCAACAGACGTGCTTGTTGGCGTTGGTTGGTTCGGTGTGAATTGGCCTTATATAACATACCACTTTGTCTATGTTTTAAATCCGTTTTTGAAGTGTCCCGTTCTGTGTAGCGTGCAGCCTCACGTCACGTGTTAAAACAAACTGTTAGAGGCTTCAGTGATAGTTTTATCAAAGAGCGCCTCTAGAGGTCGCTCTCGTGCCGCACTCTTCTCAGGCTCTACAGCAACGAACACAACCCAGAAAATGAAATCAACCGCGGTTGTACAAGCACTTGTTTGGACGTGTTTGATTGCAGTCTGTGTTCTTCCTTTTTTATTTTGTAGTAAGTAACGAAAATGCTTTGGGGAAATGTATCGGAGTAGAAGTATAAATTGAATTAAATGTAGTGGAGTAAAATAAAAATAAAAGTTGACAGAAATATAAATACTCAAGTAAGTACAGATTTTCACAAAAGGTACGGTAACGAAGTATTGCTACTTCGTTACATTACACCTCTGTTAAAAATAACTAAATTAACTAAATTAGTCAACAAGATAACTCAAAAAGTTGTGTTAAGTTGTATTTACTCAGAAAGTGTTTATGGGTTTTACTTGAACACTGATTAGTTTTATACATTTGTAGATGTTTTAATTAGACATTAGTATAACTAAAAGGAATAATAATAATAAGGCATAGTATGTGAATAGTCAGATTACATTTTACAATTAAGTACAACAGATTGTTGGACATTAAGTAGCTAAAAAGGGTTAGAACAGCTGTCAGGCTTTATAGTCTGGTGTAAAATAATTTGTACAAACAAATACGAGTTGACCTTTTTTTAATTCAGAAATAAAACTACAGGAGTGGGGGAAATTATTTGCATTCAAAACAATCTTTACTCACTGAAACCAGAATGATTTGACCATTTTCAATAATAAGGAACTATAAAGGACAGTTCCAGACACCAATGTGGTCTAAACTGTCCCACATCTTGTTTCACATTCTCATCTTAAGAGTTGCTGAAAATTTCAACTCTGAGTTCCTGTTTGAGCAAAAGGCCTTTTATAGTTCCTGTGATATTATGACTGATATTATAATATTTGTGACTGAATTTGAGATAATGGTGATATATGTGAAACACTTAACACTTAACTGTTTTCGTAAAAAATCGTGACACATCTGTTGGGTAGATCCAATGTATAAATGATTTTTAAAGAGCTGCTTGATCGTATGAATTGAAAGTTTAATAATATTTGTAAGCATTTCAATGTACATTAAATAACAATCTGCTAATAATTATGTAACATTTAATAAGTTTATTAGTAAAAATTATAATGTATTACATATATTATGTAATGTTTGTTAATGATGTATTAATGAAAGTTACTATTAAGTGTTATGGATGAATGTCTTTGAAGCCAAACAATAGGTAAACTCAAAAAAATGATACTTTAAACTAACTCTTTTCAATCATGGACAGTGGTTCTACACAACTTAGTTTTTTTTGTTTTTTTTTAATTAAAGGTTTATTTTTAATCTATGCAAAATCCTTGTGTTGTAACAACACAACTGACTAAGGAAGAATCTATGTAAAATAGTTATGTCCAACCGACTCAATTCAATCATGGACAGCAGTTCCACACGAATGAAACAAGTAAAACCCATTACAATCAATCATGTTTAATTAACTAGAATCAATGGTGTCCATATAAATTGAATGCACGGTTATGATTTATTAGTTTTCATTTACATTGAATTGTATTAAATAATCCTTATAATTAATTCTACTTGTTTGACTTTGTTTTTGTTCAACATTAGCAATGTGATTTTCTGAGTTTGTAATACAAAAGTCATACTGGTTTCATTCAGAACACCACCATAGCAATTACTTTATTATAAAAGTGATTTAAATTTATGAGAGCAGGTCCTCAACCCAAGCACATGCTCAACACTTCACCACAATGGTAGCCCCAAAACTATCAACATAACAGAACAAAACAGTAAACATTAAAAAGTCAAGGACATCTCAACGTGGATGGAAGAACACCACCTGCAGCTCAACCTGGCAAAGACTGGGCTTTTAGTCTTCCCTGCCACTCCTACTCTACAACACCCTCTCTGGTCCCTCTCTAAATAGAGTTAAAGTAACACTGAAGCAGAGTTAAAGTTAATAAGATTATTAAGCAATTAATTAAGTGATGATTGAACATTAATGATGAACACCTGCTGTTAACAAGCAGAATCACTGAAGAAAAGAGAAACAGTAAACATTAAAAAGTCTCTCCATTTTCTCATCTTGCAAAAAACTGCTTAAAATAGTACTTTATTTCAGCATTTACTCTCCCAGTTCAGCCAATTTGCAAAGCATGGAGGGAAGTGAAAGTCCTGTCTGGGTTTACTTGATTGAAACATGTTATTTTAAAATGAAAACATCAAGTTAAGTCAAAAAGTAATCGTTTCAAGTCGATTTAACATGAAGCAATCACGTTTGAACCAGAAACCTAATACAATGGTGTTGAATCAAAATAAGTAAACATCACTGGCTATATTGGCCCTAGCCACACTCTAAACAAAAATGGTGCTAAATCTCACTAAAAGTGGTTCATTGGCTCATAATCATAGGGGAACCACTTTAAATTAACTGAAGAGCGTATAATAAAAATACTAGACGTCCCCCACGCGATCACTTGTATGACAGTAGACTTAAAGTAATGGTTTATCGTTAAAAGGGTTCAATTTTTGTAATTTTAATAAACACAGTTTGTAGTCTGTTGTTTTTTTTTTTGTCTCTTTTGTTTAATTTCAGCCTCGACCAACTAATACATGCTCATGATTTTTCATACTTGGCATCAAAAAGGTAATTTACAGCTACTGTTTCAACTTCTCATACCAATATACATTTACCAGTATTTCTCAAAAAGTCCTTTCTACACTTGACTTCTAAACAGTGATTCATCGACAGTTTTCCAGAAAGGGTCATATGTGTTAAAGCCTCTAGTGAAAGAGAAAGAAAAACTGTTTCAGAAATTAAGTTCCTTCTTTGTCTCTCATTGAGCTCTAGTGAGTTTGGAGGTGTTTTCCAGTGAATCCCGCCCCCTTCGAGGCTTTATTTAAGAAACACCCAAGCTGAACCGAAATCACGGTGACCAGACAAATTTCTTCACTTATCCAAGTAAGTGTATTTCTTGTGAATCACATTTCAGCTTGTAATGCATGTGGTTAGTTTAGTTTTGTCGTTAAATCTTTGGCTGATTCTGACCATCTGTCATGCTAATTTCAGATCTACTGGCTTCAAAGATGTCAACAACCCTGAAATTAATTGGTGGTAATACAGGAGAATGGTTTTCGCTTACTGGCAAGAAAAATGGTGCCAGTTTGACGAGGATATGGGTATGGGTGGGGCCATCGGAGGTGAAGGCTGTCCGGGTCTGGCTTTCAGATGGCCAAAATAAAACCTATGGAAGCCCAGAGGGAGATTATACGGAGCACATGTTCCAGGCTGGTGAGAGAATCACCTCACTGTCCCTGTGGGGCAACGGTAATGGGACTCGTCTCGGAGGCATCAAATTCAAGACCAGCCTAAAAAATGATTTTTTTGTGAAAATGACATGCTGGGGTTTAAAAACAGAATACCCCATCGATGTCGGCTCTGGGTTTTGTCTGGGCGTTGAAGGAAGGTCCGGATGCGACATTGACTGCATGGGATTCGTGTTTCTCAATAGCATTCGATCTGTAGTTGTTACCAATGTCAAGTATCCCACTATTGAGAACGTGACTCCACAGGTGGCATCAGAAGAACTCAAATCCATCACGTATACAAATGCGTCCTCTATCAGTCAACAGCAAACAGTCTCAACTTTAAAAAAAGTAGTCAAAACAAGCTCGTGGTCGGTCAGCAACAACATTACAGCAGCGTTCAGTGTAGAGGTGCAGGCTAAGATTCCAGGCATTGGGAAATCTTCCACAGGATTGAGTACTACCATCGGAAACCAAAACACTTACAGTTGTGTGTACTCAGAGGAAAAAACTGACACTATCTCCACCATTATAGAAGTTCCACCTAGGAAGAGAGTGAATGTAAAGATCACTATTGGCAGATGCACTTTAGTCCTGCCTTACACTGGCACAGTGATGATGACTTGCACTAACGGCAGTGTGTTTTCTTTTCAAACCGAGGGTCAATACAAAGGTGTCACTTACACTGATGTGAACATAGAGACTAAAGAATCTGATCTGTCATAACAAGATTTAACACATACTGCATTTTCTTAATCCAATTGATGTGATAGGATATGGCTGTTATGGTTTTGTTCTGTCGTCAAAGTTACTCCTTGTTTCGTTGATTGCTTTCACCTGTCCCTATTTTAGTTCTCATTACTCCATGTGTACATAGCAACTCAGTTTTTGTCTGCCATGTGTATAGCAGACACTGCTTGTTTGTTTTGCCTTCTTTGGATCATCTACTTGTTGTATTTTTGTTTTGATTTGTATATTAAAATTAAAAGTGCTGCATGTTAGATCTGTTTCGCCTCTTTACATTCATCTTAAAGGTTGCCTGCTCCATTATTTCATGGGAATTTTTTATTTAACATTGTCTTTTTCAAATGGTCTTTAGTAATTCTAATACGCACACGGTTGTAATAATTATATCTCATATTATTTACTTCAAATAAAGTTAATTATTTCTAATTTCAATTGAAACCTGTTTTAGAAGCCTAGATAGATAGATGAATAGATGTTTTTACACATTGTTAGCGTGTTTTAGCATTTTTCTACCATGAATTAGCACTTTGCTACCATGATTTAACATGCTACTAACACATTTTAGCACTTGATAGCATGAATTAGAGGGATAGTTCACCCAAAAATGACTTACTCACCCTCAAGCCATCCTAGGTGTATATGACTATCATCTTTCAGAGAAACACAATCTGAGAAATATTAAAAGTATCCGTGCTCTTTCAAGACTTATAATGGGAGTGAATGGCATCCTTGAGAAAAGCTCCAGAGGGTTCATAAATGCTTGCTGAAGTGAAGCGATGGGTTTAGGTAAGAAATAATTCCATATTTATGAATTTATAAACTATAATCAGTGGCTTCCGGTAATGGCTGTTTGCAAGTCTAGTTCTGGTGGAAGAGTGACCTCTGATCTTGCACTCCGAATTGAACATATGGGTTCACTCTTGAAATGAAGATATGAAAAAGTCTGAAATAGCACATTGTCCAGGAAAACTTTACCGTGTAAGTTAAATTGGTTGCACTTTATTTTACAGTATGTGCATTTATTTACTTTCAGTTCAAGAAAGTACTGGGTAACTTAAGGTAACTACATGGGTTAGGTTAGGTTAGGTTTAGGGGTAGGTTCAGGATTAATACTTAGTAATTACCTAGCACAATAATTACCTAGTTTTATTGTAATTATTATAATAAGTATGAAGTACTTATATAGTACTTAAAAGTGTTAATTAATTAGATGTTACATACATTTTGGTAGTAAAATGTAGTGTTAGACTTTTTATAGAGACGAGTATGTATTTTGCTAAAAGGTTTGCAACTGCTTAGAAGCACCACAATGTCATCTGTTACACAGAGACTACTGAACAGACATTTAGATTACTTTAAAGTGCAAAGTATTAAAATTTGGCGATCAAAAGTTCTACACAAACTTGTGACCTTCTCATCCTTGAACGCTCGGAAGTGCAGGAATTACATCATGTAAGTAGACAAAAGTGGTCAAGTGCAAAGACCGTAAGTGTGGTTATTGGAACAGGCCCAAAATTCAGTTCTTATTCAATGGAAATCAATGGAGGCAAATTTAAACATAGCACTGAGGACAAATTTGTGATGTGTCGTTCATTTTGAACGAATCTTTAATATGACTCCAGAACAACGAGTTGTCTCAGAGAGTGATTCGTTCATTTTGTGTTGAGGAAACAGAAATTATTAGTTCACTTCTCGAGTCTTTTATATATATATATATATATATATATATATATATATATATATATATATATATATATATATATATATATATATATATATATATATATAATATTTTGATTTATTCATACTTTTCATATTTCTAATTTATTAAATATGAATTAAAATAAATATAAATTATACATTTATACCAGATTTATATCGGACATCAGCCACTGTGATTTAATATATTTAAGATTAAGATGACTATTCATCAAGTATAGATTGATTAAAATTGTTGTAACAAAAAAAAAAAAAAAAAAAGGTGCGACCAACCAGTGGAAAAGTTAGTCTGGAGCCCTGATATATATATAGGGCTATTCATATATATATATATATATATATATATATATATATGTATATATACATATATATATATATATATATATATATATATTTATTCATATATATTTTTATATATATATTCATATATATATATATATATATATTCATATATATATATATTTTTTTATTCATTATATATATATATATACACTTATTCAGAGAGAGAGCGAGAGAGAGAGAGAGAGAGAGAGAGAGAGAGGGAGAGGAAAAAGTCCAACATTATAAATTCAACTACTAATGTCATTCAGGTTAGCCAAGGCTTTGCTAAATACAGCATGATCGGACATTTATTTTGAGAAGATCAGACATGGTTTAATAAATCTACACAGTACATGGTTTACAGTGTGTATCAAGAGAAACGAGTGGCTGAGAATTGGTCCAAACCAGTCAAAAAGGAAAAAGCACATTATAGATAAATGAGTACAGGTCATGAAAACACTAGAAAACAAGTTTATGGGAACAACTTAAAGCATTTTCGGTGTTAGCATCTCGTCTGCAGTTCTTGGAAGTGGTTTCATCCTCACTATAAGCAGGATCGTGATGATCAGGTTCAGTTTTTCTTGTGTTTGGGGTTGGTGCTGTTAAAGAGGTTGAGGCCGGTCCTGACCCCGACCCCTGCTGTCGTCACACCCGGCTGCTGAAGGACCTTGTCCAAAGTGGTCTTCTTTATGGCGGCTGGAGAAATCCTCTCCTGGTCAGCCAAGTACTGAAGCTCCCTGTCAGAAAAGAGTGAGTTTGAAATGTCCTTCAGGAGACAAAACTGCTTAAAGAGCCCATCAAATTCAAATGTGTGCCCGTGTCAGCAGAGAACTATATGCAGAAAAACATTTGAAAATAAATAACATTTATGGACCAACTTTATAATGACTATACACTAACATCTAAATTAAACAATAGATTCAGTGCACCAACTGAGATTATGTCAAAACTAACACGTTAATGCATGCAATTACTTTTTCAGTTTAATGTCTAAAAAATATTTAACGCAATTAATGCAGCATCTGTTTTCTCCATCAAAATTTGGCTAACGTTACATTATATGATCATGCAAATGCTTTTAAACCATTCGAGACAAATGAGAACAAGCTGTCTGTTTGTGTGACACAGAAAGATGAGCGCCAGTATTGAGTTCTCTTTCATGCTTGAACAGCAATGACACAACATCTTAAATTAACCTAAAGAGCTGTGAGAAAATGAGATGTGCTTAAGATTTGCATCATGTTCGGCAGCGGCAGGTTTACGTAATTCATCGACTGGCCGCTGGGGACAGGCTCCGAGAGAGCAGAATCTCAGAATTGCATAATTTCTTGAAAAACGATGATGGAGAGCAGATCGTTCAGAAGAAATGTGATCAGTATTTCATGGATTTAAGGCTTCTGTGGGCAAAAAGTGCTGTTGGATGTTTTTCAACGGACGCTCTTTAACATTTTATCCAAGTGTGACGGATTGGATTCATCTTGCGTTCGCTATTTCATTTCTAAGGTGTGAAGTCCAGTTTGGTTTTGCATGTTGTCATTTGCACACAAATTACAATATCACTGTTGCTGGAGCATCTATATTGTAAACAGACACCATAGATTGACAGTAAACCTTTAGAACTTTCAAATGACATAACTTGTTAATATTTTAGATAGTATCTATACATAGTTCCTTAGCCTGAGTTAACTTGGTCACGTCGTGCTAAGTGGGCGTGGTTTCAGCAACACCTCAGACACCTCAGTTCCAACCACGTCCCGCCTCTCACATTTTCAGTTATTCAGTTAGCTGAAAATCACTCATCAGAAATGAAGTTGCTGTACCTGGTTCTAATGCATGACGCCTCCACAGCGTTGATCAGGAGGCTGCGGAAGCCGCCACTTTCCATGACGTGCAAAGCGTGAATCGTAGCACCTCCAGGTGAAGCCACGTTGTCCTTTAGCTCCCCGGGGTGCTGCTCAGACTCCAGGAGCATTTTTGCCGCCCCCTTTCAAAAAGCATCATTGTACTGTAAATCTTACGCACAGAAATATTTATCAGATTATCAATATCAGAGACAGTCAAGCACTAACAAGCAGGGCCTGAGCTCCCAGTCGCACAGCCAGTCTTCTGGGCAGTCCCATCTTCACCCCTCCATCAGCAAGAGCGTCAACAGCTAGGAACGCCTATGATAAAAAATATATAATTATTCACGGTGAGAGGTGGGTGCTTTTGGGTAAAGCAAGGAGCTCAAACGCATATTCCTGGGTTGATACTTACATAGGCTGGGCCGCTGCCACTAAGACCAGTGACGGCATCAATCAGGTCCTCTTCCACCTCCGTGCAGTAGCCCACACTGGCCATTAGCTGCTCCAAGAGCTTCCCATCCTCCACCTCTGCATGGGTGCCAGTGGCGTACACCGTGGCCCCTTCACGCACCACCACTGGGGTATTTGTCATGCAGCGAATTACTTTAGGTGCCGGACGATACTGCAGCAGTTTCTGCAATACAGGAAGATTTAGACACAGAATTTAACTGATGTGCGATCACAGCTTTGTGTAAACTGTGTGGCTCATCCATGTTGCATTCATAATATTGGTTTTCATATTGCACAGATTCTTAATATATAAATCATTTTTGATGAATTTGCATTAAAAAAAAACCTGATATACAAGAATTTGGTCAGACTGCCCACAAACAAAAAATGAAAAATATAAGTGAATTTATGATAAATAAATACACTACCTGTCATTTACATTTTCATTTAATCATTTAGCAGACGTTTTTATCCAAACGACTTACGAGTGAGGAATACAAACAAGCGATTCTTCATGAAGAGGCAAACAGACACAGGAAGTTACATAAGCTAGAATGAGAATAATTAAGATTTTTCAATGTTTTTGGATGAAGTCTCTCCATAATATTGTGAAATGTAATTATAATTTAAAATATCTGTTGTTTTCTATTTGAATGTTAAAATAATTCATATCAATTATTAACAATTATTATTTTTTTTTTTTTAAATAAAGTAAGCATAAGAGATTTTTTTCATTTCAGAGTTCATTTTTCCAAACTTTTGACTGGTAGTATAAATAAACATGAATTTACCAAAACTGAATAATAATACATTTTGTTTAGTATACATTTTCATATATTTGGCATTCACAATAATTTTGGTGACACTTTACTTAAAACCTTTATATATGATGTAATATAAAAATATCTGTATTGATGCATTAATTATTAATTATAATGCATTGTTTGGTCTCATTAATAGTTGTAGCCACATTATACTTAAATTTAAGACACCTTTAGAAAGTATAATGCATGAACACACATGACAAACAACCAATTTCGGACGTAACAAGGAATCTGAAAATATTATCATGCATTTTAACTTTGATTACAATTATTTATAAACAGACATAATGCATTATAACATACATTATGAATAGCTTTATAATGCATTATACATAAAAGCTTTTTCCAAAACGAAATGCTTTGCTTCACCCAACAGTCAGGACGTTAAATCATCATCACTACGGCTTGTGGACAAGGAGCATTCTGACCTTTTCTATGGAGCTGATCGTGACTCCCGCTGCACAAGAGACGATGAGATGCCGGTCTTCGATGTCTGGCCCGATCTCATCCAATACGAAGGGAATGATATGTGGCTTGACCGCAAGGAAGAGAACATCACTCTTGTTCACAGTCTCTTTATTACTGGTAGTGAAGTATGCTCCCATTTTCTGAAGTACAGAGAGAGTTGATGAAAGATGTTCAACAGTGCTATTTTTGTCGCTCTAACATGTCTCAGATGCTGGTCAAACACTCACTCTCAGCCCGGTGACAGTTGGCAGGTCCTTGTCTGGGGAGCTCGCTGTTATCCTGTGTGTGGCGATCACACCTGATGGACAGGAGAAACATGTAAAAGCTTCCATTAAGTGGAGGTCCTACACACATAAATAGTTATTTTGCAAGTATGATGTTGTGTCATGCAGCCAAAACTTATATACTGCCATAACTTGTATGCAATGGCCGGCCAAACAAAAAGTCGCTGTTTGGATTTAAATAGATAAATACTTAAAGGGTTCGTTCACCCAAAAATGAAAATTCTGACATTTATTCCTCACCTTCATGTCGTTCTACACCCGTAAGACCTTCATTCATCTTCAGAACACAAATGAAGATATTTTTGATGAAATCTGATCTGTTGCCAGCAGGATAATGAACACTTTCAGATGCCCAGAAATGTACTAAAACATATTTAAAACAGTTCATGTGAGTGCAGTGGTTCAACGTTCATATTATAAAGAAAAAATAATGACTTTTCAACAATATTTAGTGATGGCCGATTTCAAAACACTGATTCAAAGCTTTACGAATCTTTTGTTTCGAATCAGAGCCAAAGTCACGAGATTTCAGCTTCAGAAGTGTTTCATAACTTCAATAGTTCACGTGGCTTTGGCAGTTTGATACGCGAACCGAATCACTGATTCGAAACAAAAGATTCGTAAAGCTTTAAAGCAGTGTTTTGAAATCGCCCATTACTAAATATTGTTGAAAAGTCGTTATTTTGTTTTTTTTGTTGCACAAAAAGTATTCTCTTCACTTTATAATATGAAGGTTGAACCACTGTACTCACATGACCTGTTTTAAATATGTTTTAGTACATTTCAGGGCATCTGAAAGTGTTCATTATCTTGCTGTCAACAGAGACTCACTGAACCATCGGATTTCATCAAACATCTTAATTTGTGTTCTGAAGATGAACGAAGGTCTTACGGGTGTAGAACGACATGAAGGTGAGGAATTAATGACAGAATTTTCATTTTTGGGTGAACTAACCCTTTAAGAGTCTAGGACTGGATCATTATTGCAGTGATTATTATGTTTCTAGCATTTTATATTTTTGGGGACAGTTATTTTTAAATAGTTCTTTATTAATTCATTGAAAGTCCTTAGGCCTTGACTAAACATTCATGCACCTCTGTATGGAAATAAATGTTGTGATGTTATTTTCAACAAGAGGTGCATCAATTTTTGGTCAAGCACTCTGTAAAGTCTCCCAAATCCTTTCAATACATTTAAGATTTGAACTTAATTCATGTGTGAAAATGATTCTTCATGCTCTCTCCAAACCATTCTTTCACAATCTGAGCCTGATGAATCTTGACATTGTCATCTTTGAATATGACGTTCCTACATGGTTGTTTAAGAAATGAAAAGCTACACACTCCAACAATTACATTGCATTATGCACTTAAGGTAATACAATCTGCAAAGTTATTAAGTAAATCACAAAATAAAGCTATTCATTTTAATTTTGAAATATCACTCACTAAAAATATTTTTAAAAATGTGACATTTAACATCAGAGAATCATTACTCTATTTTATTATTATTGACTTAATTTTTATTATAGACCTAACTGATTAACTTAAAATCTCTGGCGTTACTTCAAGCAAATATATTAGATCAAACTGGTTCAGCTAACAAAATAGTTGGGCAATCGCAAGCATTGCATCTAAATATGAAATATTGAGGAAAAAGTGAAATGATTTGTGTAAATCCAGTGATCAAATGCTGTGTGGGTTTCAGCTTTTAGTGAGAATAACGTGTAGTCAATAAAAAAGTAACTGTAAAAATGTGTTCATTTGCATTGGTTTCGTTTCATATTCTGTAACACTAAACAACTTTTTGAGAAAATGTTCTGACAAAATACCCACTACCAAGACTGAGAACATTACAGTGTGTGTGTGTGTGTGTTATTTGATATAATGTGCTTATTTCATAAAATAATGTCTTTTTAATGTATTTTTAAGAGTATTTAATACAGCCAAGTCTTATTTCGTTCAATATCATAGATTGTTCCAGGTGTTTTGGCGCCTCTAGCGGCGGTTGTGTGTACCTGCGGCTGTGAAACCCTTCACCAGCGCATGCGCCAACTGACCCGCTCCGATGAAACCAACACTCATTTCGACCTATTAACAACCACACCGATGAGAATTCACCAGCAGACAAAAAAACACAAGTTAACAATCAGTTTTCACACTAGAATACATAATCTTGAGTAATATCAGGACCGAGTCTACTTACTGTACAACTTATCTATTTCCTGATCGGATTGAAAGAGCTGTAACGCACCACAGACATGGAGATAAATGCAGAGAACTGAATATTTGAACAAACGTACCTAAACGCGATCTTTCGAAGAACTGGCTCACATAAATTGTTTGTTTCACGTTTGTTTATCGTGTTCACGTTGTTTGTAGACGTTTAGTTAAACTGCCATTCTTGACGTGGAGCAGCAGGCTGTGACCAATCACTGTAGAGCACTGCTCGGGCCTCAGCCAATCCCTGAGCTTTGTGTGTGCACCACACGTCCTGATAGGCCAGCTCTGCTGACAGAAAACCCAGTTGCGTCACTCTTCATGAGCACGTGGGTTTGTGTCAACAGAAAGACAGCAAAACTGGATCCGTATTTTCATTAACGTCGTCTCTCTGATAAATTTATCAGATTTATTGTTTTTGATGTTTCCATGTTATTGTTATGTATTTGTCTAGACTATTTTTGCCCCCAGTCTCACTCGTGTTAAACTAGTTTTCTTTATTAGAGACTATCATGGTTTGTTTTCAGTTGAAGCTAAATGAAATCATTACAGACTAGCCCAAACTCAATAAAACTAAATTCTGTCCATTTATAAACCTATTCTCTAAATAAAGTTCTTTTTTCTCTATCTGTCTCCAGATTTAGTTAACTTTTGGGGCATAATAGTATACATTTTCATAATGTAGGTGAACTTAGCCACCCACTCATATATATTTACATAAAACTGTCATAAAAAATCATTACATAAAAAATTGTATTTCTGGTCATTTTTGTGCGCTGGTATTTGGAGGTGGTGGTGAGGAAGAGAAAGAAACTTAGACACAAACGAATCCAGTTGAATTATCAACATATTTTGATTTATTTAATAATGTTGAGAATCAGGAGCAATATATTGTTACATACTATAAAAAAGACATACTGAACTAATATTGGAGCCTGAGAAGATTGGCTGGATAAACAGAGAATCTGAGCACCACGACAATTAAGGCCATTCATGAAAAAAAACAAAACTTCATGGTATTTATCTCTGTGGACAATACATAAACAAGTGATATATTCTCTTCTTCTGATCAGAGGTCTCAGATCTCTCATGTTTGGATATGGCCACACTAGTAATCAAATAATAACAATGCATATAATTATAACAACATTTAACATTATATGTATACATAAATTAGGGGAAAATACACATTAATTTTGCTTATAGTAAACCATTTAATATCCGTTCTAATCCACAACAATCTTAGTGTTTAGTAGACATTAAAAAACAGTCCATTCTTAAAGAGATGAATCAGGCAAAACATGAATATTCTGTCATCATTTACTCACCCCCCAAAACTGCATGACTTTTAAGTGGAACACAAAAGAAGATATTTTGGTTACCATCATTTTTCAAAATATCTTCTTTTATGTTGCTCATAAGAAAAAAAAACGAAGTCATAGAGCTTTAAAACGACACGAGGTTGAGTAAATGGTGAGAGAATTTTAATTTTTGGGTGAACGATCCCTTTAAGGTAGGGGTGTCCAAACCCACTACTCCACTTTTAGACATATGCTCACAAACTTCCCCAATGGGGGAATCCCCATTTCCATTTGACAAATTCGTCAAGTGGACAAGGGGAGTTTATTTAGACAGACCTCGACCCTCAACACTTCAGGCAGTGTAGAACCCATTTAAACCCATTGCAAGAGCTCTGCCAGTAGTGGGCACTCATGTAACGTAAGCATTGACGTACATCCGAGTCAACAAGATGGAGGAAATTGGGCAATGGACTTAAACGCAGCCCTGGAGGGCCACTCTCCTGGAGAGTTTAGCTCCAACTCTAATTAAACACACCTGAACCAGCTAATCAAGGTCTTCAGACTCGCAAGCTACGTCTCATTTCAGAGACTACGTCTTTTGGAGGTCGCATTTGAAGGCTGCATACGTCATCAAGGATGTCTTATTTAAGAAAAGTAACTTAATCGACTTATTATTCATGAGGTGTAAAATACTGTAATTTCTTTCTTGCTTTGCAATCTAATGGTTACTTTTCTTAAATGAGATACCTCGATGACGTGCAGCCTTCAAATGCGACCTACGGAGGATGCAGCCTTTGAATTGAGATACAGGCAAGTGTGTTGTCGCTGGTTGGAGCTGCGTTCAGGGGGATTTTGGCCCTCCAGGAGCAGGATTGGGCAACATTGCTTTAAGGGTTATAGTAACAATGAATTGCAAAGAGGCATTGCCACAGAAGTCAATTCTAAATTGGTATGCACCAAATCTAAAATAACTTTGATTTCTTTCTACTAAGCAAAGTATCTCTTCATTAAAAATTGAAAAATTCAAGCACGGCAGTTAGGAAGTCCTAACATTTTTATTCTAACCAACAAAAAATCTGAAATTATACTTTAAAATACTAGACTGTCTGTCTTTCACAACACTTTTCCTGCTTCATGTCCAGTATTCATATATCCACCAATGAGATGAGATGGCCTCATGCTGTTGAATGTGAGACAAATCGTATTCTTTGAGAATACACCAAATCGGTGAAGTACAGCACCAGATTGGCACAAGTGAACACGGCGATCACCAGCTTGCTGTCCCACGGACACTTTCCTCTTGGGCAGTCTCCTGGTCGCCCTGGGGTTCCATACTTCTTGTCGAAACTAAAAACCGGCCAGATCACAGCCGCACTCAGATATAGCAGCACCGCCAGGAAGGTGTAGATGACCACAAAGCGGTCGAAAGGGAAGCGCAGCGAAGACGTTCTCCCCGAGACGGTGAGAGCCACCACGACTACGGTCACAGCAAAGCACAGGCTGTAGACCACCACGCAGTATTGAGTAGGGATGTGGCGGTTGTATTCACTGTCATTGGCCAGAGCGCCGAAGATGATGCAGGCTATGAAGGCTTGGACCACCTTGAGCAGGCCTGACACGGTGGCCATATAGCCGACCACATGCCCCGGCTTGGCCCGCGTGATGAAGACCTCGGCTCCGTAGGCGAAGCAGCAGACGCTGGAGCAAACGGTGACCGCGATGCGGTAGTTCCGCACCTCGCAGCCCTCCGATGGGCACTCGGACCTGAGGAAGTAGACGGGGTACACTATAGAGGCCGTGATGTACATGAGAGTGGCCAGCATGGCGAAGGCCACGGTGAAGTTGTCCCAGGAGATGGGCATGCACCCGTGTAGCCTCGCCACGTCCAGGGTGAAGACCAACAGCGTGACGGCGAAGCAGAAGCACCAGACGAACATGCAGAAGGTGCCATAGGTGGCGCTGAATCCCGCACTGTGGGCCACCAGGGCCATGGTGGTGCATCCCAGCAGCAGCTGGCACATGCGAGCAGCTCCGAGTCCAGACAGCACCGCTGCCTTGTTTAGGTAGTGGCCTCCTTGGGGGTCCATGAGCCTTTCTCGGGTGGATCTTGATGAGTGACGCTGCACCTCCGCGGCCGAATCCACAAACCTCGCCCTTCTGCCTGCCTCTTTATTTAGGCAGCCTTAATGACAAATCTCCTTTACTGCTTCCCAGCTCTGCTTTATAATTACTGCAGAGTGTGTAGGATCAGATTACAGCGGAAACTCTAGATGTTCTCTTTGTCTGTGAGTGTACATTCACTTTGCTATAAATACTTTAAAGACTAGATGTAGCAAAGCAACAGTTTGAGAATTCTTTTAAATTCAAATCATCACTGACATTTACTTCCAGTTCCAAATTCCAAATCAATGGATTCACATAGTCACCTCTTGCTCGCAGGTCTTTCTCTTGGTATGTGCCAGTTGATCGTGACCACTGGATCTATGCAGAAAGTTCCTTGTGAGTCGAATGTCACCTGCTATAGCTGAAGAGTCCCTTCATAGTACAGAAGACGAGCACGGTCCCATAAATATCCCACATGAGGTGGTGTCCGTAGGTTCCCGGTTTCATCAAACTTCTTTTAACACTGATTACCTTTAGAACTTTTTTCTCTCTAGTTTCCACTCTCACACACACTGGCATATGCTGGGCTTTGAGTTGAAGTGTACTAGGGAAAGCGGTTTTAATGAGTGTGTTCTGCCGAGCTCAGGGCCACGGGCTCCACCAGCTCTATAAATAGAGCCCTATATTCCACTGTGGAATGGGGTGGGAATCCAAATGTCTGCGTCAAGCAACAGTGCAGGGAGTCGTGTTTCATATGTGTGTGTGTGTGTGAGAGAGAGTTTGGGGACAGTTACAAGGTGTAGACCCTGGCACATCTGTTTGGCTCAAAGAAAGTGCAGTGTCATGGCCCCAGATTAAACAACAGATGAAAGATTGCTCGTCAGTTTTGTACTAGACTATTTAGATCATTTTTTTTTAAAGTGCCAACATATCAGCAAAAACATTAGTCAAGTCATTCTTTTATTGTATCCTTAGTGGTAATTTAAAAAGTGCATCAACTACTGCTTACTGTTTTTATTTAATTTAATCTACGATTACATATTATTACATTTAGACGCTTTGTCTACATTAATTAAAAATGTATCAACAGCTGTCAATGGCGCAGTCACCCTAAAAGGTACTAATATACAATGTTGGGGAAAGTTACTTTTAAAAGTTATGTGTAACAATATAGAGCAACAATATAGCAAGTAAAAATTATTTACTTGGGATTGCTTTTTGGATTTTAATAACCAAAAAAAATTAAATTTTAGGCAAATGTACAGGCCCTTTCACATCAAAAGTGAAAGAAATAAGCCTCAGGTTGAAGGAAATGCAAACACTAGAAGGCGCTGCTGAAACAAACCTTTCAACTGTGCAGCCAATCTTGATTACAGAAGAATAGGATACAGGAGAAGAAAGTTTGACACTCTTACACTGGCAATAAAAAAATAAATAAAAGAAATTAACCCAACTGTGATGTTCATGTTCATCTAAAGTCATTTTTGCTATTAGTATTTTTGAATTGGATCACTGAAAGTCAACAGCAAAGACATTGGTTAATAAAGTGAGATTAAATACATATAGTATATTTGTGTAATTTAATTATTGTAAGTTTGCATTTCACAGCTTTTATTCATGTTGAGGAATACCGAATCTGTTTTTGTGATGAGTAAATACCGTCATGTTTTCCCAGCGCAGGAGAGCTCTCAGTCAGTTTTCAATTATTTGAAAAAGTAACTTGATTTTTTTATACCAATATTTTGTTGTCAATTTAAAAATAATGTGTTACTAGTTACTTGAAAAAAGTAATCCGATTACTTTTATACCCCAACACTAATATGTACTTTTGAGGTTCTAATAGATCCACGTGATTAGTTTTCAAACACTTGGCTACAATTAGTTTTAAATCCACATTAAACCATACAATCAATCCCTCATCAAACAAGTCCTGTTGCACTCAAAAATATAATGATATATTGAAAGGTTATGGAAATATAGGGGTTCATAATTCAGTAACAGCATGAGGTGGACACTGGGGCTTTGGGAGTTAAATATGTTAAAAATAAAAAGGCAATTTTTCTTAGGAATAACTGTAATGTTTTCTCTCAAGGACACATACATGCATTCAACACAAGAAAAAAAAAACAGAATTATTTACAATTTACAAAGAATCACTTCTCTGTGAAAATAGCATTATAAATATGATTTACATAACAAAATAAATATGCAGCTTAGCAATGTAGATTGAGTTTTCTGTTAAAAAATATGTTACAGAACAAAATAGCAATTAGTAATACCTTCACATCTCTGTTGTTTTCTTTTCTTTTGGTTGATTTATTTTTTATTTTAGAAGACCGCTACATAAAAATTATATTAAAAAGTCATTTTCTATTAAATATTTTAACAGTCTAGAATGTCTAGAAAGTACTCTCAGATGAGTCAGCTGTTAATAAAACCTATACAACGATACAGAGCACAATAGCCTCTCCCAATTGAGTGAGAATTTGCATTGATAAAAGTGTGATCAACCATCATCTTACTGTCAAGTCAGTACAATGCTGGTTTTGAGGGGGAATTGCACTCAAACAGTGTCATTTTGCTTATTTTACCATTAAGATACTAAGAAAAAGTGTGTTTTACACTGAAAAAAAATTGAGTGAAATGAGTGAAATCCCCCTTTTATTACAATGTGAACGAGTTAAACTGAAGGTACACCAAAAAGGTATAGAGACCGACCTGAGTAGCAGAGTCACATTCAAGACATCGTGTGCCTGAAATGTGACCATAAAAAGGAGGATCTGTTTGCGGGAATTTGCATTTCATCCAGTATTTGTGAGGATGTATGCATTTTGTACCATTGAGGAATAGTTCAGCCAAAAATAAGAATTCTAACATTGTTCACTCTCCCTCATAAACAGTTCTCAACAATGTCCAACCTTCTGTTTTACATACAAACATAAGTGGATTCACACTGCCACGAAAGTAACATAAAGTAGTTCATCTGAAAAACTCCCTATTGTCTATAGCGCACTCCATATTGTCACATCATTCGCACTTTTTGACGTCAGTCATGCCAAAAGCCAATGTTTGCTGTGTCATCTTGACCACAAATGAGATTTGATAGCTTTGGCAAAAGGGGAATAAATGCCTATTCAAATCAAGGACTAACTTTAATGATAAAAACATAGTTTCGCTAGTTCCGGAAGAAGGGTTTCCATTCATTTTCCCATAGGGATTTCAAAAAAAGTCTTTGTTTAGCCGTTATAAGCAAGCCAACCAGCTATGAGGTGGATCATAACATTACCAACTCTGATTTAAAGCATAAAAAGTATTTGAAAATCTGTCAAAATTACAAAAGGTATGAAAAACTGTGTACAAAAACTGCTTTAGTGAGGGAATGAACTACAATCCCATGAAGCATTGCGAACTAAAATGTAAAACAATGGAGAAATATAGAACTACTCATTTAAAAACGTTGATTATATGTGTGTGCACTGGAAAAAATGCATATATTTACAAACAAAGTATTTTGAGAATGTAGGGAGGCCAACTTGATTACATTATTCGCAGCGCTAACAATATCTTTTGGCACATATTGCTTATTTCGACTCTTAGGTTGGTGAAGTTTTCAACACAGCATCATGGGTAATGTAGTCTTTCACCACAAATTCTGCTGTTAAACACGATTATTTTAAAATATGTGGTCTAACGGCTTCTACAAAAAAAATGCCATTGATTAACAACTTCGCAGCTCACAGTAGGGCTGTCTTTAAAGGTTTATAAGCAATCATTAAAAGTCAATTTTCCCTATGGAGAAACTGAATGGAGTTTCCCTTCTGGAACCCGACCGTTGACTATTGCATATAGTTATCAGTATAATTATCACTCTTGGCCTGAACTGTTGATTGGATTCAGAAGATATTATAATATAGTGCATGACTAACGTGATGCTACTTTTATTATGCTGTTATATCCTTTTTGGCTTTTGGCAGTATAAATGACCATCCACTTTGATGATATAGGAAACAGAACCTTGAACATTCTTTAAAAGTTCTCCAGTGTTCTACTGAAGAAAAAAATAATCCATGTTTGGATGCATTGGCATGAGAGTTAGTTAAAAATAACAGAATTATTATTATGGGACTGACTATTCCTTTAAACATTATTATAATCAAGACTTGATTATTATTATGTGTTATTTGATAGTATTACATCAGAAAATAGCCATACCCCAAGAATGACGTTGGGTTTAGAGTAGGTGATCCAGTGCTTTCCACACACGCGTGTGTCTGTTTGTTCCAAAGCTCCAAAGTTTATACGATTCTTTATAGTCTTGAGTAGATCCAATTTATATTTTTCATGTACTTCATAAACTCTATAATCTGTGTTACAGATTATAAACTCTATAAATCGACAATAATCGGTACTCTCTCTCTCACTCTCTGTATTTTCTTTCTCTCAATGGACATATAAAACTCTAATAAACTGTGGCTAAATATACTGGTAACAAAAGAAAATACGATAAAAACCACAAAGCAAACAACAACGCTGAAGATCCGTAAAACTGGATTACATTCGTGATACTTTTATAACCAAAAGATAAATTAAGAGCAGAGATGCAGGTGTACCTTTTCCCGTTTACATGGTTCATCAGTACTTTCACCGGTACGGTGTTGTGTTGGGAACGTTTGAACAGTCAGCAGCCCATGGTTTAACTGAGGTGGATCTGACAAGGGCTCCGTTCCAAATCTCTGTTTTGGGTCTCTCCACCATCTCCAAGCTGCTCAGAGAATAATCTGCATGGGTAATATACGCTGGAGCAAAATGATGCAATTTGGACCCTTAAATAGATCATTAATGAGGGGGATCTGGAGATGGAGGCCCGTAGAGAGTTGGCACAGAGCCCTGACTAAAGGCAGGGCTCAGCATGAGGTCAAAGCTGAGGTGGGTGAAGGGGTTGGAGGTATCAAAACAGACTGATGGGAAGCACAGCCCCAGTTGGGTACGAGTCCTTCCACAGCATTTAGCTGCCACTGCTGAGCATGCCCAGTAGCTTACTTGGGTCCATGCCCTGCTGGTGGGCCATCTTCTGTACGTCAAAGCCCATGTGCATGAGGAACTGGATAACGTTCATCTCCTGTCCCGTCGACTGATCTCGGATTGTTGGGCACGTCGGGTTGCAGTGAGGCCATGGACAGCTGTCGATCAAGTGCACGGGACAGCCTTTGGGAGGTGATTTATTATTTCGGCTACTTTCCTGTAGACTGCGATCCCAGCAGTGGAGCGCTCTGGGTAAAGACGTGCCCTTGACTTGAACATCAGTCCAGTAACTACAATAAACACAAGAGGGCAGAGCTACTCAATGAGTGTCCCATTCATCTCACTAGTGCATCATGGGAAAAATAACACTTCAAACATGATTTAATAGATTCCCAGTACCCTACTATTTACTTACAATATACTGTTTTTAACAAACATACTCTTCGCACAATCCTTTCGTCTATGTAGGCCTCCATTGTCACTGTAGCTTGCACGCGTTCTGGTCTGTTCTGTTCTGTTTATACAGTTTTTCGTTGACTACCTTGTGAATCGACACCCCCAGGGCATGGCTGCCACCTTGTGGAAGAACTAATTACTGCATAAAAAAAAAACGGTGGTGCACGTACAGTATGCACACACTCTTCTGATGACGAAATTCGCATCACTTGCACTGTACAATGGCCCTCTCGTGAAGTACACTTTGGCCTTAACTCAATTTCCTTTATTTTTGCATAAACCTTGGGTGGTAATTATTTATACAAGGAATATTATGACGTGTTCGTTGCCAGAAGAAAACTCAAGACTGCAATGGAGTTATTTCACACTGATATAAAGGAGAACTGCACACTAGGTCCTTTTTAATCATATATAATAAGCTGCAAATAAATGTTTCATCCTGATCACTGTAGAAGTTTATTAACTGCACTTTATTTATAATATTATTTAACCAACTTGAAAAGTGATACAAATCTACTCCTGATCTACAAGTAGAAATGAGCAAAATCAAAGAGATCACTTACTTTCTTGTTATGAATTCATGCGAAAGGCAGGCTGGAGCAAACATGGCACTGGAGGTGAAAAGCAGATCATCAGAATCAGCGAAAAAGCATTCACTTCAAATGAGCATTCATGCTATCTTCACGAGTCTCTGAAGGGCCGGTCATACTTACGGGACATCCTTCAGAGTGTTCCTCAACTCTGTCCCCAGGTTCTGAATATAGCGCCACTGGCCCTCCTGAACCGGCTGACCCGTCAGATGAATGTTGTCCACTGTTAGCTGGGCTTCATCAAACAGCCACTGTACTACAAACACAGGACCTGTGATACAGAAACATCACACTTGGTTAATAAAAAGCAACCAAGTTCAATAGTGTTTATAAATAACTATGTGGATGGTGCCTGTCCTCACGTTTAATGGTAGGATAAACTTTATATCCAAAGAAGCAGTTCCATTCTTTTCCTTCATAAGCCTGTCGGCATCGCTCAGGTACAACGCCTCCCCAGTATCTGTTGACACAAAGTTCATTACATTCCTAAATGTCTAATAGGTACGAGGAAAAAGGCTTCTTCACATCAAGACGAATAGTCGGTTCGATTTTAATTTGAATGAATGGCTGTTAATTTGTCTGTTCAGATTGATACAAACATTTCCATGCTGTCAATGAGTTTTTTTCTTGTCTTTGTACTCTTATACTCTGTTGTTTGAAGCGAGCATAGCGAATAATAAAAAAAAATGAACGGCTGTTTGAAAACATGTAAATACTGTTTGACCTTCTTCACCGTGAAAAGTGAGTTTCAGAAGTAGAAAATAGTGCAGCGCGGCTCGTATGTCTGCTTTCTCATAAGCATTTTCATTCAGTCATTTACTTTCACAATATTCTGAAGAAAAAAAAAATCGTATGTGAAAATCACACCGAAATTTCAAGACGAACAGGACTTGGTGTGAACACCAGCTTGGTGAGCTTGGTGTAAAGCTGCTTTGCCACAATTTGCATAGTAAAAAGCGCTATATAAATAAAGATGACTTGACTTGACTTGAACAGGACTTTAGTTAGTTAGGTCCGATTTTCACAATCAGCGCCCACGTTCTGTTCGCCGATGAAGTGCCGGTCTGAAAACCAGGTGTGCTCAGGCATTGTTGGCACATTGTTACTTTGATGCAACTGAAAACAACTGCACCATTGACCAACAAAAACCTGGTCTAAAGTCAATGCTGCAGTATTTACGCTCTTGTAGGGGCGCGCAGCAGCACACAAACTTGCCAAATATTACATATGGATTAAGGATTGCAATGAAAAAGATTATTATAGTGTGCATTAAGATAAAAAATGCCTGCATGTCATAATAGACAGTGATCGCATATATCAGAATTACCTACTTAAAGTAATGACGAATGAAATTGCTAATTGTTTGACCAATCGTGGCAATACACACATGTATGTAAACTGACACGTCAGGCTGGGGGTGTCTATTTTCCACTATGTAAATGGCAATCTGCCATGGTGCAAACACACCTGGCTTTTTAAAGACTTAGGAGATGACACTCGTTATGACCTAAACCCACCCATGACTCATTAAGAGACTAGCTTCAACCCTTTTGGACCACGCGCCTGGTGCACCGACCATTTCCGTCGTTAAACTAGCAAAAGTGCACCTGTGCCATGCGCTTTAAGATCATGCACTTAGATTGTGAAAATAGCGCCCTAAATGTGCAAAATCTATTTTGAAGGTGTGGAATGAGTCCTCTTTAAAAATCAAGTGAAAATACAGCAAATTGCATGCAGACATTGCACATCATCAGGCTATGCAGAGTTGTAGACAGTCAGTCACAGAGCACCACAAACAAACAGCATCCGCCTTTTACAGTTCCTCCTGAACCAAAACAATGAGCTTATAGTGCATTCATGCCATGTCGTAACGGTAATTTAGAGACCCCAACCCGTGATGCTGTTCATGTCCTCAGACTCGGATTTATGTGTTTCTATATCAACACTATCAATGACGAAATGAATCTGCAGCAGTCAGGTGCTACAAGTAAAAACTCTGTAAGTTGTTTACATTCATTATTATTGTAATGTTATGTGATTTGAGACATGAGTTGACTTGACATTGTCGCTTGTGACACTTTGCAGACTACTCTGGCTGTGTGCATTCATGTGTTTAAAGGAGGCATTGCTTTGGAGACGCTTGGTTGGGATCTCATGCTTTCAAAACTAGCTTGCTATTGCTGGCCTCTCGGAAATTGCCTACCCTATCTTTACTGAGAAACCTAATATTCTTACTTGATTCCCCTCTTGATGACCTCTGTGGGTGCACAGTTGATGGTGTCCACACAGTCAGTGCAGCGGTACTGTTTGTTGTCCAAGAACCAGCCAGAGTCAGACAGACCCCTGACCTGGATGCTTGTGTGACCCAGCTCCTCCAGGAGCTCAGATACTGGATCCACGTTCAGCAAAACCCCAGTGCCGCCCGCACTGTGGACAAGACGCACACATTTAGTCCACATCAGTCACAGACATCAGAGTCAGAAACTGTGGTCTGTAATATGGACCCACCTGCTTCCAGCTAACAGCAGTATCTTGGCATTGTCCAGACCCTTGGTGAGCAGGTCCTTCACAACTTCCTTTATAATCAGTGAACCCATGAACGCATAGTTATCTGAACACAATAAACAACCAATTAATGAATGGCTAGTGCCAACTTTTATAACAGAAATAAAAAAGTTTAAGTAGATGTTGGAATGCCACTACAAAAAAACTACAGAACAGTGATGGTATAAAGTGTTTTGTGTCATTAATTTTTTTTTTTAAAGACATTAAGACCTGGTTTCACAGACAGGGCTTAGATTAAGCCAGGATTAGGCCTTAGTTATATTAGGACATTTAAGTAGCTTTAATAAACATGCCATTAAGGCCGTTCACACCAAGAACGATAACTATAAAGATAACTATAGCGATTACTAAATTTACGTCCACACCAACTAACAACAATGGTCTGTTTATTGGAAGCCCAGTTTTAAACATGTTTTTGCTGTTCTTGTTGCATTTACACGGCTTTAACCAGCAGATGTCCTCCGCATGCTATGTTACGAGTGAATAGCTAGTGTAATCGATCTAATCTAACACTGAATTTTGCTGACGAAGTCAATAGAGTGGAATAAAAACAACACCTAATCTTTTTCACTGTAACTTCAAAGGAAGCAAGGCAATGTTGTTGAAACTAGCGCTGGATACCTGAGGTAATTTTATGTTACACTGTTTGTTAGTCTAGCATAATGATCTCATCGTTAATACTTCTCACCATTTGATCGATTGTTTTCCATACATCCATTTTCTTTAAAGTATCCTTTAACGTTATAGCGTCGGTATGGACAGTGCCATTCTTTTCTATTTAGAACTACATCTTTATCGTTTTCTTTATAGTTATCATTCTTGGTGTGAACGGGCCTTTAGAAGAAAACATTACTGGTGTGCATCTTGAGACAAAACAATGGCTCTGACGTATTTGAATGTGTCCGTGAAAGTTGCTTTCAGATTGATAATAATAAGAAATGTTTCTTGAGCATCAAATCAGCATATCAGAATGATTTCTGAAGGACACTGAAGACTGGAGGAATGATGCTGAAAATTCAGCTTTGATCACAGGAATAAATACATTTTACAATCTAATCACATAGAAAATATTTATTTCATAAATTGTAATAATATTTCACAATATTGCCGTTTTTACTGTATGTTTGATCAAATAAAAGCTCCATTGCTGAACAGAAGTTACTTCTTTCAAAAATTATTTTAAATTATTATTTATACTGTAGGGTAATCTGGGACCGTTAGTGAAAAAACTTCCTATAGCATTCCTATAATATTTAGTACCTCATTTATATTATTGTGAATATATTCCATTAATTTCTGACACTGTGTCTAACCTGACTAAGGTCAAATGGACGAAGCAAATATCCCACATTTTATTAGTAACATTAATAGTGAAGAATCTTAAGTATGTTTAATTTTTTTCAAAATCCAAAAACATTCACGTTTTTCAGGGTTGAAGGAAAATAATCTTTTCAATGTGGTCTCACAGGCATTTGGACCCTACTGTATAACATGGTGCTAAGTATATCATGTTTTTATAATTATAATATAATTTGAGTCTTACTTTGATCAGTTTTTGGTGTGGCTCCACTCCATACATCACTTGAGCAATATGGGATGAACCTGAAAGAGATAAACACAAAGTCCTCAGCTCCAAACCTGTACCAACATAACAATTATGAAAACCACCCTGTTTCATCCAAAGCGAAGAAAAATAATATCTACACAAGTATTTGCAGTGGGATACTCACACCATGTTGGCATTCCACCAGTGTGGGTTTTCCTCTGGAAGTGAAGACAGTATTCCTGTGCCTGAAGTGAAAATCAAAATATACAGAACTATGAAATAGTGGAAAATAACAGAAATGAGAATAATCTTTGGATAACTGTTTTGAAATATAGTTCATCTATGTTTACTGTGCCAACAATTTAGGCCTTAAGTCTCTTTAAGGGTTTTCACTATTGCCTATGGAGGACCAGGAGTGCCAAAAAATAAATAAAACGAAGAATCAATTAATTCATTTAATAATTAACACATTAAAATCTATATAAATAAATCACTTTTATATAGGCAAATAAATAGACATATTTAAAGTTGTTTATTTAATTCCTGTTTTTAAATGTGGATTAATAGAACAATTAAAAAAATACATTTGTAAATCATTTTAAATGGCTTTTTAAATCGCTTTTTAAAAAAGGATTCGCCAAATGTTTTTCTTTATCCATTTGTCAATCGAGTGCTAAAATGCCTTTGGACAGACACACGTGGGAGCAACCAATCAGCTTTCGCCTCAATTTGAAGAGCCGACCCTCTCTACAAGAGTTCGAGCAACGCGATCACTCAAAGTGTCAGGCGAATCTGAACGTGTTTGGAGAGGTTAGAATGGTTTTCGGTGACACAACAATACATCCTGCTGTCTCTTCTGCCGGTACAACCAACGACTGGTGTTGTTCGAGAATGCTTGGAAGTTCAACCATAGCGTGAGGACCGCGGAGTCGCTGAATGACCTCAAACTGAACCCAAACCCGTCCATTTATTGTACAACCACAATATATTATTGTCTTCCCTCAACTGAGAAACTCTTTTACATAAAAATGATAATCGAGAGGAGAATTTCTTTCGCAAAATTCAGCTAAAGCTAACAAATCATCTACAATACTTCTAAAAACACATTTAGCTTCGCCTGACATTTTGCGTGATCGCTTTGCTCGAACTGTCTTTAGAGAGTCAGCTCTTCAAATTGAGGCGAAAGCTGATTGGTTTTAGCACTCGATTGACAAATGGATAAAGAAAAGCATTTGGCAAATCCTTTTTTAAAAAGCCATTTAAAATGATTTACACATGTATTTTTTTATTGTTCTATTAATCTACGTTTAAAAACAGGAATTAAATAAACAACTTTAAATATGTCTATTTATTTGCCTATAGAAAAGTGATTTATTTATATACATTTTTATGTGTGAATTATTAAATGAATTAATTGATTCTTCGTTTTATTTATTTTTTTGGCACTCCTGGTCCTCCATAATTGCCATCATGCAAGTACAGCTCCTATCATTTTGAATGGGGAAAACATCAAATTCTCCAAAACTGTTCACCAAACTCATGATTAAATTTCATATTTGTCCTAGGGTCCATGGGTAGTTATGGCCTAATGGTGAGGGAGTTGGGCTTTTAACCTGAAGGTTGCTGGTTCGATTCCCACGCTGAAATTGAAAGTGGGGATTGTGAATGAACAGCACTCTCTCCACCTTTGATACCATGACTAAAGTGCCCTTGAGCAAGACGCCTGACCCCTAATTGCCTCACTTGTAAGTTGCTTTGGATAAAAGCGTCTGCTAAATGTAACATGCAATGACTTTACCAATTGGCTTTTTTATTTAGAAGGTGGCACATGAGTGCACCATCTTTGTATATCAAAAGTCTTTGGTGTGAATAAGCCTTTTAGTGATACTATTAGCAGTGACTCTTTTTTGGCATTTCTAACCTGTCTTGGTTTGTGGCCATTTGGAGGAGCTCATGAGTCTTCTCATGGTCTCGTATCTGCTGTCACAGTTCTCTTTGTTGAAGCAGTACCAGCCACCTGCACAGAGACATCAACGGTCATGAAATAACGGTCTGAATTCTACAGAAGATATTCTGATGACTGAAAATATCACACTTACCCTCCAGAAATATTAACCACCTCCTGCTTCCTTTGGACTCCTTCAGGTAGTACCTACAATAAAGCAGACTGCCATTAAACCCATACTTACACACTATATATATGCAAAGCACTGCCATCTGTTCTTACGTCAGTTATTCATTTATAACACTTGTAGTGTAACTCAAATCTTAAAATTATTTTTAAAAATCTATTTGCCGATAATAGAATGCGAAACAATGAAGTGTACTTAAAGAGAGTACACTTTCTTAACACAACTTAATTTACTTTAAAGTGCATGTGAAATCGGTTTATTCATCTTTTGACATGCACTTATTTTCATGTGTTGACTAACATACTAAAGCACATGTGAAATAAATATTTTAATTGAAACTGTTATTTGATATTACATTTAAATTGAATATATTTTAATTGGTGAAATGTGTATTTACAAACATTTAAATATTTGACACAAGAAATGACATACAAGTATGTTTTAGATACACTTAAAGGGATCGTTCACCCCAAAGTGAAAATTCTGTCATTAATTACTCACCGTCATGTCGTTCCACACCCGTAAGACCCTCATAAATTAATATTTTTTTTGGATGAAATCCGAGAGCTCTCTAACTCCTCCATAGAGATTCTACATCGGAACGCCGGCTCAGTATTGGCCGATGCTTTTCAATACTGGGTCGGCGTTCAGGCGTAGAACCTGGAAAGCGCTGCGCTGTATGTACAACACAAACAGCGTATGAGAATGATAGGGAAGAGAAGAAATTGTTGAATAAAGTCACAAAAAATATTCTCGCCGCATCATAACATTAAGCTTGAACCACTACAGTCACATGGACTATTTTAACGATGTCTTGAATACCTTTTTTGGGCCTTGAAAGTGGGAATTACATTGGAGGTACCTTTCGGATTTCATAAAAAAATATTCCGAAGATAAATGAAGGTCTTACGGGTGTAGAACAACATGAGGGTGAGTAATTGATGACAGAATTTTGATTTTTGGGTGAACGAACCCTTTAATTTCTACTTAAGTGGGTCAAAAAAGCAAAAGTTCACACAGAAATATAACTTAAAACTATAATAAATGTTCATTAAATTGCAATAAATATACAATGAAGTGTCTGAACCTCACTTTGCACATTAGTATATTCTTTTAAAAGTACATTATTTCAATAATAAGTGCATTTCTTCTTTTTCACAAGTGCAATGTTCACTGTATCCACAAGAGGGCGTTCAGCCATTGTGTAAACTCAGTCCAACTCAAACTTCATCCCTTTTTGATTGTGAGAGAAAAGTTACAGTTGTGGCACAGCTTGTTACTTTGAGGGGCATCAGTCTGCCATAATTAAAGACAGCTTCAATTCGGATCCAATTGATGCCACCGGTGACCACATTTTTGGCATATGGTGCACATTTCTCACTATTACCCACCTCGCCACTATTTACACGCTAGCGACTTATGTTCATTACACTACAGCTCATAAAGCTGAGGCTGCAAGTCTGATAGCTCTCATAAACTTAACACGAACAAATTAGGATACATCTGATCCTAAAACCTTTTCGGTAGTATCCAGGAATGACCTGTGGAATCCTTCTATGTGAAACAGCCAATCAAACTTCTCCTGCGGATCTGAGCGAGAACACGGGCCCGTGCCAAAAAACATCGCAGCTTCGGTGCATTAGAGAGCGTCAGCATGGAGTCTATGCCAGCGCTGATTCCCTGAAGCTAATATATAAGAACTGCACTTATAAAGTGATGATCAATTAATGCATGTTTGTTACTAAAAATACACATTCCATCATTTTAGTTGTCAGTGTCAACTATTCAAATCTTATGCAGAGATTGAGAGTTTTTAAATGTAACAATTATTGATGATTCTTATAGCAGCAGATTTGCATGAATATAATAAGTTTTATATGAGAATGATGCTTGAAAGTAGTGCGAGTTTGTTAACTATATAGCAAAAGCGATTAAAGAGCTTCCTTCACAAGATAAATAAACAGATTTATAAGATATATCCTATTGATTATGTGTAGAAATCACTGTTGCTGTTATTATAGATTATTTTGCACTTTCAGCATCAGCCGGCAAGGAAAGAGTACTTACACACAGCTGGATCACATTTTCTACTTCTGTACATCTGTCCCCACTTTTATATTCTACAAGAGCCTAAATTTTTAACTTCAGTGCTTAAGATTTCAATTTAAAACAGCAGAGGCTCGGGTATGTCGTGTAATGATGTCTTGTGTCTAATAAATTATTCATATTGTTTAAAAAAATGCACATGGCGGTCATTTTGTAGTGTCTAAACCCAACATACTGACTCAATATCATAAAACGTGACAATAATCAAGCATGTGCTCTTATTAGCTTACACTGGAATTCCAATATTGGGCAATTTAGCCAATTAGATCGTATTGTTTCGACCTTGGGAGGTCTTGGATTGAGTTTTAGTGACCAGGTAATGGAGAAGGGATGCATTTAACAACAAAACGCTCTTCAGTTCAGTACTTGGGGGTTGAGGCGGGAGGGATGTGAATTGATCAATGGAAACCCAATGGTTGGCAATGCCAATGGTGGTGCTTTTGGACTTGTTCTGATGTTTGCAGAGACAAAGTACTGTGAGTATAACATAAAAATAAAATTTATATTAATTCTGAATGATCAGCAGTGGCAGGTGTACCAAAACAAACTGGAGGGATGTCACTGAATTTTATATCTCATTTGCACATCAACTCACATGCAGATATTGTACAGCACCGCCACTGTAAATCCTGGATCACATATTTCCCTCTAACTGTACTCAAGTCCCACCCACCTGTCACTGGATTACTACGCTTCTCAACCTGATCCTGACATATTTGCTCTGACGACACCTTACATTTGTATTATTGGATTAGTATTAACATTAATGCTTTAAAACCAACAGGTCTTTCTCCAGATAAATGGATCACACATTTATATCTCAAACCATTCAAATGAACAACTTAATTACCATAAACATTTAAGCAAAACCAATGTAATGCAAAAGTCAAAGCTCTTTAAGCACATGGAGTTGAAAATCTAGAAGCAATGACAGAAATTACAAGGTAAGAATTAAGGGGGAAAATGGTCCCAATGCCATAGAGGAATGAGATTTGTTCCCCCAAAGAACCAGTTTTTAGTGTGAAGAATATTTTAATACTCTAAAGAACCTTTTGTTTGGAAAGATTCTACGGATGTTAAAGGTTCTTCGTGGAACCCTTTATTTTTAAGAGTGATGATGTTAATGTAGACTTTATAGCTTAAAATCTATGGTAACCATCAAATGCATAGTTTGAAAGACCGATGCATAATAAAAATGATGTAAGGAACTTCTATTATAATGTTAAAATTAAGATAAGACATTGATGGCTCAGTTTTACAGTAACAACAATAACGGTGGAGACGAGAACGCGCCTTGATGATGATGTCCAATAGGCACCATAAAGGCAGCCCACAGGGTTACCTAAAGTTTGTGATTGGAACCGGCCCGCTGTCTTACCCTGCTGGGGTCCCGTCGTTACAGGTGACTGATGTATTCTCCAGGAAATGTAACTTCATGTCGTAGTCGAGCTTCTGGGCCGAGCACGGGTAGAGAGACTGCGCGAGGTTCTTCACCTGAGTCATGAAATTGTCCATGTTTTCTTCCACGGCTGTGAAATCCAGTGAGAAGCTCTCGGTGGTCTCGGCGCGGTCGCGGGAATGCGCGGAGGGCAGCGCGCGCCGCGGCTGCGGGTTTCGACCTCCGCGGAATCTCCGCGCGCCGAGCGCGCCGGACTGAATCAATCCCAGCATCACAGCCCAATGAATGACACTCATCACCCGTAAGCTCCTCTGCGGCCGCCGGCACTTCATCACGCTCTCCTCGAAATCCTGAGGTGCAAATCTGCACTTAAGAAGTTACTCAAAATTCAAAAGCGAACAGCAACGCAAAGCCAAAGTGTGTTGAACAGGTGAGCTTTCCCAATGCAAAACTTCGAAGTCCTTTCAGGCTTTTTTCTTTTAAATGTTCAAAATGCTGCCTTCACTATGAAAGCTGAAAGTGGCGTGCTCTTCTGTTCAATACCGGTGTATTTAACCGCTCTGGGGTTTAACCCTGCTCTCTTTCCCATGAACCAATCGCTGTGGAGGGCAGTGCAACAGGGCGTGATCCAGTCACACTGATCTCTGTCCTTTTCATTTATTGGAAAAAAAAAAAAAAATGCCCATAGTTTGGTCTTTTTGATCTGTGATATTTTTCTTGATGTGGTAGTTTTTATTGGCGTTGTTTCGTAATCCACGCGAATTTATAGAGCGAGAATAAGACTTTTCTGACACTCGTGCGTTGGAAAAAAATATAAATATACAACCAGAATAGCGTGAGAATCTACAAGCGGCGGAGGAACTTGCGCACAATAGCACACGGGCTTACAATTTTATATAGGTTATTTATAATTTATTCGTTGTTGACTAGCTTGGTTTGGGATGGGGGACTTTAAATATTAGTACAACTTAAAATACGTGTCACGAATTTAAAGGTCAGTGTCAGAAGTCTTTTGAGAACAAATCCTACTGGTTATTATTATTATTATTATTTACTTCCATAATAACTTTACATTTTTTGTCAGTATATGAGATTCCGCTAGTTTTTTTTTTTTTTTTTATCTACTGGGGCCTCTGGAGATCAAAGGAGTCAGTCATCACTCCTCCACCCTCCTGAAGCCCCTTCCAGACTTTCCCTCCGCTGTATATTTGGAGTCGGAAGGGAAACCCGCACCTTACAGGAATGCTCCCTTTTTGTGGGTAAATTAAATGTTTCATTCTATGATGCAGTATAATTCGCTTTTTAATCGCGGTGTCAATCAAACAAACGCACACTTTTCGTTACCGCAGCTCAAAGCTGCTTCATCCATCCTTGTTTTCGCTTCTTTCTCCCTTTTAACAGTGATGTCTTCATTAAGCGTTTCACACATCGCGTTAATGTAATGGGATTCGCTGGATTCCTGCTCCGGCCATTAAGCGGCTATTGAGCGGTGAGATAAAAGGGTGTCAAGTGGCTGGTGTTAACGCGACACTTAACTTTACACAAGCCTGTTGTTTCAGACCAGTGCTCTCACTTTTATGCATGCAGTGCCGTGGAAACGGGGGAATTCGCCCATTGGCGTCGATTCATTCCGTCACTTACCGCAAGTCTTCTTTTGTTCGGATGCTAAACACTGGAAGAATAGACCAGTCATCCTCTATTCAGACGTAGATACATGGGAGCATCAAACACTCAAGCCCATAGGTAGGTCCGTCCAAAAAGTATGTGGACACTTGAGGTTAAATTAAAAACATAAATAAAAATAAACCGTAATGGCTTTATATTTGATCGTGTAATGCTACTCTTGAAATAATAAGCATTAAAGTGTTCAAAAAAGGCCACTTTAATGGATCATTAATGTGATTTTCTACTCAGGACACCTGTGTGAGCTTGAGAACTGTCTTCATACAGCCGCTAAAATTATTGCCACACCAATTACGTGTATGAATAAATATGTTTAAATGTTTTGTTGGCGTATGTTTTAAATCCATAAAGAAAATGCATGATGCAGGCAATATATACACTTTAGTCAACAATGTACGGCGGCCGAAATAGCTCAATGCGCTGCAAATTAGAAAACACATGCACAAATAGAGAAAAACACCAACAAATTAAGAAAACATGGTCATTAGTTTAACAACACATGTGCTGCAAATCCTCACAACACAAGCAAACACAGAAACACACTGCAAAAAGTACAAACCACAACGGAAATGTTTCAAGGGGACCCCAAAAAGTGACGTTTGCTTAATTTGTTGGTGTTTTTTTCTATTTGTTTTCTTAGTTTGCAGCGCGTTGAGTTCTCTCGGCCACCGTAACAATGAGATAAACCAATTCCTACGTATTTTACGAGGTGGCTTATTCGCACGACCTCACTCGTATGAATTCATACGATTTGTAAACCCCAGTGCCAGGTACGAATTCATACAAATTTTTCAACTCATAAAATGTACAATTTAGCAAAAAAATATAATCGTGGAATTATAAGAGTGAGGTCGTACGAAATAGCCACCTTGTAAAATACGCACGAATTGCCGTGAGATGAGGTTAGATAAATACGGGAGAAATGGCACTACACATTCACATGAACGATAACAACACCAAACAATGAACGGACAGAACTCAAAACTTTAGGGGCCTTTATATACACCGTTTTATAACATAAACTTTGCATATGTTTTGTCCGTTCATTTACAAGACAACTGCGTTTTTGAGGGTCTAAAAATGGAGACTTTTTAAAATGTGTTTTGAAGTTTTTTTGAAAACAATACTGTTATCGTCTCTGTGTAAACATCGAAAATGTGAATTTGTTAAAACGGTGACTTCATGCACTTGTGAAGTTCAGTCTAAAGGCGCGTAGTGTTTCTTTACAAAGTGACGTCGCCATCTACTGGCCTGGTATGAATATTACAGTGATTTTAGTCGTTTTCGTGGATCCGTGTGAACGGGATCATTTTGCCAATGTTGTCACCTGTACGCGAAAAATGCAAATAAAAAACATTTTCCGCCTTTAGTATATTATTGTTATGTTAACGGTACGATAATTAACAGAAGAAGAACAACGTAAATCTATTAGCAACCATAGTAACAAACAAGGATGAGAACTGCAACTGGAACATGGAAAACAAAACTAGAACCTGACCATTACAGTGATAGGCTTTTTAATGTTTTTTAAATTATTTACAAACTACTTTTTAATTTCTTAATAGCATTATGTGCTTAAAATATTTGATGAAAATAATATATGCAAAATGTAGGCTATAAACAGAGCAGAATAAATGGATAACTGGCCTTGCTTTTCTATTTATATTTGGTATATTTTCTGCACCATAGAATGGAATAGAATCATAAAAACACCCAAGCCAATTTTTCTTTAGATATTAAAGGTTTAGGTCACATAAAAATTCAAAATTAAATTATTTTACCCTGCATTTGGTTCCAAACCTGATCAAAAAAAAAATTTTTAATAAAATGTGAAATTCCAAAGACTTTCACAAATATTCACAGATATTTCTGTAAGGGTAAAAGTAAATTAATAAACTCTTAAAATGCATTTTTCCAATGAATATGCATCTTACCGTCATGCCAAGCTCTGAAGTATTTTGATGAATCATGAACAACTGAGTCATGTAAATTCATTGGAACCTCAGCCTTGTTTTTATCTGCATAAAATTCAGTATGCCGCCTAAACTGACTAAGTCAGGTGGGTTTGGAATGACAGAGGGTGAGTACATCATGACACGCTTTCCGGTTTTTGGGTGAACTATCCTCTTAAAATTCATTTGTGGTGAAAGTATAGAAAAGCGAAGATGATGTACTGCACACGTCACACAGCTCTTCATGTTGAGCTATAGCAATAGAATGCAGTGGCGGGATCTGTCTACATGAGGTCACACCAGCAGGACTGATGGTATTCATTGAGGAACTTCAAACAGATGTTTGTACAGATTAGAGCATGTGGTGGACTCAGAAGGAAAGGGTCTGTCCCTGATTGAGACTAGTCACTTTGACCCACACACATCATCTTTGGAACTGTAGTCATTAAATCACTCACAGATGGATCTTTACTTCTGCTACACCTTCTCCGGGGGCCCGTCACACATGGTAACACGACATTGGGGATAGCGTTACTCTTGTGGGAGTTACTCATCACAGGAATGAACAGATCTTTGCTGTAACTCATCAGAGGTGTTCTATGAGGAACACCTAGATATGCGTCCAAGTGAGTCAATCTAAGAATTCTGACACTTGAAATCTATGAGCTGCTATGTTCATTTCTAACTTTTTTTTTTTCTCTGACCCTTCTCCCCTGTCAAAGTCAAAGGCTGTCTTTTATCTCCAATCGGTTGCACGTGCCCTCCACAGATCCACAGGTTTCACTGCTAAACTCTTGCTTGGCAGAGCTGCTTACATGAGCACCATGTAAGTCAAATCACAAAGAGTGTGACACTAAGAGAGTGAAGACAGCTTTAAATCAAACCCTGTTTTGTGATCTATTCATTGATGCATGTTATTCCAAATAATATAATTTCAAGATGGGGGTTCCAATGAAAATGACTGATTGGTTGATGACACCACAAGATTACCTTCATTAGTGACTCTGTCATGAAAAATTACATGGAAAAATTTGTCCATTTCTTACAATAAGATAATTCTTACAACAATCAGTTACTAGTAAAACATAATATAATGAAATATCAGAGATTTTATGTTGCTTGTGAAAAAAAAAACATTCATTTCTTCAAACATTCAGAATACATCCCAACTAAGTTGCATCCATGGAGAAAAAATATTTCCTGCCCCTATATTGGTGCACTCGCAGGACAAAAATGTGCAAAGATTATGCCTTTAAGGTTCCATCAGCTTGTCACTGGGGCAGTGGAAAAGTAAGCGTTATTTCAAAAAAACGCTTTTGGGCATTGTTGATATTTGAAATAAACCCACCCCTCTCTTGATTGATCCGCCTCTGAAACCAATCCTAACCACCCTGCTCGGAGTCGGTGTCGAACCCCTATTGCCGGTATGTGAGGCGAGTGCACTAACAATGACAATATACACTACTCACACTAGCTGGCCACTGTTACACATGCAATGCGAGAGTGGATATCTGATTATCACAGCTGACGTAACAAAATGCTTTGCGAAAAATAAACCGAAGATGATGAACGAATGACAAGGAAGGACAACAAATGAACATACAGTACACAAGAGTAAATAAAAACAAGTCTTCATTGTTAGTCGCCAACAGAACATCAGCTCCAGACAATCGTGACACTCAAACTCAGAGTTACTCACATGTGAAGCGGAATCAAAGTCTGTTTTCAGGCCTCTCTCCAGCGCTGGGAAGCTTTTCTAATTTTAACGTCTGTCCTAAAGCTCTTGCCCAGTCATAACCCTTCATTCCAGTGATACTCTTTTGAGCTTCTCTCTTTTATATTGTGTCTCATCTCCATCTTAGTATATAAGGTACAAAGACGTCTCTTTGAAGGTACTGCCCCAATTTTAAACTGATGTAACATCAGGTGAACTCAGGCCCTGTTTACACCTCGTATTAAGATGTGTTTTGGTCGATTGGATCACAAGTAGACGAAGGAGATACATTCCCGTTTAGACCTGGTGTTTTAATCCATCTCTTTTGTCTTGATTTCTTCGAGGGAAGGATCTATTGGGCTTTTTCAGATCTTTTGATACATCTAACTGACGTAATTTACATATGAACGTGAAAGGAGATGACGGAAAAACATATAGAGAGCAGCAGCGTTTATTTTTGCTCTGACAGCCGCAAGAGGTGTCGCTAGTGTGTGTTAGAAATCAGGAATGGTTAGAGAACATTTTTCTTTAGGTTTTTCGTCTTCAAACTAAACGTAAATCTTCAGCCAACAAAGTTTAAATCCCATCTGGTTAGCGCTCTTCCCATAATGTCTACGCATTAGGTGGTGGTCTTTTGTGAGCGTCTACACTTCGAAAACAATCCAGTCAAATGTATTTTCAACTACTTCTGGAAGTGGTTGAAAGTGGACAAGCTCAAAACGCTTTAGACACTGTTTACACCTGTATTAGGTTTCGTCTACTTGTGATCCGATTGACCAAAATGCATCTTAATACGATGAATCCTTGAAACCCCACCACCATTTTGAAATACATTGAACTTCGTCGAGTGGGCGATGGAAGTTTACTTGGACAGACCCTTGACACCTCGATTTCTTGCAGCTTAAGCAATGACGAGTGAATGAGACAGAGGGAAGGATGTAAAAAATTGGACTTGGATGCAGCCGAGAACAATCAGTGAATTACAAAAGGGAACAGGAACAATACAACCCTACAAACTAAAAGTCCATATACAAAACAAGAGCACAAGGACTCTTTAAAGTATAATATTTGCACATTTTTTTTTCTAAGAGTGTAACAGGAGCTAATCAGTCAAACTCTCTTACTTTAAACCTCTCTAAACACCTGCCACCATTCTGCTATGAAACGCCCACTCTTCACAAACAAATCAATTTCCAATGGCAAAAAAAGAGGGGGAAAAAATCTACTATTGAATATATTGTTTCATGTGGAAACATGTCAGATTACAGAAGTAAAATGAGCTGCAAATGGTGCTTCATGTTGACTTCATTGCTCTTCTTCAGTTTTTCTAACCCGGTTTTATCCATCCTTACTTTGGATCTGCTTATTTTCCTCAATTCTCATATCTCCTACGCAGCTAGTTAAAAGAGCCCATCCACAATCATCAAATTCTTCTCGCTGGAACTGTTAGGTCAAGTTACATCAAAGAGATCAAGAGGGATCAAGCTCTTAATAGGGACAGGCTCCAGCTCCCATCATCAGAAACAGGTGGAAGCCCTCATTCCTAGAACAAAGCAGAGATCACCATCTATAAAACCTTTGTAATTCACTAAGAAGTTTCTTTAACAGATTTCTTTAAAGTGACACCCAATTTCGAGGGGCGGGTCGAGTTCCAGTATAGTTTCAGGGTTAAGTGTGCATGATTCGCAAGAGTTAGCATCACACTCGAGTTTGACTCTGCATTTGATGGTGTTAATCTACAAAGAGCTCGAGTATGATAATCCATTAAAGCCTGGAGAGTCTGAATCAGTAATGTGGTGTAGTACTCGAGTGAAAAATCCTGCAAAGCATTATGTGTTGCAATACAACTATGACACAAAAGCAAACAAATGGCACATTCTGTGCTCCATTAATGTGTTCTGTGTGCACTCCATTGAATCAGTAAACAAACTCGACCATAAACATAAGTCATGAGGTGCCATCTAGGAAGTGGACTTCAGTAGAGAAGAAGCAGGAGACATCTGTCAAACAGGCTCTCCTTTCGTAACCAGAGTGTCTCTATTGGTTGCAGATGATGCCCCATTTCATGAAGGAAGACTAACTACTTCAAGACTGTGCAGCTTTCCTTTCCCGTACCCTGGCATAGAGAGATTATGGGAGTAAAGTTGACAGCTTGTATACTAGTTCAAATGGGAGATGACTAATTTGTTTGTATGGATAATTTGTTTGTGTGGATGTGGCTATTCAGAACTGGACTCGTACTTGGTTGATCTATGTCAAGGGTGGATAAACAGGCAGAAGAATCTTTAAAGCAGCAGATCAAATCCTGTTTTATTTTAACCATTTGTCTGTTAGTATTAGTAATTTTTAGCAGAAGCCCCTTATTTTCTGAGATAGCCAAGTAAAACCACATCAAATGTGCTCCTGCGCCATATTTTCCAGTGAAAAGAGTTTTGGTCGGCCTGCACATGTGCGTAAGTCTACAAAATGCTGTGGGCCCCTTCAAAATGACACAACTGAGCCCCAAAGCGCCACACTCTTGCCCTCTCGTATAGGTGGATATAAGAAGAGGGTGGAAAGCAAATATTAGCTTCACATTTTTTGATTGCCATTGTCCTCATCTGACACTGACTATTCTCAGTCTAAAAGACTTTGGTCACTGAATCTCAATTGTAAAATTCAGAGAAAAAAAGAGAAGGCCAATTACGGTAACCCATACAATTTGTCCTCTGCATTTAACCCATCTGGTTAGTGCACACACATAAGAGTCATGAGCAGTGAAGACACACACACCCAGAGCAGTGGGCAGCCATTTTCCTGGGGCGCCCAGGGAGCGATTGGGGGTTAGGTGCCTTGCTCAAGGACATCCCAGTCATTTCCTGTCGGTATTGAGATTCGAATCCTCAACCTTTGGGTTACCAGTCTTACTCTCTAAGCATTAGGCAACGACTGCCCCTAAAATTTCACCAAAGAAAACATCTAATTAGTGTTTGCTAAGTCAAGAATCACATAATTGCTCAATAAAAAGGGCAAAAAATACCAGCCATATTTAGAGACCAGACTATACAGAGATGGGGGTGAGCTTGTTTGTTTTGGCCAAGTAAACAGCCACCTTCTTGATGTGATATATACACACATACATAATGTATACCTATAGTTCTCCATCACATGCCCGTTCACACTGAGATCGATAACTATAAAGATAACTATAACGTTAAATATATTTTTGTCTACACCAACATCTAGTCTTTTTCACTGCATCTTCAAAGGAAGCATGATGATCTCAACGTTAATACTTCTCACCATTTATTCTGAGGGTATGACCTTTTCTTTTCCATAATCCATTTTCTTTAAAGTTTTTTTGACTTGTCAAACAGTGGTAGTTTTTTCTGGACCTCAGCGATTAACTTCTCCACAATGTCGTCTACCATTTTAAATGCGGTAAACCCTTAAATTAGAACGGATTCTGATTGGCTGTCAGTGTTTTAAGGTTCAACAGCTGGACAAAATCATTCTGAAAGTGATCCCAACAATATCGTTTATCTATATCCATAGCTGTGGTTTGGACAGTGCTATTCTTTTATATTTAGAATGATTTTTAGAACTATATCTTTATCGTTATCATTCTTGGTGTGAACTGGCCTTAACCAATACAAATATTTGTTTGTTCCTTGTGCCGTCAGATTGTTAAACACTCTTAAGCTCCTTGTAAGCTATTTGTTTGGGACGTACACGGAGGATGTTGGGGTCTTCAGAGAGCTCGGACAATAAAATGTGATTTTGTAACAAAACTATGTAATTTTTTTAAACAAAATGTAATATCACTCACTTTATTAATGTTTTTACTCTACGTTTGTGCATTGTTGGGAGGATTCAAAAAAAAAAAATATATATAATAAATTTATTGATTTCAGGATTAGTACCTAGTCATTAGCCAATTATTGTAATCACAATAAATAAGTATGTACATGTGGAACTGGTTTGTAAAATGGGAAATTTATATATGCGAGGTATTAATAATGTATTCAGTTTTTATTTTGTTTTTAAAATTGCTGTGTGCGTTATTTTATGTCTATTATGCTGCCAAATTGCCTGTAAGTGATATTAATAAAGCTTGATCTTGAACTTGAACACCTAGCAACCATAAGTAATGTGTTAAAACATGAAGAACACTTTAGCAAGCACAAAGTAAATATTTCAGTACCAGATAACGTTCCATTAGAAAATGTTAAATAAATATACAAATGGGATAGGCTATTCCTACTAAGTGCAAATAGTATTAGATGTTATTTACACAAGTGAAAATAGCAACAAAAAAAAAAAAAAAAGTGCAACTAAGCGTAAACAGTCTTACTTTGAAGATATTCATACTTGGTGCAACTTTTACAAAATGAGCATAATGCTGCACAATTTAATGTTTAGGCTCTTGTTCACTGAAATTAAACACCTCTCTGAGCTGATATGTGAGGAGGGAGAAGAATGGTATTAGGAAAAGGCTGATTGGAACTTGGTCGCATCAAAAGTCAAATGGAGTGTCCTTACTTTCTGTGGCACTACTGGTTTGGTAGGTGGAATTACTGTAAATAGCATTTGCCAACAAAATGATCTATTTGCTCTTAGTGTAAATAGACACTCCGTATAAGTCATATTTCCTTCTCTGTGTGAAATTTCAGAGCATTTATCTTAATCCCACAAAATACACAGCCGTTGCATGTCTTCATAACTCGACAGCCTATTGTCCTTTGCCAGTGAGATGTCATGGTCATAAATGCTGCTGGCACACATCAGGCCTTTCGAGGAGCCTGGCACCTGCTTTGATGTTGTGCTCTAGTATGATGTAGCTCAGTTTGCGCCAAACTGTGCCAGTTCCAACCAACTCCCTGATGATGTGTCTTTCATCAAGATGACATCATTCCACAGCTTGATTACTTTCCATCCATGTTTCCAGGTCTGGGAATGTACTTTTAGGTTCCTGGAATAATCATTTCTGCTTTTGTCTTAGAAGAACATACACATCTGATTGCTTAGATGTTGCTCTTTGTTCATCGGCGTTCTCATCTTGGTATGGCATCGCTCCATGAAAAGCCTCGGAGGTTTTTCATAAAATCATCAGTTTGCAGTCTTAGTATTATATCCTATTCTCTCTATCCTCTCTTTAATATCTCCTTTTTAGATAGCAATGAGATTAAAAGAAGAGCAAATGGAGATTGCACCCCAAGTCGACGATCAGCCGTTGTTAAGAATCTGTCGGCTCAGTTTTTGTGGTGTGTTCGGCATCATTTGGACCCTGTTGGCAGCTTTTTGTTGTTGGGCAGTTGGCGAGATTACTTTGACTGGCTCTTCAGCTTAACGAACCAGTGCATGAGAAGAAAAAACAAAAGCGATGAAAGGGAGCAAATGACGAAGAGGTCACACATAGAAGGCTGTTCAAATTTTACGTCATCTTACTTGAGCATTCCAATACATCTGGAACGAAGAAAGCGATCAACATGATTCACATTCAAAAAAAGTCGCTTTTCCACCGAAATTAATTTGTCTCAGGAACTTTTTTACCCCAGACCTGTTGCTGCCTGCGTTTTTATCAATGTCTAAATGGACTCTGCACGACTTTCCAGTTCCCGCTCTACATATGCGCTTCGAATAGCAAACAACTCTGTGTGCAACTCTATTGCATTAGTTACTTTTTCTGTAAAGTAATGGGTTACTTTTCCATTACTTTTTCTCACATGGGCTGGGCTTATTGGTTTGTTTTTTAATTATAACAACAATAAAAAAAGTTCTATTTTTGGTAAATGTAAAGGCCTTTAACACCAAAGGTGAAATAAATAAGCCTTTGGCTGAAGGAAATGCAAATTCATGTCTGTACAGTAAAGTAAACCTTTAAGCTGTGCTGCCATTCTGGATTTCAAGAGAATAGGAGAACACTCCTACTTCAGGAACACAAACATGATGTTTTTCTTAAAGGGTTAGTTCACCTAAAAATGAAAATTCTGTCATTAATTACTCATGTCATTCCACACCCATAAGACCTTCATTCATCTTTGGAACACAAATTAAGTGACAAGAATACTTTTTGTGCACAAAAACAAAACAAAAGTAACGACTTTATTCAACAATATCTTCTCTTCTGTGTCATTCTGCTATGCTGTTTACTTTCAGCGCTTCCAGGTTCTACGCCAGAACGGCAGCTTATTATTGGCCGGCTCCTGCGTCGTGCTGCTCATGTGATCAGCCTCTGCCAATACTGAGCCAGTGTTCTTAATCTGTGCTCCGAAGATGAGTGAAGGTTTTACAGGTTTGGAACAACATGAGGGTGAGTAATTAATGACCAAATTTAATTTTTTTGGTGAAGTAACCCTTTAAAGTCATTTTTGCCTGTTAATATGGTTGAACTGGATAATCGAAGGATAGCAGCAAAGACATTGGTTAATAAAGAGAGATTAAATACATAAAATATATTTGCGTAATTTAACTTATTTATTTAATCCAGTGTAACACAGTTCATAAATATGGGAAGAAGGAGGCAGCAACCGGCGAACAGTCAACGTAATTTTAATTAACAAATAAACAAACAATGAAACGAAAGTAAAAGGGCGGCAGTTCCTCACAGCGACTGCCGCCCACACAAACAAAATAAAACACAACATAACTTCCAGGCCTGGTCCTCTCTCTTGTCGCTCCTCTTTTATGCTTCCGGAGCTCCTCCGTGAGAGACACGAGACCGGTGCAGCGAGCAGGTGAAGCTCGTTATCTCTCACGTCACCGGCCTCGCGCCGTTCCCTCACGGCTCTCGCCCGCCCTGCTCGTCACATCCAGGTTTTAAAAATAATCTGAGTTCGCATTTCACTGTTTTCATTCTTCTTGGTGAATACTAAACCCATTCTGTGCAAGTGGGATGAATAAATGCATGTTAAATGGGCATAAGACAGGTGTCAATGAGAAAGCAAAGCAACTTATGTTATTTATTTTAAAAAGTAACTCAGATATTTTGTTGTAAATTGAAAAGTAATTAGTTTCTTTACTAGTTAATTGATAAAAGTAATCTGATTACGAAATTATATGTAATTCGTTACCCCCAAGAGTACCTGCTGGTATGGAGAATTCATATACATACATACATTGTTGTTGGCCGTTGGCTGTAGTCTTTGCAATGTGTTCAAGCACAAATGTTTAGAACAGACACTAGCTGGCAACACAATCGTCTTTCATCGCCACTAGTTCTTTGATTTGGTGTGCCACAGCCTTAAGTCTCTTACCTCGCAGATATTTCTCTTGTGCAAAAAGTCATAGATAAATCTCCTTTATTTTTAGAAATGAACATTTTCAGAGAAGATCTCAGCAATGTTTCAAACAGTTTTCAGATTTGCAGAGATACCAAAGTCTGCAATTAACAGTGGTGTAACTTCATTACTGTGCATTGAGGTTCTTTCTTGAGTATTCAAATTTCTTGAAACTTTTCCTTTACTCCTCAAAATATAAATATGTATCAATGCTACTTTCATGAAGTAAAATCAGTAAATGCTACAGAGCCCCCCCACACGACATGCAAGAAAAAAAATTTAATCATGCACACGATTTACTTTCGTTCCCTTGATTTATAAATCGAGGGAACGAATTAGTAAATCATGCACATGTTTTAGTAAATCAAGGGAATGAATTAGTAAATCGTGCACACGTGATTTAGCCTATTTATTTATTTATTTTTTTGCATGTCACTTCTGGGGCTCCGTAAAATGCCTTCCTTCCGCCGGAAAAAAATAGTCCCTGACCGTGAACAGCAACAGAAGTTACATTGTTACACCATTAGATGGCGGCAAAGACTGTCTTTATGAGTGTGTCAGTCAGTAGCGAAGACTTTTACATTGAAAAGACTTAATTGTCGTGAATACGGAACAAGACGCAACTGACAAATGCTTTGACTAGAGCTGTCAGTCACAGAAAATTTACTGTTGTAACTGTTAAAAGGACATTGCAGCAGACATTTAAACAGATTTTTTTTAAAAAAAAAGGGCTTTCCTTAGGACTGACCTGAAGGAAAACGCTAAATCTGAATGCAGATAATAATCTCGCTCTCTCATCTCTTTCTCACGATACTCTTTTACAAAATACAGTGAGTTTCAATGAACAATATCAATTGAGAACAAACCGTTTACATCGCTAAAACAGGTTGCTAAGGGTGTATAGATACACAGGTGAAGCGGTCATAACCGTGTTTTATCATGAATCAGAATCAAGGACAGGAACTAACCGTTTTATAAAAAGGTAATATCAAACTCTCAGTCGTACTGTCGGTCAGTATGTTAGGTAATGTTTTCCTCTGGCATTCCAAATAAAGGAACACAAGTGGAAATTCTCATCCATTCTGTAACACATTCTCTGTGGTTCCTCCTCCTACAGCAACTATCACAGCAAAAAATTATAAGATGAAAATGTAAAATTTATTTGTACGTGACCTGGGTCAAAAGTAAGCAGTTTTTGTGATGCTCAGATGTTATTGCTTCAAGCGCAAAGTTACTCTTTGAATCATTCTCAAATGAAGCTGTAGAACATGATCACTACAATTTATAATAAAACAAATAGAAAAGTATTATAATAGAAAACAACCCAAGATTGAAACAAATCCAATTGCTTTGAACACATAAAATATGACCCTTTATATAAAATAGTGGCCATGCAACACGTATTAGGTTTATGTAATATGCTGACTGATATGACAGAAGAAAAAAAAAAAAAGAAAACCTCTCTGTTTGTTAGAAATATAATCAGAACATGCTTTGGTGCAAAAGGTTTCTCAGCCATTTCCCACAGGCTATGTGCACATCAGGCAGGTATAAAAGAAGTCAAACTGTAACCAGACATGAAAGCACAGCCTTCTCTCGGTCCTACATCTGAAACCAGATGAAGGATGTTCCTGGCCCTGAAATCATTACACCTTCAAAGGTAATTAACACATGGCTTTTGTTTTGTTCCGATGAGCCCCAGATTGTGAAGATACAGCTGTTCTCAGAAGCGAACGACAGAGACAAAGAACAAGGTGTGCTGAGACCTGCTTTCATGTCAGCAGCAGGAGCTTGACCTTTGCCCTGTCCCTGACCTCAAATCTATACTGTCAACGCATTTCTACGAGAGGAAAGCAAAAAATGAACATGTGGAGGGGGGCCACGCCTGCTGGACCGCTAAAATGTTGAATGAGAGAAGCCACCTGGTAAAACCCGACTTTAAGAGACAACGTTATGTTTTCACATAGCATTTTACCACAGAGAAGCAAAACACAGCAGCACTGCAAGTGAAAAGTGAGTGAGAATAGTGAGACCTACACAGTAAAAACCCCAGAGTTTGCAACTGAAGCAGAGTTGAAGTTAATGAGATAATTAAGCAATTAATTAAGCGATGATTGAACATTAATGATGAACACCTGCTGTTAACAAGCAGAATCACTGAAGAAAAGAGAAACACAAGAACTACAACTGACTTCAGCCACAGTCTTAGATGAAATCAACTGAAGATAAAAGACATTCAATCTCTGAAGAGTGTGACTTTAACACTATTTAGAGAGGGACCAAATGTTATCTGAGCAGAGTTGATTTAACTCTGGGGTTTTTATTGTGTATCTTCAGATTTTATTATTGAATCGTCTTCTCTGAAACTGAGCATATTGATATGATATTGTCAGGACAGATGACAGTCTACAGGAGAGCAAATTTTACATAAATCAAAGAAAAACAAGGGTGAGTGAATATCAGGTCAGCATTTCTTTTAACTTTTTTTTTTTTTACCACTTTTATCTCAAGCTTATACCTTCTTTAGTTAAATATTCCAAGTAGTTAATATAAGCTCATAAACAATGCATGCATATTAATTACAAAAGCAATATCAACAAAATACTACTTAAATATGGATATTTTGCCTACACAAATGCATCGCTTTGCTTCAGAAGGCCTTTATTAACCCCCCGGAGCTGTGTGGAGTACATTTATGATGGATGGAGGCACTTTCTTCAGCTCATACTCGTTGATCCCATTCACTGCCATTATAAAGCTTGGATGTATCAGTATATTATTAATATAACTCTGATTGAGTTCATCAGAAAGAAGAAAGTCTTTTACACCTAGGATGGATTGAGGGTAAAGCTTGTGGTAATTTTCATTTTAAAGTGAACTAAGAGTTTTGTCTGTATTTTATAATCAAAAACATTATAGTTTTACCTTTAGCATGACCATCGCCTGTAATGTGAAGTGAATGTGAACATCTGTAGTATTTTCTGCAGTGGTTAGTGTGCTCATCCAGATGCTGTCAGAGAAAAAGCCCAGATAATTTAACATCCTCATTATGCACTTGATATGAAATAAACATAATACACTGTGAGATCTAGTTTTCTTGTAATGTGAAACGTAATGAACGCAGAACAGCGCTTCCGTGTTTACGTCATAACACCGACTCAGTATTGGCTGACGGTGGTCACGTGAGCAGCTGATGCAGGAAAATTGCATAGAGTCGTAATTTTTGCTCCGTTTTTGCGCTCAAAAAGTATTCTCGTCACTTCAAAACATTAAGGTTGAACCACTGCAGTCGTGGACTATTTTAACGATGTCTTGACTGCCTTCCTTGGCCTCAAAAGGTGCAAAGACATTGCTGCCTATGTGTGCATCAGACACCCTCAAATTTCATCAAAAAATATCTTAATTTGTGTTTCGAAGATGATTGAAGATCTTGTGGGTGTGTGATGACATGAGGGTGAGTACTTAAGGATCTTAAAGGGTTAATTCACTTGAGTATTTAAACCTACACTCTAAAAAATGCTGGGTTAAAAACATCCCAAGTTGGGTTGAAAATGGACAAACCCAGCGGTTGGGTAATTTTATTTATCTAAACTGTTGTTTAAATATTAGTGAATTGCTTGCTTAAATAAACCCAAAGTATGTTGGAAATGAACATTTATTTTTTTATTTAACAATTGATATTTTTAATAAATGAACATTCATTAATGTTTAATGAATAATAATTAAACAATAAACATTTATTACATTTCTTATTAAAAAGATTTCACTTTTTGATTATAATTGTGTCCGATTTTTAGTTCATTTTGGGTTCATTTTAAGCCAGCCATACAGTACTTTTTAAACAATAGCTGAGTTAAATAAAATTGCCCTGCATGTTTACAGTTTTTTCCACCCAGCATTTTTGTGTAATATGAATAACATGAAGTTTATAAACAAACTTATTGTAATGATGTCCACCGAAGGCGAGCATTGACCCATATGCAGTTTATTCAATCAAATACAGATAAACAAAAGACAATGCCTAGAAATTGGCTTGGCTAAAAACATAAATTGAAATGACTAGACTCACAAACAGCAGATTACAGTGAACAAAGCTAAGATAACAATGAAACATGAAGGCTGTTATACAAAGAGAATAATGTCAAACAAGGAACACCTGTGAACAATCAAGCCAATTATCCAACCACAAAACAGAAATGATAACCACATGACTAAATCAACCAATGAGAACATAACACATAAGATTAGGGAAGCACATGACAGCCCGAAGCACATGGCAAACATAAACAAAGCAATGAAACATTAAGCATGAAACATAAACCAAAACAAGATATGAGAATTATTATGACCGCTGTTCATTTTTCATATTTCATATCTAATTCATTTTCCCACATAGCCATGCATGTCTTTTAGATCTATACACTTAATAGTAAATCATGGTAACTTGTATATTATTGACAAAGACTGGGGTGAAACTGTGGATTTGTCAAGCCTGTATGCATACAGAAACCACTATTACGTAAAACTTTAATTTTAGTTTCTTGTGTGATATCATTAACCTGAAATTCCTTTTCTTTCAATCCTGCCCTTTAAATATATTAAACATGTAGGCTAAATGTCAAATGTATAACAGAAACACTGGCTCTAAATTAAAAATGTGTTCGAAATGTGTTCGTTTTCAGCATATTTATATTGAAATAAGATAGAGACATTGCAATTTATACTGAAAAAGCAGAAAGCTTTATATTAATAAGTTCATTTGAGTACATAAATATGACCTCAAAGCTATGTAAAGTTTTGATTTAACAGTCTTTAAATTGAAGATGTCAATGGTAAATGAGTATCTATGTCCATTTATCATTATCTTCCACATGTTCATAATGCATCAGTCGTCTAGAAAACTGTTTGAGGTGTTCTGAACCAGGAGAAAAACAAGTAATTTCATTTTCACCTGTTGATAAAGCTTTCCTTTTCCTTTTTCCTTTCAACAGAAACATAATTTCATTGATAAAAAAATATGCTTCATGATATTGTAGATGGAGCTATTGTCTTGCAAGTGCACCCGACCTGCAAACTGACCAATACAACTGATGGAACGGAGCGCTCGAAAGCAAGTTTAGTGACGACACACTCACACACACACACACACGCGCGCTGAACTCTTGAGCAGGCGTTCGGTTCTTGGGGTCAGTGGCCTGTCTCAGAAGAGTGTTTGATGGTGGCGTTTTATTGTTCCATAAGGTCAAGTTCTTCAAAGCTTTCCGTCAGCTCTCCACGGGGAGCGGGAGCTGCAGCTGTCAGCACACACTCTGCTTTTGTTTTTATATGAGAAGAGAAACAGGTCAAAGCCTCTCTCAAAAAAAACGGTTTTATCAGGCTTAGGCGCAAAGTGAGAGATGTTATACTGTTTTTCTCAGTTTCGTATTCTGTTTGAACTGAGAAAGACATGAATAGGAAGTTTGTGCAATTCCCTTTAATTTAGGCTTTGCCTTTTCTCTGGTTCAGAACAGTCCCAGAATGCTGCGGAAACTTCATCGATACTAGTATGTTAACTCACATGCAAAAGCCTGGCCAGCATTTTGCAAGCATGGAGTGCCGTCGTATCAGTTTTTGCTTTAATGCAATAGGAACAAACCATAATCCTCAAAGTGGATGGAGGCCAAATGCCTTGAAATGGCTGTGTGAATCAAAACCCTAAGCTAGCATTAAACACTGTGTTGCGCTATGAACACAGTAGCACACTAGAGTTTACATCACTGTTAAAAAATTACTGTAAATTTTACAGTATAATACTGGCAGCAGGGTTGCCAGCCAGTTACTGTAAAATTTACAGTAGTGTTACTGTAATTTAATTTACAGAATTTCCCTGTATTCTCTGATTACAGTAAATAACTGTATTTTTTAAATTACGAAGGGTCAATTTACAGCAATATTCTGTAAATTTGAGTCAAACCAACACGTGACCCCGGAATGCATTGCAGTTTACAGCAATATGCTGTATTATTAAACAACAGCCAGCGGCTGTAAAATAATGCTGTAAGTTTTACAGTAATTCATTACAGTGTAGACAGAAACTGATGATGTAAGGATTACCTGCTTTGATTGTGTTGCTTAAGCAAACAAAATCTCAACCTATGAACTGGCACTGAAACATTAAACCTCTATCACAGGGATGTCCAATCCTGCTCCTGGAAGCCCGCCTTCCTGCAGAGCCAAACTATGCTGGAAAGTGGCTTTCCAGGAACAGGATTCGACCCTAAACCTAACCAATAGTGTGAAAAAAAACAAACGTGAGATGAAAAATGCATTTGATGAAGCAACCGTACCATTTTAGATTGCTTCTACGAGTCTTTGGCTACGTTCACACTGTCAGTCCAAATCCTATTATTTGTGTATCCGATTGGAAGTCCACATTGTGTATAGCAACTGCTCAGATCCAATTTGTGTGTCCATGCTGCTCTTTCGTTTTCTGGAATATCTGCATTGGTTTCTGTGGCAATAGGTTTACATGGAATATTGTAACCGGTTTAAAATCCCAATCCGAATGGAAATCCTCCATATAAACACCTCAATTGGAATAAAAATGCCGTAACCGAATGAAACTGTAATTGGTTTGTGAGGGGTGGGATAAAACTATAGACCAGGGGTGTCCAGAGTTTAGCTCCAACCCCAGTTAAACACACCTGAACCAACTATCAAGGTTTTCAGGCTTACATGAAACTTCCAGGCAGGTGTTTTGAGGTAAGTTGGAGCTAAACTCTGCAGGACAGTGGCTCTCCAGGAGCAGGATTGGACACCCCTGCTATAGACTGAACAAAATAAAAATTCTTAAACCGGTTAGCGTCTACACCATCATATCAAGGGGTTGGGAGTCGTCAGAATGCAAAATGACAGTGACGAAATCAAACTGGAGTAAAACTAAAACAACACCATTATTAAATACGCTGAAGGGACTCAGTGTATCATTATTACGGACCTTCATCCACAAAGCTTTTGCTTTTCAGAGGAGGGAGGGGTAGTTGAGATGCTCCTTAGAGATGTAAAACCGCCAAAAAGGTCAGCATCCTGTGCCCGTGTTTTCCTCATACCTTCCAGTAGTAATATGCTAAAAATTCACGCTGTTGCTTGATTAAGATCAAGACTTAAATAGCGAACATAAGGTATAATGGAACTCCATGTTGACAGGAATTAAAGGCGGCAAAAAGGGCATAAGCTGATGTGCGCATTTCACAAAGTCATTCCAATTGACGTAAACATCAAATCGGAATAGAATACGTTTCATGTAAACATGTAGACCACCGAATCTTTGAATCGGAATGATTTTAATTGGAATGACAAAAAAGTGTACATGTAAATGTGGCTATTGATGTTGCGTTGGTCTGACGTTTACATTTTACTTGGCTTGAGAACAGGGCTGGGTCGGTTACTTTTAAAATGTATTTCACTACAGATTACAAAATACATGCTTTAAAAAGTCATTTGTAACGTATTTCGTGACATTACTCAAGTTTAGTAACTTCATCTAAATACTTTAGAATACTTTGGAATACTAATAAGTGTGGAACAAACACAAAAAAGGTCATTGTAAGTTTTTATCTCACAATTCTGACTTTTTCCCTCAGAAATGCGTGATATAAAGTTGCAATTGCGAGTTATAAAGTCAGAATTATGAGATATAAACTCGCAATATTGAGAAAAGTCAGAATTATGAGATATAAAATTGCAATATTGAGAAAAGTCAGAATTATGACATTTAACTCACATATTAAATTAAATTAATTATTAAATTCTGACTTTATAACTTGCAATTGTGAGTTTAAATCTCGCAATTCTGAAAAAAAGAAGTCAGAATTGTGAAATGCAAACTCACAATAGTGAGAAAAAGTTGCAGTGACCTTTTTTACAATTATAAAATGACTCGCAAACAACTCTCACAAAACATGAAAACAGTCGAAAACATGAAACTTAACTCTCTTTTTCAGACGGTCAGAGTCAGAAAATCACCAATCGCTGTTTAAATGACATTAAAACTCAAAGTAATCACTTTGGTAATCTAAAACACTTTTCAGATGGAACTGTAATCTGATTACTACCCATTTAAAATGTAACCGTAATGAAATACAGTGACTCAAATTTTGTATTTTAAATACGTAACTAAGTTACTTGTATTTCGTTACTCCTCAACCCTGCTTGAGAATGACACATAAGTCAGTCAGACTGAAATTCGATTTTAATAGGATTTCAAAGCACATATGAATATGGCTCGAAACAGATTGGTAAAAATCACATGAAATTTGCTGTTCACACTTGCTAAATCTTATCAGATATGCACAAAAATCAGATTTGGACTAACAGTCTGAACGTAGCCTTAGAGCTTACGAGAATTAGAAAAGCCATATATGTGAAGCCACACTTACAGTATATTAATCGATAATCTACTCCTGTAATCAAAGTTTTTCTGAAAAGTAACAAAAGTTATTGGTGTTTTACTGCCTCTGGTGTTAATTTCATATGGAAACTACAGTGAAATGTGTACACAGGTGTTTTTGAAGTTTTGCAGAAATGAAGCCAGAGGCAGTCATATTTCTAATGATCCTGCGTTGCAACATCCCCATAATGTCATAGAAAATAACTCCACAGAAACCAGCTGAACATATTCGTGGCCTTCAGAGGAAACTACCACAGATTGGGAGAATTATTAGGCATTAGAACAACCTCCATGCAGCCTCATCCCAACATACACTTCAATGTAAAGGTCCAGTCAGTGAGAGCTGAAAGGCTGTAATTCTCAAGTATGCTGAACATCCTATAAGTCTGGCACACTTGACTGACCACCCTGTAGATCTCATGCAGACTCTCTTGCACTCACCCACACCCTTGCTCAAACATAACATCAATGCAAACTTTTTCCTTGCTGCCAGCAAACTGAAGAAGGCCTTTTTAATGCCGTTGCCAAGCATTTCGAGTTTCAAGTGGCAAAAAACACAAGCTTGAAAAGATCTGTGGTTCGTGCCTTTGATAGCTGGAATGTGCTATTGGACATCAGCGTAAAAAGTTGAAATGCATCAAAGCCTCAGAATTTATTTTCCAATTCCGCGTGCGTACAGAATAAGTGCGACTTTGTTTTTGTTAATTTATCGCAAAAAGTACCTAATACTGAAATGAGCCTCAAAAAGTGATTTTTTTTCTCCCCTGCGATCAAGACCTCAAGCATCTCCCATGAGTTTCCGATGAGATCTCAACAACTGTGAACATTTTTCAGCACCTTTATAAATTGTCTGAGTGCTGACCGGGTTAGTTAATTTGTATGCAAAGTCAATATGTTTATAACAATTAAATAATAACATACCTGGCTCCATGTAAGAGACATCTGAATGTACTGTATTTCTATTGCTCCCTTGACAACTGAGGTTTGTTATCACCAGACCATTTCAGGTATGTTCATCCAGACCTCACACCAATACGTTTTCGTTTGAAAATAGTTATCAGCTATTCACTTTCACACAGTTGTATGAAATATGTTACTTTGCTCACTCTACGTATCACAGTCCTCCAAAAAGATGACAGAAAATTAACTCACATTTTCTGTCCTGTAGCGAAACACGAGAGCAGTTAGAACATATAATGGTGACTGAGTGAGACATCAGTGTGTGATGAGCTATTTTGCTAAATAAAATGATCCTGCCAGAAGAATTGTGCGACAATGAGGGTTATGAGGGTTCACACATGCACAGCGTTGTGAAAGTAGCTTTTTCCGACATTTCAGTGTGGACGAGAAACTTGGAAAGCACCATTGTGAACAGAGAGTGTTTTGAAAGGAAAATACACTTTTCAAATATATCCGGATTAAGTGTGCCCTTACTTCAAATTTCATTTTCATTTTCATCATTTAGCAGACGCCTTTATCCAAAGCGACTTACAAGGGGAGCAATTAGGGGTTAGGTGTCTTGCTCAAGGGCACTTTAGTCATGGTATTGAAGGTGCAGAGAGTGTTGTTCATTCACAATCCCCACTTTCAATTCCTGCTGGCATGGGAATCAAACCAGCAACCTTCACATTACAAGCCCGACTCCCTCACCACTAGGCCACGACTACCCTCAAATGAAATCGAAGACTCAACTGATGTGACATCTTTTTATACAATATCAGACCAAAAGAAAGTTCATTTTGGGAGTTTGTAATACATTCGAAATACCATTGGCCCATGCTTTGAGGCTCTACCTTTGATGTGGAAATCTTCTCTGGTTCATTTCTTCTACTCAGTCTGCCATGGTCAGATGCGAGTAAATACGTGAACAGAAACCGTAGTTGTAATTCGACACTGACATTGTATTTTCTTGTTTAATACTGTAAAACTGCTCGCTTAAAAGAAATCTAAGGCACGTTCAAGCTCAAACCGACATGTTTCCTGAAAATGGTGTGTCAAAAATATCAGCCCAATCAACAGCAACATGTATATAAACCACGTGGTATTAAAGAGAGTTCACACAATGGGTCCAAGTCGTTTACTATTGTGTCCACTGCAGCTCGGTATACGCAACAGTTGAAGATATCAGAAGATAGGTTGGTCGTAAGAGTTTTATAGCAAAAATATAGCATAGCGACATGATGGTGTGGTAGTTGTTTATAATTTTAGCATCATTGCAAGGCAAGTTTATTTATATGCCAAGTTTCATACACAATGGTAATTAAGTGCTTTCCATAAAAAAACGAGAGAGAAAATACAAGGTATTAAAAAAGTGAGAATAACAATGAAATAACTTAAAATAGAATCGATTACAAGGAGATAAAAAAGACAATTAAATGCGAGGCAAATGTTGGATCACAATAATTAGGAGCCAGAGTTTCCACAAATCCCTTCACTCGATTGGGATGTTGTTTTATTCTGGATGGCAAGGGCTGTAACATCGAGTGTGCTTTGCAGTATTAAACGCGTATTTATACCGATTTCATCAGGCTCTGAAAATTCCTCCTCGGCCGCCATAGCTGCAACTCTTGCGTCATCAGAACAGGTTGTTCAATGTACCACCATTTCCATTTAAAAAACATTTTGCAGCGTTTTGTCGGGGCTGAACGCAGCATAAGAGTGATGTAACTGAATTACAGAGCCGGTGCAATCATAGTCGCATCAATATGATCCGATACTTTCTGAACTGCTGTTTTCTCACTGCTTGATTTTTTTTTTTTTGTTATTGAGCGGAAATATATATCATGATGAATATTTGCATGTTCATCTAAACTTCGCTTTCAGCAGCTTGAAGCGGCGTCTGGATGTTCACTAACAGTACATCGCAGTACAACTTTCCTTAGAAAGAGCGAAAAAGAACTTTGCCTCGAGTATATTGGGTCCTTTTATACACTTAAACCAAACATAACTATTTTAATGAAATGAAGTCTTCTGAGCTATGAAAGAATAACCTCTGAGCAGGGAAATGTCAATTCTGGGTGAAGACTTGAAGGACAGCAGCTACGGCTCTCTTCTTGTAGTTAGGAATGTTACACTTTGACTCTATGCTTTGAGGCTCTGTAGTCATATTGGAGCCATGTGGACTTTTCATGGTATACAATAAAGGAGATGTTTGAAATTCCTTTGGCTGGTCCCAAAGAGTATAGATGCGTCTATTGAGGTTCATCAGCATCCTCTAAGTTCAACCTCATCATTCTATTTTATCACTCGGTCAGATGCAATCGATTAGCGCAACAAACAGAATGACTATTTAACAAAGTCATCACATCAGTGGGATGTATATGTAACTTTCAGCATCACACACACACACACACACACACAATGGAAGAATAAAAGGACCGTGTTTCCTTTGAGGGGTCCGTGCCTCGGCCTCTCCTTTGACTGTTTTTCTTTTGTTTGCTGATTGGAGCTCATAGTCAGACAGCATCACACAGGAGGAGGAGCTCCAGTAGCAGTAAGGGGCTTTCGGCTCAAACAAATGCTGTCACTTTGATCATTTCCTGCAGCTCTTTGATCTTTGCTAAAACACCCAAATTTATCTGATAATGATGTTTAATTGATTATATGGAGCAAGGGAGTTCTGGTTTTGTTTTATATTATTTGTCTTTTTCGTCTCTGGTCTCCAAAAGAAGATCGTTGACACGCCATGTCGCCCCTTTCTCTTTCTTCTTTTAAAATAAATAAAGACGTCAAACATCAAAGCGTTTCTTGGTTAATAAAAGATGACCTCAAATATTTTCCATTATGTTTGACATGGTTTTGGGTTTCGCCATCCAGAACAACAACAACAGGCCGGAATACGGTAACACGCTTTTTTTGTTGTTGTTGCTTAGTGTCTGTGTTGCAGAGATTGAGCAGACTAAACCCAGGCTTTGATGTCAGTGGGTCTGATTATTCAAAGGTAGTTTCTTTTGAGTGCAACTCTGTGAGCACTGACCTCCTTGGGTCAGACACAACCAGAACGCTCTTTATCCACATACATGCATAAACACAAATGTTGCTTGCCGCTGCTTTATTTACTGTGGCAGCCTCTCTCTTGACTGCAACCTTAAAAGAGCAACAACCAGCAATAGGATCTTTGTTCTTTGAAGTCAATTGTGTTCTATGGCCAACAATACCCCTGACCTCTGCCCTCGACAGATTACTTTGATGGTGCATTTGAGCAGAGGCAACTGTAAAGTGTAACTGAGATGAAAATGCCCATCTCACGGCAATTCGTATGAATGTGTACAAATGACCAACCCCTAACCCCACCGATCACTGGGGTTTAGACAATTCGTATGAATTTCTTGGTCTCTCTCACGACCAATTCGTGCATATTTTACAAGGTGGCTGATTCGTACGAGTTTGTACGTATTTTACGAATTGACAAATTTGTATGATTTCGTACAAATGTCTTACCCCTAAACCTACCCGTCTCTGGGTTTAGACAAAGTGTATGAATTTTTTTGGTCTATTTCATGTTCGCATGAATTAGCCACCTCGTAAAATACGTACGAATTGGTCTTGAGAAAGCGTGCACACCCACTTTCACAGACATACACACGCAAAGGCAATAGAGCAGTAATTCTTAAAGTGTAGTCCGCCATCGCCCCCCCCTAGTGATCCGCGAAAAGATAACCTAAACTAGGCAAGCTCTTAACCCTCACCGGATCGTGGGCGATTGATGTTGACGTCAATGTGTTTTAGTAACGAAAAAAGGGATCATATCATTGCATTTGTGTTCCAATAATTAGTTTTTGACTTGAAACAGTTGCATATTAAACTTAAATTTAGTTTATCCTTCCTATTTTGTTTTTTTGGGGGCGTGTTAGAGTGGGATTCTGTTAGGTGGTCCTTGGGCTAAAGAATTTTGAGAAACACTGCAATAGAGGACCACCAGCGGTCAAGTCTGTGGTTTTCCAGCATCTAAGGTTATTTTATATTCTCTGAACATAAGTTGCGTTTACACCGCTGGAACTTTCTTCAGGAACTAGGGACTTTGGGGTGGTACTCTGTGTGTTTTGACCGCAGGAACCTGGGTCTAAATGAGGTTCCGGGTAAAAATTCTCCCCTCAAAATATCCCTGCTTGCGAGGTTGTGCCTTTTCAAAGTTCAGGAACTTTCCGGGGTGGGACTTGGGCATGCTGATTGGTTGAGATGAGTGTTTTGCTATGTGTGCAGTAAGAGTTGTTTGCTATTGAATCAACAATGGAATTTAGAAAATATGACCGATGGACCGATGAAGAGCTTTATTAAGCTCGAAATCCAGCAGGAACTGGAAAGTCACTTGCAGTCCTACGTCACCGGACTAATATTCACAGTACTTTAGACCGCTATGGAAATGCGTACAGGTCTAGAGAGAAAAAAGTTCCTGGGACAAATTGTTCTGGGTAATTTCGGTGGAAACACGGCTATAGTGTTCTTTCCATGTTCAGAATAGTTCAGTATGTACTTGCATTTAAAAGTTTGGACTTAATTTACAATCTTAATTTATTTTTTGATCAATATTATTCACTTGACCTGAAATTAATTTATGTTCCTTAAACATTTTTTTTTAAGAATAGACCAAATGTAACGTTTTTGGACACTTAACTAGATGTAAATTGGAATAATATCAAACTGTAATATAGTTTCAATTTATATTAAATATAATTAGGTGAACATTAGAGTGCTTTATTGATCCACTTAAGTACATCTTTAAATGTTTATTTCTATTATCTTTGCATTTAGTGTAATGCTGAATAAACAGATAAGCATTTATGGTAAACTAAAAAATACTTTAATGTCATATGTGTGTATTTAAACATATTTGTAATTATTGGTATATTTTAAATATATGCAGTTTAAATGTAATATTGAATAACACACCAAATTTAAAATCATAATCAAATTTTGCAAATTTTGCAACTACATGTCAAATTATTCTACTAACCCAAACCCTAACACCTAACCTAACAGTCACTCTGAGTTAGTTGACATGTAGTTGCAAAGTTACTTGTAGTTAATAGAATACCTAAAGTTGACCATTAAAATGGTCAAAAGAGCAAAATATTATTAAAACAATTATTTAAAATGTACTTTAATGTTTACTTCAAAGTAAAACCTTTACTTTGACATTACAGTGCAATTTTTAAAATGTAGTTATGTGTTAAAAAACAGTCATGAACTTTCCTTTTAAGTACAGCTCATCAACAAGTCCAGTTTATAATTATAATATTATACAATATATACTATATATAAGTTAAGATTTTGATCCTACTTTATATTAGTTAACTTTAACTACTATATACTAAGATTTAAATGAATCATTTGATACAATGCACTAATTGTGTACGTACACGTTTTTACATTGTACTGTATTTAAAAAAATACCTACATTTAATTACATCTGTAATTAATTTCTAGACTCTTACCTTAACCCACCCTATACACCAAACTTTACAAATAACCCATTTCAATATCAGCAAAAGTGTTTTGCAATGCAATATGAACACAATAAGTACATTAAATACAGTAAAGCACACTTCTTTTTCACAAGGGAACAAATTTAACTTATTTTGTAATTCAATGACCTGTAAGGTTGCTTATGTACTTAAACTAAAAATGTATGCTATATCACAGAAAAAAAAAGCATCCCAGGATATACCCGGAGAGCACAGAGCCCAGTTCTATTCATAATTTTGATGACTTAATTTTGTACTACTACTATTATTATTATTATTATTGCACACTGGTCTATTTCTATGCACATTTTTTTTAAGAGCTGCATGCCTATCCAAGTACAATAACAGGAGTTCCAGCTCTCCTGAGAGTGAGAAATCGCGACTGAGACAACGGAGACAGAAAAACCATATCAACTGGAATTACTACTTTGTTTCACTCAATTAGAAACATTACAGATAAATCAGTCTACACAATCCAGACAAGAACGTTGCGGTATTATCTGTCATATTCAGCCAGGAAGCAAGTGCAATCAGCAACATTCTTTACCTTGAATGCCTTTATATGAGGTACTTGTGAGCTCACAGGCTTCTGAACCATGTCGCACTGGAAATTTCCTCTCTCATATAAAGGCATTACAATGATTAATACATCTCGGGCTACTGTATGTGGATATCGAGAGTGCACAGTGAGAGAACAGACAGCACGCCACTGGTATTTTTGGTCATTATGAAAATTACCCTTGTCATATCGTGTTAAATGAGAACAAATATACCACACTGTCCAGGGAGAGACAAATGAAGATGTGCAGATTAAAGGTCCCGGGCTGGCACTCCCCTGCTGTCCCAAACTGCAATTATGGTCATTCCTTTTCCTCTGTACTTTCAGATGACTGTAGCATGCTTTTTAATGCAGGGAGAAAGTAAAAACAAAAAATGTAGACTTGTTGACAAGAGTTTGACTTGTGTGCCTTGAAATAGTAAATGGCGAGGGTTGTAATTTGAAAAATGCCTTTGTCATTCCTTCAGTTTCTCTCGACAGCGAGTGGGAGAGCCAGAGGCAGAGCCAGATGTACAAGACGGCACTAAATTTCTCAAGGTAAATTCAGAATTTAGTGTTAATCTTGCCGAAACATGTGCATACCTTGAAAGACATAACATGTTTGAAAGACAAAGGCCTTCCCTATTTAAGCATTAAAATCTTTTTTTATTTTTTGGTGTGTACATGACACTGATGACCTTGTAGGTCAAGCCACTGTCAAGATGTAATTTGAAAGTTGTACCCTGTACCTGAAAAGGAATTACATGCATACAATCTTATGCAGCAAGCTCTCATTTTTACTGCACTTGACAAGACACTACTTAAAACCACTATTTAATCATAAATACAAAAAGGTGCCCGTTGTCAGCAAGGTTTGTTCTCATACTGTATTTACCCAGAGCGACCTCAAGGGGGAGTTCTCACAGCACAGGGATCTGTTCGTCAATACACTGCAGAGGACAAGGGAAGAATTTCTCACCTAATTCGTGTGTCTCTAACCTCCCATCCTTTCGTTTACCTCCATTTTGCTATTGTGTGATATGATTTAAACTCTGCTGACTTCATCAGTCTTTCGCGACTTCTCTTCAATCTCACTAACATGTTTGTACAGCTCCAAGAAGATCTCTGTAATTCCTTTTGCATGTTTCGTATCCTTGTGCCGCTGAATGTATAATTTCACAATGAAATCTTCTTTAGTGTAAAATAGGCCACTGTTAAAGCTGCTTAGCAAACTAGATTTCTGAAGGACACAACTCCCAAATCTTGAAGTCAGGTATCCTTTATGCTGGAGATTCCTTTGATGTCATGGAAAAGTGATGAATCTTTGTTATGTTTTATTACCAGTTGATGTTTGAAAGCACTCCTGGACTCTTTAAAGCGAGCGAGGGTCTGTTTCTTCTCTAGAGAGGTGTCATCGCGTTATTGTTGGCATGCAGCCCCATTCTGATCCGATCTGAATTGTTTGTTATCCTAATGAGTACACATTAGCAAAAAAGTTTCATTTTTAACCATAATAATTGTTAGCATCTCTATTATTATTTGTCATATTAAGTGTTAAAGTTTTGAACAAACTCCAAACCCTTGCCATGCTATACCTTCAATCCACATACATGAATAATACCTCATATTTTGTAGGAATGCTATTACTTTCTGTGTAGCTGGAATGTGCGTTTTTACTTGGTATACGATTGGGAAGTAAGCAAGCTTCCAAAATGCCATGGAAATGGCAAAATAACACCAAGTACTATAAGACTAAATTTCACCATGATCTGCACTAAAATATTTAGTGTTTTTAAAATAGATTTATGAGGACAAAGTTTCTGATTGAATTTCGCACCTGTTCCTTGTTCTGTTGATTATCACTCAGTGTGTATTTAAGCCCTGTTCATTGCTGAGTGTCGTCAACATCGATGTTGACTCTGTAGTGTATTTGGAGTTTCCTCAGGTACATTAAAAGTTTACATGTTCGTCATTCATTCTGCTTCACACGTCTTGTATTTATTAAACTACACAGAGTTCCGTGACAGTTTCATTTTGCTGCATTTTTGAATATTTAATAGGCCTGATCAGTGATCAATCTATTAGCAGCTTTTAATTAAAAACTCCAGACAAACCCATTATATAGGTCACATTTAGTAAAATAGTAACACTTTACAATAAGATCTCATTTGTTAACATTAACATTTTGCGCCAGAAAAACAAAATAGTGACTTTTCTACAATATCTAGCAATGGCTGATTTCAAAACACTGCTTCGAAATTTTACAGATATTTTGTTTCGAGTTTCATTGATTCGGTTCCCGTATCAAACTGCCAAAATCACGTGAAGTATTGAAATTGCGAAACACGTATGACGTAACGAAGCCTCATGTACTGAAATCACGTGACTTTGGTGCTCCGAACCAATGATTCGAAACAAAAGATTCGTAAAGCTTCGACCATCACTAGATATTGTTGAAATGTCGTCGTTTTTTTTTTTTTTGGCGCACAAAAATTGTTCTTTTAGCTTTATAATATTAAGGTTGAACCACTGTACTCACATGAACTGTTTTAAATATGTTTTAGTGCCCTCTTGGGTATCTGAAAGTGTAAATTACTTTGCTGGCGATAGAGGCCTCACTGAGTGATCGAATTTCATAAAAAATATCTTAATTCGCGTTCGAAAGATGAACGAAGATCTTACGGGTGTGGAACGACATGAGGGGGAGTAATAAATGACAGAATTTTCATTTTTGGGCGAACTAACTCTTTAACTAATGTAAGAAAATTAAACCCTATTGCAAGGTGTTACCAACAAAATCACTAGTTTTCAATATATATATTTGTAGATTTGATATTTGGCATTTGTTTTGTATGTACTGTAATACTTCAAAAATGGATCTGCCCTTCAAAAATCTCCTTAAGAGAAGGCAGCAACACTTCCCCAGAAATTTAGTCGGCTCCCAATGCTGGTGGTTTATTATATGTTTACATGTTTTTTCTGGTCAACCTCCAAACTGCGGTTACCAGCATTTGTCTAGCACGTTTGTAAGGCTTTTCTAATGCCTTAACCACTCAAAAAATGAGGAAGTTCTTCTTTCTTCTTAAAACTGTTCTCTGATTCATGTGTGTTATGTCTAAAAATAGCTTCAGAGAATGTTATGATTTTGTTTCTGCCTTGGACTTGTAAACATGTTTACTACCAATATACTGTAGTATTGGTGGAAAAGGAGGCGATTTCCTCCCAGTAAACATTTGGAGTTATAATAAGTTGAAAAGACAGCCTCGGTTACTGTTTGATGTGGTTCGTTTTCCGACTGGAATGCACGCTGACGAGCCTTTTGCCGTTTGAAGTTCTCGTTGGTAATGAAGTGGTAATCTGTCTACATGGAAGATCACCCTTGTATCTAGAGTTCACAGTGTCAGCTGTACAGTTTACAAACTCCTCTGTGACACTAATAATGTTGTCTAGAAAATCCACATGTACAACTTGCTGGGTGAATTCCAGATTTGCGGCGTTCTCTCCCACGAATGTGTGCATGTTTGAGGCCCAACCACCATTCTCCACGCAGTGTTGGGAATAACTTCCTAAAGAAGTGCTTTAAGCTGCATTTTTCAGTGAAATGACAATAGCTCTGTTGTTTTTTCCTCATAAAATGTCCACTCTCTCTGATATGAAGCAATGAGAATCCAGGAATGAACGAGCTTGTATTTAGTTATGTTTTAGAACTACTATGAATAGCTGGTCGCTTCAAGGCCAATTCACACTGCACAGACAGACAGCAATAGGCATTTCACCGGGTTTTGTTGGATCTGTCTGGGGTCTGTTGCCGTCCGTCGGAGCTTGTTTATGCCGATTGAACATGAGTCTTTAATCTGGTGACTGTAGCAGTTTTTCTGCTTCTGTCGGTGCCGTGTGAATTGCGCTTTACAAGCTACAGTATCAAATTCTACTTTGTCTCTCTGACAAGTAAGGTGGGGGCGAGAGTCATGGGAACGGAGTGAGGCCGGTGGCGCAAGTGCTACTGAGTGTCACCTGCACATCACATCAGTCTTAAGTCCCACAGAGGAAGGATAAAAGGAGTAGTGATGACAGTGCAAGACGAGAGAGGACCAGGTGGGTATTCCAGAAAGCAGGAAATGTGACATACCCAGGTATGTTTAAGAGTAAGCCAATAACCTCATCTTTCGCTTGCAAAAAAACGGAGGTAACTTTCAGGGTACATAGCATAGCATACATAACATACATAGCCATAGCAACTTACTCTAAGAGGTATTCAGATGCGTGCTATTTAATTAATATAGTTATATTAATGTAACTAAATTTGTTATATAGTTACAGTTTTATATATATAATTATTATTATATTATACAATATATACATATGTAACGGAGGCCAGCTAGTAGTTGCTGTGTGAGTAAACCTCACTCCTCTGACCTCAAGAGACGCTCTAGCGACAGACGCTAGGGGTTGCAGCCTTTAACCTCCTTGTTGGAGCGTCCGACTCCCATGCCGGAAAGACCTGGGTTCGAAGCCCGCTCGGAGTGGGTTGAGTAGGACCCGGGTGGAGGGGTTACATTGGTGCCGTGACCCGGATGGGAATGAGGTTTAGGGGGGTGAGTGTAACGGAGGCCAGATAGTAGTTGCTGTGCGAGTAAACCTCACTCCTCTGACCTCAAGAGATGCTCTAGCGACAGACGCTAGGGGTTGCAGCCTTTAGCCTCCTTGTTGGAGTGTCCGACTCCCATGCCGAAAAGACCTGGGTTCGAAGCCTGCTCGGAGTGGGTCGAGGAGGACCAGGGTAGAGGGATTACACATACATACATATATGTATATAATAGTGCTTTTTCTATACTATAATTTATATAATAATATACATATGTGATAGCTTATTAAATATTTAGCATCAAACAAACAATCAATATAATTCTTCAATATAATTACTTATTCAATAAAAGGATTGAAAAAAGGATTACACAACCACCAGATAGGTGGCGATGTGCTCTAAGTCGGTTATGTAAATCGCCATTTAACGAAAGAGGAAGCAGAATGGCACGCTTTTTCTCAGCATCTGTTTTCATGGTGAATCATGGATTCGTCGCTCGGTTGGAATTGTCAAGTCAAGTCAAGTCATCTTTATTTTTATAGTGCTTTTTACAATGCAAATTGTAAAAGCTTATTCTATATATTATTGATTCATTCCATTGCAAAGATCAATAGTTATTAGTCTAGTTAATTTAGGTATAGCAGCACTGGAGAAAACAGTGACGTAATCGTCCGGCTCAGCTCAGTTCGCATACAACGGCGCCAATGCAGGCATATCAAAAACACTGCTGAATATCAAGCAAGTGTCCCCAACTTAAGCAAGCCAAAGGCAACAGCGGCAAGGAACCAAAACTCCAACAAATGGAGAAAAAACCTTGGGAGAAACCAGGCTTAGTCGGGGGGCCAGTTCTCCTCTGGCCAACAGTGAACACTTGTCCGATACTCAGGCAGAGAATTGTCTTGTGTGTTAACCGGGAACATACTCTGGGTTGGCTGAATTTACTCCCTGATGTGTTTTTGAAACCGGCATACCTCGAATAAGCAGGGTTTGGGTTAATCAACCGAGAGTTCAGGGTTTATTTTGACGGTCAGACTGTAAGTTAACCTTGCTTTCTGGAATACGCCGCAGGCCTGGACTTTATGTTGTGGTTTTGTTTTAGTTTATGTGGCAGTCATCTGTGAGTGGCTGCCGCTTTTAGTTTAGTTTTGTTGTTTGTTCGGTCATTAAAGTTGCATTTACTGTTTGCTCGTTCCCGCGCTGACAAAGTCTGTTGCCATGGACGCTCTAGGCGGTCTTGCCGGACAGACTTCCTGGGTTGTGGAAGGGAGGCTGCCATCCGAGAGGGGACGGAGGAGTCACCACCATTTTGCCTGTGAGCGCAGTCTCACGGTTTCCCCCCAGCTTGTGAAGGGCGATGGGGGTATGTGGCAAGAAGGCTGCGACCGAGAGCCATGGGTGCAAGTGCCACACCGGTCTTGAGTCCCACAGAGGAGCTCCAGAAGGATAAAAAGAGGAGTGATGACAGTGCCAAATGAAAGAGGACTAGGCCTGGACTTTTTGCTGTTCATGCAGCTTGTTAACGTTAATCACACCAGAATTGGCCTCATTGTTATGCACAAAGACTGGGTGGCATGTATTAAATCCTTCAGATATATGAATTATTTTGTTTTTAAGTACAGATGTGGCAGCCTGGTTTTTCTGTATGAGTAAGCTTTGAAAGGAATGCTGGACGCAGAAAACGAACTCTATTCAGGCCTTTGCTGTTGGGTGGACAATTAAAGCCATACTACCCAGGGAGGCTGTTGTTCTTTCTGTATTGTTTTTTAGCTCAAACTTTTTTCTTATGCCCCTTTCTTGAGGATGTTACGGATCCAGCAACAGCTTGCAGTGCCATGGACTGCCCCAACACTTGAAAAAAAACAGCATTAACATAGGCAATGTGGAGGGGAGATTCAACACATGATCGTGAACAATGTGTTTGAAATGTTAAGTTAAGAAAACAATCCGCCTAATGGCTCTGTATTTATGTATTTTCTTTGGGCCTTTGAAGTGAGGGGCCACATTACATGCTCCCATCACACCACTGTGACTGCAACAACACAAGAGCACTTACTCTGACCTCTCACTCTCAGAGCCACTCCATTGATTTTCAAGCAGTGTTGGTTTCATCAAAGCAAAGGAAACAACTTGGGAAGATCATATGCGTCTCTGATGCCACAGGCAGCCTCTCATATTTGAAAGGTCTGCAGGCAGATTGATAGGAATGCAGATATAAAAGAAAAAAGACTTTGAAATAATGAAAATGTAATGACTGTTACAATGTTGGGCAAACAGTATAATGTGATAAAAGCTTTGAGAGAGATTACTGTTATTGCCTTTTACTCCACAGTTAAGAACTGACATGTGCTCTCTTTATAAAGCTTTATGGTTAAATGCTGCCGCTTTCTAAAGCAAACCCCACTATTATCGCTCATATTTAGAGTTACAGGTATAGAAATAGAAATAGAAATCGGCACTGATTCTGAGGAACCCAAAGAAGGTGGACGTGTTCCTACATCTAAACCCTGTTTCACCTGATATTAACATCCATCTTGGGTGATCCATCTGAAGTGGTCATCCTCTGTGACTGTTTGTAATTGGTACTCGTTGAGGGCAGGGACCTGGATATCTCTAACAAAAAAGAAGTATACTTTATAGTTGTTGTTTTTTTAATTAAGTAAAATGAAGTAAAGTTTACACAAAAGTATACTAAACTCTAGTTTAGTATGCAAATATATATATATATATACACATTAGTTGTATATTTGTAAGTTTACTATTTCAGTACTTCATGGGACTAAGATAGCCCACTTTTTAGTTCAGAAGCATACTTTTCTTTAAGTGTAACAGTAGTAAACTTTGAGTAAACAGCAAGTTTTTTTTTGTACTGCAACTGTGAGCTGTAACGTTAGTTTGATAACTACATGCTTCTAGTCCACTTTTTTGTTTATGAAAGAATACTTTGAAATATATTCTCAGTTAACTGCTAGTTTTATAGTTTTTATAGTGCAAGTATATTTGTAAGGAAGTTAGTTTTCTTTAACCCTTAAATGCATGAATGTTTCACCAATCATTATTACATATTCAGATCTTTAGCGACCCGGATCTAACACAGATGGTTACAGTATGAAACTCTCCTGATATTTTAATAAGAATTACAAAAGAATAAAATAAAATAATTTTTGTTACCTTTTGGAAGTTGGAAGGGTTCATTGAGTTATGCTGATGATACTTGCCTGCGGTAACTATGAGTGAAACATCACGTCATCATTGTGTATCAGACATTGCCATTTAGTGACAATTAGTGACTTTGGGTCACTAGCGACCCTATAAACTTTTTCCAAAAAAAAAAAAACTATAAAACTTTTATAAGGCATTCTTTTATCATTTCTTCTTATATTGTTTTTAATGAATAGACTGAGGAATACAGAGAAGGTTGATGTCCGATTTATGTGTTTAAGGGTAAAGTGACCTTAAAATTATGCTTATGGTTTACAATTTTTTTTCATATTTTTTTCATTTAAAGTAATACCACACTTGACTTGGTTAAGTCATACCAAACATGTTACATGGTCCTTCTATACTACCTGGGATGCATGTTTACTACACATGCAGTGTTGCAACATTCATCCATGTCCACCAATCAAAAGGGGGTTGAGTAGACAAATTCCTGTTTTCACCTACATTTAGAGCTGTCCGGTTGTGATCCGATAACATACATGGATGTTCAAACCAGGTAAACAGGGTGAAGGTATTGCAGCCTATAGTCACCAACTCATTAACAATGCAGTAACGTTACAGAGGTCACACCTGTCTACTTCTGTGGACTTGTTCCTCAAGTCCTTTGGTGTGAACTGTTGGTCACTGCCAAGGCCATGAGAAAACACTATTCACTGTCCCCAGAGGTGGCAAAGATAACTGCTTGAGTCATTAAACTCAGCGGGGAAATTACTTAATGAGGCTGATAGTGTTGACCCTGTGACAGACATGGACGTGTGTGTACCAGCTGCCTTCTTTTCAAAGATTAAGTAAATAAATCCAATGCCTAAAAATGGTTAGTAGGCTTCTAGCTTTAGTTGTAATGATGGCTATTTATGTGGTTCGCTGAGCAGCATTATTCAAATCTCAAGGCCCTTTCCCAAAATTTTTAATTTGTTGACCAACTTTATTCATACTAAATGGAAATAAAATCCATCAGGAAAATAAAAGTAAAATTCACTCAAGTAGAAATGATCAAACTTTCAGATGGTTGGTCATCTAGACACAGAAAAAACTGTGTCCTGTAACTTTTTTTAACCATATAATACTTTTTCTGCTTTACTAAGAGTGTTAGCCAAACCAATTGTGACATAACTTTTTTTCAAGCCATTTTTTAAACTCTATATCTACTCTATCTGTGACTTTGGTTTGTTGGCAGGCGAATATTCACCAGTGTGAACAGCTCAATGCATTGTCAACTCAAAATTTGCATAGAATATTCACATTTGGTGTAGAAGATAACATAAGATGTATATTAAAAAAAAATCCATGAGATACACTCTGTCAATATATCAAGCTAGCAGCAGAAGTAAAATGAAAAGTATTAGAGAATTGAAAGAAAATTAAATAGTAATTAGCAATGGTTGCAAAATAAGACATGTTCCTGGATCAACAGATTTTGTTGAGCGTGGAACAACATTCCTGTCCAAAATAGTCGTAAACCCATCCCTAAACCTACCTATAACTTATCCCTAAAATCTTAAACTTTGATCTTGATCAAGATTTTGATCCAGGATCACGTCGTACTTCTTAAAAATCACATTCAGCATCAACATCAAGGCCATAACTCAATACTTATTGAAACGTCTCAATGTCCGACAGTTAAATCGGTCTCAGTATTTCATAATTCCGTTGAATAATAGAATTCGAAATGAATTTATTGAACATGTTCATGTTCAGGTTATCTCTTTCTATCACAGGTGATGATTCAAATCCACTTCACAGCATGAATGTCAAGGACTTTTTCCACTCCTTGGAAACAGGTGGGAGGTGCTGTGAAAACAACACAATTGTTCTGTTTTGAGAGAAGTTTGTATTCTCCATGGTTTATGTGTCTATGCTGTGGGGTTGTGGATTATTATGGTTCCTTGTTAGTTTCTGTGTGGTTGTCTGTGTTCTGTGGGCCATCTGTGGGTTGCGTGATTGCATTTGAGGATGGTTGTTCTGTTAGCGGAGTTAAACAGGCACAGTCACGAGCTCTCCCTGACGCCACGGGCACAAGTGTCTCTGTCTCACTGAGTTTTCACAGACACTCACACACACACTATACAATACCTTGGTAAGAAATTGGACAAACATTTATACAAACACATTGTACACAAACGCTCACACACTTTGAAACATTTATGACTGCCAGATGGGGCGAAAGACCCTTCCTCCAGTGAAGGTCCCGATATACTCACAACAAAGTTCTTTTTCGCTCTTCGCTTAGGGTAAAAAGAAGTTTGGAATACATATAGCGAACATCCTGGTGCCATCCACGCTGCTATGAGAAGAATTTACATATAAATATTTTGTTTCAAAGGAAGCAGTTAAGCAAGTGTCTGATCATAGTGATGTGGATATGTTTGTACTACCTCTGCAACTTGGCACTCCATATCACATTTATTTATAGCACTTTATACAATAGATTTCTTTAAAGCAATCGCCTTTACTGTATTAAACTGAAAACACCGTGTCAGTGCCGCTTTCAATTAGAATTCTGTAAAGCAGTGTTTCTTGCTTTCATGTTTTTACTCATGGCTGACCTTGATGGACTGAACAGAAGAAATAAGCCGGAGATGATGTCAATGTTAAGATATCCAATTTTTCAGAAAGTTCACTTCAGTGAACTGCTTCAAATTCCTGAAAAGAGCTACAAACAAACTCATGTTCATTCTTCATTTTCACTTGAAGTATATCCGGGCCTTAAGGTGAAGCTATTGCGGGCTCTTTCACTGAAAATGGAGATCAAATGTTTTTTTTTTTTTTTTTTTTCGACTGTGAAAATGATTGAAATACATCACTATAATGACTTCCCTCACCAGATTGGCAGGATCTGCAGAGGTTGTTTGTGTGAAAGATCCCAAAGCTGCCAGAATCCTACATTTGATAAATGAGGCCCCACCAAAACCCAAGCTCTATTTATTACCCGAAAATGATGATCTTAGTAAAAACCTTTACACACTGTCCAAAACTGCATTTTTATTTGTAATATGTGGCTATCCAATGCTTTAATAGCTGCCCTTTTATGGTTCTGAATTTGTTTTTATCTTAGAAGAGTGGGCATCTATTTTTTCATCTATATCATCTCCATTTCTGAAAGCACAAACATTAAATTTTAGTGAGAGAACAAGCATTTAATCAGTGAATTATTACTCTCTAAAATCCGTCAGTACTATGAGACTTGCACTTGTTAGCGTAAACACAAATTACACGCTAATATTGCCTCACGCTCAGGAACTGGAACTGAAATTTTCCGACATCATCTTAAAAGTCATGTTCCTTTCCCTGATGGAGTCAGAATGAGTCTGATGGATGAAGAGCATAATGAGGAACAGAGTGTAAACAGTACAGCATGATGTTAAGGAGAGGGGGAAAACGGAAAGAGATCAAACAGCCTGTGTAATTCTACTTTGATGTCTTTGTCCCTTGCTCAATCTTGTAGTGGTTGGGGTTTATTAGAATATTCCACAATGAGGTCTAGGCTCCACAGTCTGCCAAAATCTCAGCATGCCTGTAAGTCTTATCTATGCATCCTGGAAGTCCAAAATTGGATTTGATTTACTAGATCAGTACTTTTTCTAATCAAATACTGTTAGTGGTAATAGGAGTCAACATTTCACCAAATTCTCGCATGAGCTTGGAAAAACTAGAGTAAAGGGCAGTTTGGAGAAAGTTTGAATACTACAAGCATTCAAAGGTGAAAGCATATCTAGATGCATCTTCAAGACAATGAATTACTACAGAATATTCGGATATACGTTTCTGTGTGTAGGTGAGTCACAGTGTGAAGAATAGCAAAGACATGTTTTAAAGAGGTAGACATTTGCACCGTCTTAACTGAGCTGGGCTGTAATGGATGATGATGGACTAAATTAAATACAGTCTTTTCAGAGTATGACAACTTTGTATAACACCTTGTATTCTCACATGAATTGCCACGTAGAATGACATGTCAAGTAAAAAGATTGTGGATGGACCATACAGGTAGTTCATCCAGGAGGCAGATGTAGTATTTTAGCCTCAAGATGATCAGGGTCTGGAGGAGAATCTGAATAAGTGCACTGGGCATCCTTATGGTAGGCCCCGACAGTTCTTGTAATATCATTCATAAAGGACAGCCTTAGGTCATCTAGAGTAACACCTATGGTGTAACACATCTCAAGACATCAATTATACATCCATCTGTTGGGATAGAGATTTTATAAGTCATTTTCTTGGGGGTGGAAGTGGAGCTTGAGCATCCAGTATACATGGCTATACATATACATAGTGATAAAGATGTAGAAACAGAAGCTGAAAATTAAAGGTAGAGTTGAGGGTCATGAGGAATAAGACTAGCATGCTTTGGTTACAAGACTAAGGAGAGAAGTCTTAATGATATAAGGATGTCCAAACCTGCTCATGGAGGGTCAACCTCCTGCCCCAACACACCTTCCAGGACGTTTTTGGTGCATCTAGAGACCTTGATTGGTTCAGATGTGCTTAACTGGAGGCAGAACTAAACTCTGCAGGAGTTTTTGCATTTTGCATTTTTGCAGATTTATTAAAAAAGAAAAACTGAAATGTCACATGGTTCTAATATTCAGACCCTTTGCTGTGACACTCATATATTTAACTCAGGTCCATTTCTTCTGATCATCCTTGAGATGGTTCTACACCTTCATTTGAGTCCAGCTGTGTTTGATTATACTGATTGGACGTTATTAGGAAAGCCACACATCTGTCTATATAAGACCTTACAGCTCACAGTGCATGTCAGAGCAAATGAGAATCATGAGGTCAAAGGAACTGCCTGAAGAGCTCAGAGACAGATTTGTGGCAAGGCAAAGATCTGGCCAAGGTTACAAAAAAAATTCTGCTGCACTTAAGGTTCCTAAGAGCACAGTGGCCTCCATAATCCTTATATGGAAGATGTTTGGGACAACCAGAACCCTTCCTAGAGCAAACCTAGCTATCGGGGGAGAAGAGCCTTGGTGAGAGAGGTAAAGAAGAACCCAAAGATCACTGTGGCTGAGCTCCAGAGATGCAGAGAAGGGAGAAAGTCAACCATCACTCCACCAGTCGGGGTTTTATGGCAGAGTGGCCCGACGGAAGCCTCTCCTTTTTTCTCCTGTTTTTCAGCTGGTTGCAATCGAGGGAAAGATTAACGGAACCAAATACAGGGATATCCTGGACGAAAACCTTCTCCAAAGTACTCAGGACCTCAGACTGGGCCGAAGGTTTACATTCCAACAAGACAATGACCCTAAGCACACAGCTAAAATAATGAAGGAGTTGTTCACAACAACTCTATGACTGTTCTTGAATGGCCCAGCCAGAGTCCTGACTTAAATGCAGTTGAGCATCTCTGGAGAGACCTAAAAATGGCTGTCCACCAACCATCCAACCTGACAGAACTGGAGAGGATCTGCAAGGAGGAATGGCAGAGGATCCTCAAATCCAGGTGTGAAAAACTTGTTGCATCTTTCCCAAAAAGACTCATGGCTGTATTAGATCAAAAGGTGCTTCTACTATATACTGAGCAAAGGGTCTGAATGCTTAGGACCATGTGATATTTCAGTTTTTCTTTTTTAATAAATCTGCAAAAATGTCAAGAATTCTGTGTTTTTCTGTCAATATGGGGTGCTGTGTGTACATTAATGAGGAAAAAAATGAACTTAAATGATTTTAGCAAATGGCTGCAATATAACAAAAAAGTGAAAAATTTAAGGGGGTCTGAATACTTTCCGTACCCACTGTAGTACTTATAAAGCACGTGTTAATGCTTTATTCTGCATGATCATATTCTACATCCCTAAATCCGACCCCATATCTAAACTTAAAATTACAACAACTCTACAACTACTATTGAGGCAAAAGACCTTCCCCAAAGTCGTGTTACCGAATGTTTTAATCCAAAAATGTCTCTAATGGCCTTTCAGCCCAAGATGCTGGTAGAAGCTCCAGCAACTCCTGTGAGCCTACTACAGGGATGTCCAAACTTGGTCTTGTCCTGCCGAGTTTAGCTCCAGCTTGCCTCAACGCACCTGCCTAGAAGTTTCTAGTAATCTTAGTAAGACCTTGATTAGCTGGTTCAGGTGTGTTTAATTGGGGTTGGAGCTAAACTTTGCAGGACAGTGACCCTCCAGGAGCAGGATTGGACACCCCTGCCCTACTAGGACAAGAGGTTTGGAAAACAAGTGGATGAATGGTCTCTAATGATGGTAGCAGCTGGAAGGGGAGAAATATTGTAAAGTTTTTAGGAATGTGGAACATTTTGTTTTGATTTGGGTCATGATATCCTCCTCAGCATCCCTGGATGCTGGAGGTAGTGGGGGAAGGTAGAGAAGAGATGGTTGAATGGGAAAAGGGTGTCATTGCTGACTGGATGCATTAGATGCATTGATTCCTGAAGGCTGTGAGTAGTGATCAAAACTTATTTTAGAATAAATGGAAAATCATATATTTATTCAATTATTTTCAAATTTGTTAAATGTTACTTCCACCAACTCTTTAACCTGTATGTGTGTGTAAACACGCAAATGCAATGCACATCCCTCAGAGCAATGTGTATGCAACATTGCTACTCAGCGGACATATGGTGCATAAGTCCACGAGACAGACAGTTTAGTCTCCATGATGATCAAAGCCAGGAAAAGGGTGGAAACATGAGGGTGCAGGAGGAGACACACTTCTTTGACTAAATGTAAACCACAAGTGAGTCAATGGCATTCTTTATAACACACAAGATGAAGGAAAGAAAAAGAAACAAAACAGGATGAAGGACACAAAACATCAAACTTACTGTACAGTCATTTGAAAAAAGGGCTGGGTCGCTCACTCTTCTATAATTAGGCCTTTCACATTGGTTTTGGTTGAATTAAAAACAACTATTGCAACTTTGGCACAAAACTTTTTATACGTCTCTTCAGCTTGTGGTGAGGGATGAAAGGAGAATCTCCAGACCAAGTTCTCCTGAAAAGTCCATACGGCATAAAGCAAAGGATGTAGGCAGGGGAGCCTTTTAGCCCTTTGTCTTAAATCAATCGGCGACATGCTCTATTCTTCAGCCCGACATCTATGGGCAAAAAGTCATGTCTCTGTCATGTCTCTTTGCTGTCTGTCTTCATCAACTGTTACTTTTCCAAAGATCTCATTCACCCTATACTCCACATTCTTTAAGGTTATGGGAGTACAAACTCTAGCACAGCTTGATGTTGGGCAAATATTTGCTTCAAGGCAAAAGAAATGTTTGTTCATATGTTAAGGCATATTCAGACTCTCCCTTTACCTCTTTTCCACCATAATGGTTCACATTCTGGAGCCAGAGCGCGTTCGTGGCTAGTTCTTAGCCAGGCGAGCTGGAGCTCGTCGCAAACCGGCTGCTTGTTTCCACAGACTTGAGAAACGAATGATGCCGCAACCGCGCTACGTGTTCAGTTTACCTTACTATAAAGAGTGTAAAAACAAACCTTGTGCATCCTTGTTTTTGTGCAACACTTATGTTTTACTTTCACAATGCTGTGATTCTAGTGTACTGGAAAGATATTGAAAGCTCTGATACAATCTCACAAGGTGGGTATCTCGTGCACAGTTTTATATATTTAGACATACAGAGCAATGCAGTGCAACACTATTACATTTCTCAATGAGACAACTACAGACAACATCAGCATTTCTCCACCAACGCTTCTCAGCTCCGTTTGAGGCTAGAATGTTTGTAGGGCTGGAGTTGAAATGATTTTTGTGACCTGGAACCCATGGAGGCAGAAACATGCGGAATAACTGTGACCAGCCTTGAACTCGCATGCAAACCATGATGGTGGAAAAGCGATAACTGTCTCTTAACTTGTTGTCAAGCAAACAGTTGACCTCATGTTTGTTTCTGCATGTGTTGCTTTAATCTCATCTCATTTGTCAGTAGTGCCAAAGCTTCTGCTGAGAGAGAATTTGGTAAGACAGTCATATTCAAGTATTTTACTGAGTGAAAATCTGTTGACAGTAGTTCAGACCAGGGGACTGCAAGGCATTAGCTGTGGTTCCGTGGTTTCTCCCTCAAAGTAAAGCTCCAGGGCAGCTTTCTGAGTTCAATCACAACTTGTGTGCCACTTCCAGGGGTACGTTTGAAATGACAATGATACACTGACATCAGGATCTGATGTTTCGCTTGAAAAATGAAGCAGAAAATTTATAATGATACTATAGGACAGAACCCACTGATTTTCTAGGAACAGTTTAGTTTTTCTTTGGGCTAATGGATTATTTTTCTGGTCTTTTTTAATGCTCCAGACATCATGTCTTCCTAATAAGGAATGATCTTCACATGTCTTCAAAAGACCTTATGATATATAATTATAATTAATAACAGAAATCTGTGATTTTGGCCACTTTAATTAAAATGTACAAAAAGAATTCTCAATTATATAAAGCATTATCTAAGTAATCCTTTCTACTCAAATTGTAATTATGAGTTGATGTGAGTACTTTGAATTGGTTTGTTCCATGGCTATGTGGAAAGAAAACAAATGCATAAGCCAGGGGTGTCCAGACTCCTGGAAGTCCACTATCCTGCAGAGTTTTGCTCCAACCACCTCCAAAAACACCTGGCTGTAAATTTCTAGTATGCCTAGTTAGACCTCGATTGATTGGTTCAGGTGTGTTTAATTAGCTGTTCACACTGTCAGTTCATATCCCATTATCTGTTTATCAGATTGGAATCTGATCTGAATTATTGACTGATCACACTGTGTAATGCAACTGTTCAGATCTGATTTGTGTGTCCAGTGGCAGACTTTTGTTTTCCAGAATATTGGTTTCTATGGCAAGTACATTGCATTGGTGGGCATATGCCCAAAATAACATCATTGAGGGGTTTGCAATGCAGATGTTGTCTTATATACAACAGTGTAGGAGTCTGGCATGCGTGGCTTTATTCCGTGCTGTCGTCTCCACCAGTCTCAAAACATGTCTCTGTTATATTGTCATTTCCTGCTTGACTGGCACTTTGCAACAACACAAACTTGTTTCTGCAGCGCCTTTACGTGGCGTGAGAAAGTGACAATCCATGAGAAATCTGGATTTCAATCCACATATAATTGTAGCTCAAAACTAATTGTAAAAAACGAATTGAATGTGATTTATACAGTTCTCGTTTGGATTTGGATATGATCAGATTCCAAAGCAAAAAAATCATATTTGGACTGACAGTCTGAATGAGACTATAGACAACGTGCAATAAGTGCAAAGGGACTTTATTTTCTGCCATAACATGCCTCTGTAAACTTTGCCAGCTCTGTTTATCTCTTGCAACTTGGGATGGGGAACAGGGATGGAAAAAGTTTTGCTGCTATTTTTAGCCCAACATTCCTCTCTTTGTTCTCGTCATTATCAGGATCATTAGATGCCAGAATCGCCTCTTTGCAGACACGCGCAAGGCTTCCGCATGAATAATACAAATAACGGCATCCACTGCATATGGACGTGAATGCCAGTGCGTGGATGTAAAAGTTTGCATTGGACAATACAAAGCGTGTAGACATCAAAGCCATGGACAAAATCCCTCATTCCCAAGAGTGTCTCTGTATATGCCATAGAAGGCTGTCAGTGTCAAGTTGCTGCTGTCTATGTGGGTGGTCCTCGTGAGAGCCTGTTTCATTCATCTGTGAACATTCATTGTATCAGTTGCATGAAATGAGACACTCATTGTCAGGATTTGAATTTGACAATGACCATGCAGGTACATCTTTGAAAGGCCACTTTCATATTGTCCAATTTGGGTGTTTTTCAAAAAGAGGCATCTTTTCCGGGTGGCTTTTCTTTTTGGGATAGTAGCATATTTAAAATGTTAAGGTTATGTAAACTCTGAAATCAGTAAATAGTAGTGAAGAATTACACGAACATGCTTCAGAAAAGGAATGTTGGTCATTCCATATGAAGGGCTTGAGAAATGTACAGTGGACAGAGAGTGGAGGTTCCTCACAGGAAATTGTCATAGAATTTATCACAGTTCAATGAGCAGGTGCACAGCTGCATGCTGAGAATTGGAATCTCTCCTGAGTTGAATATTCCTCTAGAAAAGTTAATTGGCCTTCTTAGTTCAAGCTGCTCAAAGGGAATGTGGATCATTCATGCTCATTTCCGATGCCTGTGACCTCATCAGCGTTTGATATTGGAGAGTTGGATAATTGAGAGCGCTTTGATCAACTTGGCCAAAAATAGAACTAACTTATCTATGCCCTACTTTTTGCTTTGGGCAGTGTTGATGTGCGAGTAGGATAACTCTAAGACAAAGATGTGGCCAAGAGAGCAATGGGTTTTTTCTCTTATCTTCCACCATTCAGCTGGACTACTAGCATGATTACTTTCATCAAAGTGGATCCTTGACCGTGACACTGTCCCCAGATGCTTACCATGATTTTGCACACTAGAACACAGTAAACATCCTTGTAGATCCTGGAGCAGAACTGCTCATTTCATTCTACAGCGTAAAATACATCAGAAATACCCAGTGCGTGATCTGCCTCTACTATGTTTTTTGTTATCAAGTATCCGAATGCCTTTTTTTCTCTCAATGTGATCAAGCACCATTGGTTTATTAACATGACAGTTCATGATTAATACCATGTTCTGTGACGTAATGTGGATTATGTACCTTTGTATTTCTCATGTAAGCATCCTTGCTTCTTATAAAAAAATGACCCGCACTTAAATAGACACCCACAAGCTCAACTCAGATTCATTTAAAGAGTTGTCACCAATTCTGCGTCCAATATCGAATACTTCCCTACTATATGGAATGCGAAAAACAGTACACCTGAAGAGTAGTATGTCCTAATACATAGTATTCCAAAAACAGTAGGCAAAAAGTACCCGGATGACCAACTACTTCCAAGGAGATTCTGAAGTGTGCATTCGATAGACAATTTACTAACCTATGTGGCCACGAGAGAGGATTTGTGAATGGAGGTGAAGCTGGTAGGTCACATGATAACGACAACATGGCAGATGTCATGCTACTATATAGAACACACTTCTTTATGGTCGTGAAGTAAGTTATAATTTGAATGTAGAACTTACTCAGACCGTACAGAATTTATGACGCACCGTACGAATAACTAATGGTTTACACAAAAGTATATATCACAAACACAAGGACGCTTTACTCATATGAATTACCGAAGAAGAATATGAGCATTTAAATCACATAAAGGCAAAATCAAGTCAAACACACAAAGGAAACTCATAGAATGAATTCATTATACAAAGCAGACCTCATGAATCAAAATAAATAACATGCAAAAATAGCTCAACTCTGCTTGCAGCATCCTCATAGTACAGTAATAAACAGCAGGGAACAATATACAAACAAAAAAAAATAAATAAAAAGAAACTAGTCTGCACCAAAGGCCTTTCCCATTTTTAGACAATATACCCCCAAAACAAACAAACATGCAAACGAAAAACAAACCCAAACTCAAATACAAGAAGAGCAACAAATGGGCTCCGTAGAGATGAAACACAAACATTGAAACACCTTAATTATGCTCTTGCAAAGTAATTTAACTCAAACTTTCCATTTTGTATATTTTAAATAAAGATTGAAAGAATAATGGCAGAGAGCGGGAGATTATTTGTGGTGATGTAAAGGTCATGTGACTGTTGTGTACTTCATTCTTAGCCTCACCTTATCTTTGTACTTCTGTTGATTGATTATGTAGGTGTCAAAAAAAGTTGTGTTTGTAAAGATTATCTTTAGCCAATGAAAAAAAAAAAAAAATAATATATATATATATATATAATATATATATATATATATATATATATATATATATATATATATTATTTTTTTTTTTTTTTTTTTTTTTGTCGAGGGAACCAGAGTGATAACTTTGGGAGTGGCCATAAAAAAAAAAGTAATCTTCATCTTAAATGTAGGCGCACACATTTGTGGAAAAGACCTGGCATAATTGTCAGATAAAAGCAGTCTGTTTTTGTCCTTTCTCATTCTCCATCACACTCTATTATATACTCTCACAGATGAAATTAGCATTTCCCAAAATGTAAGCCTTCCTCTCCCCACGCCACAGCTTTATTCTGAAGAGACCATTAAGTGGTTGTTTATTTGTGCCACGATGCAATCAGAAGGTCAGTTTCTCCAACCTCAGTAGTTCCAACTCCTCCTCTCTCAAGTCGTATCTTTTCCATTATCCCTTACCCTTTCACAGTTTCTTTCCCCACCCACCTCTCTTTCTTTGAGGTTGATCATTATCCAAAGTCTCGGTGTGACCATTCCTGACCTGGGTTCTCTTCTGATGTGGTAGACGTGATCCTGAAGTTTGAAGAGTAGATTTCCATGATTAGGCCTCTAAAAATAAACTTGTCATCCCCTCACCTAAAGAGCTGTCAGAGGCCCACAATAAGTGTGTACACGTGTATTAGCACATTTATTCAATAGTAAAGAGAGTGCAGTCGGAGAACAACAAACATGCTAATAATTTAGGCTGTAAAGTTGTGGTCTGATTAATGAAATTCCACCAGTCAAAAACAAAGTAAACAACCTTGCACATGTGGCTACAATACTGAGATGCGAAAATTCAGGACCTGTCCTCACCTTGCCAAGCATATGTAGTGATTTACACTGTCAAAAAGTGCTGTCAGTGGTCCCAGAATACACTTTATAGCATTAAATGTCTGACAGCAAGGTAGCTATTCATCTTTAAGCCACACTGTACAGTTTTGGTTTGGGATCTGTTTATGTTGTTTGAAGTTGCTGATGGCTTCATTACACTCGCTTAACTCCTTGAGCAAATGACCATTTGCATGCCTACTCTTTATTCAACAAGTCTCTGTTTTGTATATGTCTTCTGACTCATATCGCTCCAGGAAACTGTTAACATGGGCTTGGTCCTCTTTAAAAACAACACCTCCTTTTTTCTCCACAGTTCCACAAAGAAGAAGCGCCTTGTTTTTCAAGTGGTGGTTTTCTGAAGCCGCACCATTTGATGTGGGCTTCCCTTAATCGCTCAACACGCTCTCTAAACATGAAATGCATTAATTTTCTCCCAGACATTTTCCTGTCGCTGCTTTTGAACATTGTTGTGCAGTCTTAATATAGAGCGAGTGACAAGACAATAAGGTTGAGTCAAATGAAGTTATTATTTTTGATTGTGTGCATCTACCACTTAGTACTACAAAGGGACAGTGAACCTCTAATCCGAGATGGGACACAAGCACTTTGTAGTCTTAATATCTTTCTTCCTTTCTGTCCACATCACTGGTTTATGGGTGCTGCGTTAGTATTAAACTAGGGCCTTGGAAAGAAGCCTACCATTAAGATTGAAATGTTGTGCTCTTTGAGGTCTGGACTTTTAATTACAAGCTGGGCCCGGATGGAGGAGCGTCTCTGTCGTCGGACTGAATAGAGGGCTTGCACAACATCGGTTGGCAACCTGGTGCCAGTGTTAGAGTGGGAAGCCAGCCCTATGGGCGGACAACAGACAAGGATGTCTTTTACGAGGACGCATGCTAGAGTCTTCCCTTGGAGATCAATGCAAATACAAATCCCAAAGATTTAGATCTCTATTATACTTGGTCATGTGGTGCTCGCTATTAAAGGATTCTGTCATCATTTACTCACCCTTTGTTGTTCCAAATCCCTATTACTTTCTTTCTTCCGTGGAACACAAAATGAGATGTTTAGCAAAATTTCCAAAATGATAATACATACAAGTTGGGGATTATAAAAAAAATGTACCTTCCTCTCTAGCTCTTGTCCAAACTTTTTTCCATTGAGTTTGAAATTGTTCAGCTAGCCAATTATAGATCGTTCTTTTCCCACTCCTGGCTTGTCTTCTTTCCAGCAGCCTCTTTGGGAACTGTTTTAGATTTTAATTCGTTTTGTTTTTTAGCTGTACCCTGGATCCTTTGATGTTGTTGCCTGGGTGCTACTGGACAAAAGAGTCTCCCATCAGCTGGACTTAAGGGCAGGGGGAGCTGGTTAAGAGACAAGAGAGGACACACTGCGAAATAAAGAATCAAAGAAATACCAACAGGCATGGGGGGGGGCGGAGGACTCCATGTGAGACTAAACTATGTGTCCCATCTTAAATCTGACAAGGGGCTCGCATGATGCCTTTGTTATTTTATGCTCTTTGTTTGCGGCTTGCCTTTGTATGCAAGTGGGAGCGAGTTGTGTTTATATATGTAGGCGTAATATACACAAATGCATTCCTACACAAAAGCAGGTGATATGAAAGCGCCGCAGCTGGCGATTTGAGAGGCGCTGGCCTCCTTTCATGTCTTAGTGCTGTTCTTTGGTACAATGTTTATGACCTCTCCCACAGTAGCAGGGTGCATGCCCCTTTATTGGGTGGCTTTATGTATGCGCCCTGTGCCCCCCTGGAAATAGAGGCACTTATGCCACAGCACCCCCTCACAGACCCATCAAGCGGCTTATGCCTAGTGCTCCTCGCAGCCCTCCTTCCCGGGGAGAGTCTTGGCATGACAGTTACTTTAGTGACAACCTCATTAAACCAGGAGCCATTTCTATAGAGGTCAGTTTATAGTTGTAGTTACGCAGTTGAACGGTAATTAAAGTCATCAGCAAGTGCAGAGATGACCTCTTAGGGAGGACTTCAAAGCAAAATACAAATTGAATTTGTGCTTGTCCCCAACAACAGATATAATATCAACAATATCCACATTAAAAAATCTTTGCAAACTACATAGGTTGGAGAAAAAAGAACTCCGCATGAAAAAAACCCCTACAAACTACAGCCAACTCACATTGTCTTCTGAGGTGTGCATTCAATTGCGTTTACATAAAAATGACTAATCGTTTGGCACTTGAACAGTACACAAACCTATACCACTTACAGTGCTTTTACAGATTTATGGCGCAATAAAGGTCCTTTTAAAGTGGAAAAGTCTACTAATGCTGTTAGATAAAAAAAGGCCTGTGGTTTGCCAAGTAATTTTCCACATTAATTAGTAGATCAAAGTATGACGTTCCTCTACTCTGCAGTCCTCTGAGTGTATGCTAGTATACATTCTGTTTCTCCACGAACTGAAGAGTGCATTACCTTGTTCACTATAGGCATGGGCTGGAAATAGAGGTAGTACACAAGTGCAAAGAGTAAACAGTCAGAAGTTAGAGTTGTTAAGAATGTTAAGAGCTGACCAAATTCCAATCAGAATATTTGCCTGCATGGCCACACTAAAACCCAATGTATACTTCGGTTTTTACCGGTAATGAAAAAAAAAAAATAGACAATCACTTATAGTGCAAATACTGTACGCATTCCCCATGATTTTTGTAACCGCACATCCGCATTGAATTTGAATTGAATGGCAATACTGGCCCGGACAAGTCTTCTTCCCTCATCAAAATTCTCAGTTTTGCCATTTTTGTTGTAATATGTTGTCTTTTCTTTTTGCATTAAACACAAAAGGAGGTTACACTAAGAAAAGTCCGTAAATATGGGGCCCAACGTACTGTTAATATGAAGACATTTTCCATATTGACTTTTCGCAGCTGAATTTCGAATTATACATTGTGTTGTTTATTAGGCTTAAATATGGGTTGACAAGACATTATTCAATGAAGAATAACAAATTTCAGTTCATTCCATAAACAAAGCAATTGAATGATCTCTGAAGACATATGTTGCACGTTGCATTTTGGGGTGAATAAATATGAAAGTGGAGAAAAAGATATTACTATACGTAGAACCAAGACACACCTTTGTTTTTGGTAACTGCTGTCGAAAGATTATATCAAAGTGAGGAGATCGGTGCGTACAGAAACCAATCTTAGTTATATGTTTTTATGATCCACGAGACTTCAAACGCTATGTTTATCTATCCTCTTCTTCTGTTACCGCATTTTAGGTTTTCCCGTCTATGATCATGTCTTTCTCAGTATATGATCGACTTAAGTAGTTTATTCAGCTGTAGGTGGACAGGTCTTGTTTCCCTGTTAAATATCACGGATGCATGGAAGGGCAGGACTCCTTAGATGGCTTTGTTTTAACATTGTTTTAAGGGGTCTTGACTTCCTTTTAATATTATAGCAATATTTCCACAATCAGAAGAGATCAAGGAAGATGATATAAAGCTACCAAGTCAGCATGTACTCAAATTCTAAGCCTCAGAATTGATGTACATGTTTGTGTATGTGTCTTGTAGCAACACTACTCCATATGTTTATTCATAAAGCTAAAGACTGTAAAAACAAAAATGTGCCTTGCAGAACATTACCACGAATTGCAACATATGCAGCCCAAATGGGCGTTTACAAATCCGCTTCCCTGCTGTTTGCTTTTTTCTAAGACATAATAATCAAAGATTATGCTGAACTATGTAATAAGGTCTTCCTCAAGAGTGTTCTTTTTCTTCAGTGTGGTATCAACCATCCTTGAATTTGATGTTATGCCCCCCAAAAATGTATATAAAAAATACATTTTAGAAATTAAAAACATTCTCTTAAAGGGTTAGTTGACCAAAAAATGAAAGTTCTGTCATTAATTATTCATCTTCATGTCGTTCCAAACCTGTAAGATCTTCGTTCATCTTCGAACCACAAATTAAGATATTTTTGATAATAGTTTAAGTTAATTTATACTTAATGCCCAGAAAGGTACTAAAAACATATTTAAAACAGTTCATGTGACTACAGTGGTTCAACCTTAATGTTATGAAGCCATGAGAAAACTTTTTGTGCCCCAAACAAAACAAAATACTGACTTTATTCAATAATATCTAGAGATGGGCGATTTCAAAACACTGCTTCATGAAGCTTCACAAATCTTTTGTTTCGGCTCAGCACTTCGGAGTGTGAAAGTCATGTGAATTTACCAAACTACGCTTCGTCACATCATAAGTGTTTCAAAATTTCAATGGTTTGTGTGACTTTGGCAGTTTGATTCACGCTCTGAACAAATGAATCAAAACAAACGATTCGTAAAGCTTCATGAAGCAGTGTTTTGAAATCGCCCATCATAAGATATTGTTGAATAAAGTCATTATTTTGTGTTTTTGGTGCGCAAAAAGTATTCTTGTCGCTTCATAGCATTAAGGTTGAGCCACTGTATAGTCACACAAACTGTTTTAAATATATATTTAGTACCTCTCTGGGCATTTGAAAGTGTAAATTATCTTGCTGTCAATGCAGGTCATCTGAGTTTATTAAAAATATCTTAATTTGTGTTCTGAAGATGAACGAAGGTCTTACAGTTGTACAGTAATTAATGACAGAATTTTCACTTTTGTGTGAACTTTAACATTTTAAGGACATTAGAGCATGAATACGGTTTAGACTGTATCAGTGGTGTAGTGATGTGTATCGTGTCTAATCTAGATTTCCCGCTACATCTACAATATGCCTGTTTTAAGTGCACATTCCCTTCTGTCAGACAGTGCTTCTTTACCATGAATCACAGAATCTTGCTCTGCCTCAAGTCTTTTAAAAGCAACTACAAAAAGACATTTCTGTAGCTGCATTTTACTATTATTCTCATTTTAAACTTAAGTTTCTCATTTGTTTACCATAATTAAAAAGTTGACCAGCGGATCTTCATTCTTTTAGAGCCAGCCTGCGTAATTGTTGGTATTGTAGTGTACTGGACACTCAACAGCAAAATCTGGACTGGCATGAAAGCACAAGGGTTTGATGGAATGGCTCAGTCTCCACAGCTCAGTGCTCGGAGTTCCTGAGCCCGGGTCATAGCTCACTGGACGACAGGGGCACTGATGTAGGGGGAAAATTTAGCCCTTTCTTTCCGAGCAGTCGGTCATACATACAGGAAATTGTAGTCCCATTGATATCCTCTCAGAAGCTTCTTGCCAAACAAAGGTGAAGAAACACTCATTTCCAGGAGAGCAGGAGGGTTCACAAGATACATTACACTCATTTCCAAGGGAACATTCAAACCAACACTATGACATGGCTGAGTAGCAGACATCCCAACCTGCAAAAAGTCATTTCAGGGAGGTAGATTCCGCTCGCTCTTGAGTCCGGGAGATTTTAACTAATTTGCGGGCATCAGGGAGCCGCTATCAATATGCAGGAGACTCTTGGAACTTCCGGGAGACTTGGGATGTCTGGAGTAGGGCAACTACTTTTTTGCTGTATGGAGACTGCAGACTTGTTTATATATCCTCATTTTATGAAAATGCTAATGTTCAAGCACTTTGGCCCTATTTACACTTGGTATTAAAATGAGTTTTGGTCGATCAGATCACAAGTAGATGACGCTTTGAGTTGGTCCACTTCCAGATGTAGTTGAAAACACATTCGACCGGATTGCTTTCGTAGTGTATACGCTCATGTGGTAGAATGTGTTCGAATAGCCACTAAAGATAGCCTGCTCTAAGCTTACTGACATAACGTGTGAACATTGGGAAGCGCGCTAATGCGATGGAATTCAAACTTTGTCAGCCAAAAACCCAAGTTTGGTTTGAAGACGAAAAATGTACCAAGCACAATGCTCTCTCACCATTCCTGATTTCTAAGGGTGCGATCACACTTGTAGTTCGGTTAGTTTGGTTCGTTTGGTCCGGACCAAAAAACAAAAACGAAACAATATAGTCCTGGTCCGCTTAGCGTTCACACTGGCATTTTTAACAGCGAACCTTAAGTTAACGAACCAAAGGCATAAGGATACGGTCACAACCTGATTGGTCGGCTTTCATGACGTATATTTCGCGACGGAGCTCGCTTACATTCAAAACAATGCTGAGTGCTGGATTAAACACAATCATTTTATGCATGTACAAACGCTTTAATTTTACCAGCCGAGAACTCACAAAGAGCTCATAAAATGTTCAAAACATTCAAAACAGCAGCAGGATTTCCTCCAATATTGAAGAGGCACTTTACCTCCACGTTTGCCCTCGACTCATTTTGGATACACCGATCTTTAACCATCGTCAAATCAGCTGACTTGTTGCGTCGCATCTTTGGTCCGTGTTGCGCTCATATTTCAATCGAACCGCACCAGAGTTCGTTTGGAAGCCAGGGTTCGGATGGCAGCGTTCACATATGTTCAAACGAACCACACTAACTGAGCAATCGCACCAGGGTTCGCTTTAATCGAACCAAACATGACAAGTGTAAACACACCCTAACATACTCACACGTCTTGCGGCTGTCAGAGCAGAAACAAAAGCTGCTGCTCTCCATGTGTTTTACCGCCTTCTCCGGTCATGTTCATATGTAAAATTGCGCAAGAATATTTTATTCATTAGATTGAAAGATCTGAAAAGGCCTATACATTTACCCACCCATAGGCCCTGTCCTCGAAGAACACTGAGTGTTGAGGAGTAAGTAATTAAAGTCATTCACTCTCGTTTGTAATGTTTTGCCATCCTATTCGTTTTAGTGAATCAGACTGTTCATCTAAGTGAACAAGTTTAACATTGCTCCCTTAAATGAAGTTTTTTTTTAAATGGTAGTCTGACTTAAGCCCAAAGTTCGGTTTTCACAAGAATGCCAGGGAATGAGTATTGTGTGCTTGACGTATATTTCGTCATCAGCATGTATCACATGTAATAGGTGTAATACTGACCTGGACCGTTGTTTCACTATCAAAAAAGAAACTGTAGAGACAGAACATCATCATCCAAGAGACAATAGATGTCCGTGTTGACGATACTTTGGGCTTTTAGCTGAGCTACTTTTTAAAATTACGAACGGTTAGTTTGCTTCCCCAATACTGACAAGCAGAGATAGCTGTTGGGTACCTCTCAATTTCTCAGCAGCATTCATGGATGCATGCCTGACTAACATCTGGCTGTGCGCTTGACAGCTCCCCAGACAACACCCCCACCCCCTACTCCCTACCCCATTATGCCAATTCATAGTCTCTCGCAGTCCTGCTCTCTGTCCCAGCATGTTGTGAGATGTTTTTCATAGCCAATAGCTAAAGTCTTTTTGTTTTATGTACAAAAAGGTGAACGCACAGGCGGCTCCTTTGAAGGCTTTGCAAATTTATTGCTGTTTTTCCAGCGGACCGTTTTTTAAATTACAGCTCATTGAGATTGGATCTGCACTGGTGCTGTTTTTGGAGTGGGTTTACTTTTCATGTCTGGGAAGGAGTAGAACACTCAGATCAAGGAGGACGCTGAGTATGAGGGAGGACGGGGCCTGTATACAGAGGTTATTGGTCCATTTAACTATTTCCTTTCACTAAGACTTGCCTCATCTGGTTATAAGTTCATATAAAACGGTAAAATAAACATATAAGCACTATAGCATCATTATGTCTGTGTTAAAAATAATTATGGGTGGAGAGAATAACCGTAATCTTTCATCACAGTAATCATATATTACTGTAGTTATCAAGGTTATCGCCAATAAGTTAAATATGGATGACTTGTTACATAGTCCAGTTAGTGAAATGCCTGAATGTACTTCATCTCTTCATTAAGATATCTTACTATTTGAATCTTTGTTGATGCAGTCTGGCATCATTGAAAAAGCAGATTAGCTTATGTTCGCACGATCTAATATATAGTGGAAATTAAAGACTAAAACAGTAAAACTAATATTATATAGCACATGTGACTATAAATTTCGATTGGATGAATCAGTAAAATCCACTAAAACACACACCTGTGAGGGCAGATCAATAACCTACAGTGTTTGTAATTTTTACCGAAAAAAATGCTTCAGTAAAAACCTGTTAATTGCTTGTAAATGTATATTACCTTACCATATGCAGTGGAAAATTTTAAATGCTTTTAACAATGAATTTTACTTTAAAATACTGTCATTTTATGGTTTCTGGAAGAAAACTATGAATTGCAATATAACTTATAGTGGGGGGAAAACCCGTGTAAGTACATTCCCAGAAGTCCCTGCGTGATGTCGTATGATTCTACTTTAAATTGTTTTATTTCTTTGATATTTTTGGCTAATAAAATGTACAGTAAGTAATGTACATTAGGGTGTAATGTTTATGTTATTTAGTTAATGTTTATTGCATTACTTTAGTGTCATGTGTGTTATCCAGATGCTGTTTTGTCTTCAAGTGTCCCTGTCAACATACAAACAAATATTGGTCATGTTTTATAGAAGATCTATAAATCTGCGGACATGTCAGAATCTGAACTGGCAGAGTTTCCACAGTTCAGTGTTACTCAAGAACTGTTGTGACCATTATCCACATTATTATTATGTGAACCGCTATCAATACTGCTGTTGACTTGAGAACTACTTCCATTGGATCACAGTTATATTTTATTATATACATTTTAAGAGACCATTTATGAAACCCTCAGCAGACAGTTCCCAGCTTGACGGACATGTCTGAAAGACTGTTCTCAGTTTATTGTACTGTTGAACTAACTGGAGCATTGAATGAGATGGCAAAAACTGGCATCATAAGATGGATATTGGTTAATTTAGAGTCTGAGTTTACTAAAAAGAACAATTTGCTGACAAACCGGACATCATTAGTTAGTTTTAGGTTTTTAACTAAATATGCCATCCAGTAATACCTGAAACATTGTCACAGTAATTTTTAACACTGAATTTCAGATAGCCACATGCTTTTTTTTTTTTTTTTTTTTACAGTGTACAGTATACTAATTGCGCCACCTTAAGTTCATTTCCGCTCTGTAAAGCTATCCTGATCTACAAAGTCACCTTTGTGCGGTTGGCACATTTCTGCTGTCGCACGGTAAATATCTTAATGGATGGTTGTGTGTTAAACCACTCTGTGAACCTGTAAGATGTGCCATGTGAGTAACAGCTCTACCCTCTTACTCCCTCAAACCAACCTATTTCCAACAGCTCTGCTTTATTTCAGCTCTGATGTCAAGACAGGTTGGTAAATCACGTCTGCCGCTCACTCTTTGTTTTATTAGATTTCCTGCCACAGACGTAAAAGAGGTTTGAATAGCGTCTCCTTGGTCTCTTGCCATGAACAAAAAAGAGGCCCTGCTTTTAAGCACCTCAATTTTTCCTTCTTAACTCAACATTTTGATTCTTTTGAGGTTTTATGTCTTTCTACAATAATAAAAATCTTTATATCCAATACAATTTAATTACACAACAGGTGTACGTACTAACCACAATAAGGCAAAAGATTAGTCACTAATATTAATGTAAAGTATTCACATGCCCAGTATTTCACAGCTGAGACTTCTAAAATATCCAAGTTTTTATGGTCATCATTTAATATATACAAAGCGATTTGGCAGTAGTGCTTTTTCAGCTCAGCAGGCAGATAAATTTGTCGCAAGGAAAATATCTGCCTCATATAATCCACCTGTGAGTGGTCCAGTAAAAACAGCTAAACCCATCCTCAGTTGGTGTCTCATGTATATGATCATGGCAGTCTAAGACAGAAGGACAGTTCATGTCATTCCAAATGTATAAAGCACAATAAACACAGAAATGCAATATATCAAATCTTTGTGTACTGAACAGATCAAAATAAATATGTATGCACTGAAAATGTATTTGATTTTTCTAAATGAATATAAAACATTTCTGAATCATTTGGAGTGTTTACTGAATAAATCTTACCAATTTATTGGAGGACTTGGGATCAATACCAGAAACAACAACTCAAATTGTTGATTCCCATCCACAGTTGGGCTTAAATTTTGGTGAGTCATATGGTTTGAGATGACTTCAGGGTGGCAAAGTTCATTTGTGGTTGAGCATTTCCTCCAGAATTCACCTATTAAACTACATTCTGATAATACGAATACAGGAAACGGTAACAATCAAAAACTTTCACAAACAATGCTTGCTGGAACAGATGAGGTCCGGCTATGGTGTGACGCCATACTGTGTTCACCACAAGCTCCCTGCAGGCTCCTAAAGAGATTTCAGTCATTAGTTGCTCCTTTTCAAATATCATCAGGCCATTACCCTTTCATGATCTGGAGCACATGACATTATGATGCACTAGGTCTACTAAGCTTTGGACAAGTACATACAGGGCCTCTGCAGTGGTGTTTTCAACCTTTGAAGGGCCTAAAAATAGAGTGCTCTGCTAACCTCCAGTCAAATTACTTCTAATTTTGGTTACCCATCGCTCCAGTCACTCCTAACCTTCTGATGTCACAAGTTAATTTAGCTCTTTATTTTTAGAGGCCTCCCCAAAACTAATTGAAAGACAGGCACTTACAGGCTGGTGTTATGTAAGGGGATTACCTTGTTTCTGCATGCGCCTTGGGCATCTAGTGGGAATTGCACAGTGGTTACTAGCAAAGGAAAGGGCAGAGTGCCTCCAGAAATAGCCCAGTCTACAGCCTAATTGTTCATCTCTTGTGCACTTTTTCCCTCCTCAGCTGCAAGCCAAGGTCGGTGACCCCATCATCCACCTCGCTTGTTCCGGAAGAGTCTTTTCCGCCCCCCATGGCTTCAAGAGCACCAGCCAATAGGTAGAGCACAGCAGAGGTCCGACCTCAGCCCCAGACAAACAGCCAAGCGCCAAAAGCACTTAGGAGTGATCCCAGCAAAGTGCCCTACTGTCTGAAGCTGCCAGGTATGTTCTTATTAGCACAAATACAGAGCCTGAGGCTCCCCATTGAAGCTGAGCCGGTCTTTGGAGGAAGGCCCCTCAGAGGCCAGGTCATACAAGCAGCTTGTTGGCCAAGTCAGGTCACAAAGGCAAACAGTGAGCTTCTCTCCATGCATTACTATAGAGCACTATTTCCAAATTCATATTTAAAATCTATGCGATTTTTAAAAAAACAACAAAACAAAACATTTTTTCTAAACTCATCTATTGATTTTCTCATCTTTGGCCATACTGTGTTCTACACTCTGAATGAATATGATCTTCAATTCTACAACCACTGGAAATTTCACAGAAAAATGTGTCTTGTTTTACATGCACACTGTGAGTTTTATAACACACCTAAACTGCCAGACTCTGTTTTAAGGTTGTGTTCACACTTGTAGTTCAGTTCTCTTGGTTCTTTTGGTCCGGACCAAAAAGAAAATGATACACTGTCATTTTTAACACCGAGCCTAAAGATACAATAAACCCTTGTTAAACACCCAAGACTCCACCACAGTGTTTGATGGAGCTGACAACTCGTGAAGAGCTTATAAAATGTGAAAAGGAGTCAAAACAGTGTATGAGTCCCCCCGTCACACAAACAAACGAAGATCTGCTTCGAAGAGACAACTCTGATGGGCAACATCATGACTATGATGAGAAAAACACGAACGCTTCATCATTGTGTCTTTCTGAGGGTTGCATTTTGTGACATCAGGTCCTGTTTTTGGTTCGTTTACATGTCTTTGGTCCATATTGCATTCATATTTCAACAGAGTTTGTTTGAAAGCGCATCGAGACTTTTCAAGGGTCACAGTCTGCACTGGGATTCGGATGGCAGTTTTCACATTTCTTCAAATGAACCGCACTAACAGAGCAATTGCACCAGAGTTCGTTTTAAATCGAACCAAACCAGCCAAGTGTGAACACAACCAAAATTATTCTAAACTGAAGACATGAGCAGCCAATAAAGATACCAATTGGATTCTATGTTTTAGACAAACAGCCTAATAATGTGGAGCTTGGAACAGAAAAGAAATAAAGACTTCTATGACATCAAGCTCATAGCAAATGTGCTGATGCAGACCTAACTGTTTCAGTAAGATGTCATTCAGCAACAAAGCACACAGTACAGCTCTTTACAAATAGTTAGTCCATACTTACACCATATTTAGACATCATGTACAACATAGTTCTGCATTCCAAAATGCCTTATGTATTGTTTTCTTGTTTCTTTAGCATATTTTCTTTCAAAACAAGAGGCATAAATAACAGTCTTATTAGAAGTTCTTCAAGTACAGCTTCAAGAGTTCAGGCCGAGACCAGAGTGGGTTGAGTGAAAAACTGAGGAGGGATCTGAACAATTCAGACAGTGTAATGACGTTTTCACATTTGGCTCGGAACCTGGTGCGTTTTCTCCCTTAGTTCGATTCGGCATATATGAACACGGCAATCGTGCTTGGAACCTCACCAAAACAATCACTCCAATACCGCCTGAACACCTGCGACTGTAAACCAACTCTGGGGCAGTTCGGTTGAGGTGAGAAAGCGATCCACCCCAATGGACCAACAAACCAAGCATTATCATAATCCACATGTATTATATAAAAAAAACAGTGTCTGATTGTGTGAATGAGCACATTAGTTATCGCAGTTGAAATCCAAAGAGTGCATTTATCAGTTAGAGCGGGAATGACAGCTACATCCGCATAAGTGTTTGCATGTGTCTCGGCCGCTACAAATAAAGCCACAATAAACTTGCAGAGCGAACTTGTCAATCCATCTTGAAGGATGACACAGAAGAACCTCTGAGGTGGACAGTTTTACTCACATGTGACTTGCATGAACACATTTTAGTACCCTTCAAAATGTTCCCTTGTGAAAGCAAACTGAACCAAGAATAAAAGGCAACACTATAACAAATTAAGTCCGTTTCAGAACAAAACAAACCATCTACAGGTCGGAAAATGACCTCCTTGGGGTGTCACATGAACCACAAAACATGTATCCTGAGTCCGGGTTAAGAATGAGACCAAATGCATGGGAGTACATGAAAATATTGTCTTGGACTGAGTCTGGTCTCAAAGACTACAACACTCCCATTAGTGTTGAGGACTGTTCTACACTCAAGTTCAAGCAAAAGTTCAAAAACAAAAACTCTGTAATCATTCAAATAGTGTGTGGGCTCTTTCATGAATTGCTTCTGTTCCTCTTTTGTAAGTATATACTCACTCTAAGCGATCCAAACTGTGCCTGAGCACGTTTGACCCCCAAAGTTCGGTTTCTTTGACTAGAGTAATCGCTCCGTACCGTGCCAGGGTGCAGTTTGCTTGACCATCGATGGAACATGCTAATTTTATACAGAATTAACATATAAAACGGGTCTGTTCTCATCGGTTCTCATCTTATTGATAAAAAGGAACTGTAGTTTGCGAGTAAAGCTCCAAATTCAAAGTCATGGCGTAAATAATAAATCTATTAGGCGGTCTATTAGCGAAAGCGCTTTTCTTCCGGTTTTCTTCAAAACAAAAATGTACATTGTAAATGACGTAATCACAATCATTTCACGCATATGCACATTCTGAATTGACGGATATTCTGAATTTAAGAAGTAGTGAGAGAAGTAGTAATGTCTGATTTGTTAAAGACTCATCAGATCTTTCAATTTATTCATTTACAAAACCAGCTTGAATGACTTATCCAGATCTTGAGTTCAACTCACTTGCTCAATGACCTGGTCAAAGCAGTTAACAGCTCTCGGAGAGGAAGAGTATCAGTGGAAAATGTCTTATATTTCAGTCGGTTTCTCACACTGTGGATTCAGAAAACTTATTTTTCCGTGGCAGGAAAGGCTATGTTCATATAGCATCAAAGCACTTTAAAATAAAAGTAAATAAAAATGAATTAAATTAAGACCTGAAATACAATAAGTGTCGAGAGTACGGATCACCTTCATTCTTCAGAATTTCCTGGATTAATAATCTAGATTCGACAACTTTAGAATAAGAGCAAGAAAAACGGATTAATCTATTGGTTGTAAACATAGTGGTTATCTAATCTTTTAGCTTCAATGCTGTGATCGCAAGTCAATAACACACAACCTTGCCTTGCCTTGATCATTTCTTACTCAACAGATAACACCACAAATGCAGCTTATCTTTATTGAACCTGGGACATTCCTCTAAGAAACTATTCCGGGAGGTAATGTTTTTGCCAGAAGTGGCAAGATGTACTCTGTGTTGTCTTTTAATGAGATTTACGAATATATCCAAGGGAAACTTTGAAGTGAAATCCCATGGAGCTACTGTAGAAGATTGATCTCCCGACTAGTCAGAACGCCACGCCGCTGTAACTCTTGCATCCATAACATCGTATCTAATTCACTGCTCGCAAACCACAGACCTGAATACTGACTTATGTGTAGACCCATCCAAGCTCTACTGCCGAATTGGAGACGGATCAGTCTCTGTCTCGCAGGGAAAGCGCTCAGCGCTCCAGAGCTTCTCCAAAGAGTCTGGAATGGCTGTTGACACTCCCAGTCTTTAATGTAGGATCAAGAAAAGCTTTAACTCATTACTCTTTTCAACCCACCCCTCCATTCTTGTCTTAACTACTTTCAAATGTTTAATATTGCTGCCTTCAGAGGTAATTTGTTCCACTAAGATGCACAAGGAGGTACAACGATCATATATGCCACTGAAACGGACAGACTTCGTTCTCACACGTAGCATGAAGATGTAAAAGCGATAAATCTAAAATGATTTAGTGTCTTCATAGCATCAAACAATCATCGTGATCAAGAAATAACTACTCATGAGTGGTATAATACATGGAACGGAACAAAAACGCATAACGGGATCAGAAATTTGTTTTTAATTCTGCATAATTAAGATTTTTAGAATAATTAGTTGTTTGAAATGACTCCCAGTGACTCATGAGCAAAGCTGTTCATGAAAGACAGAACCACCCAAGGTAATTAAACAAAGATGTTTTCGCTTTTAAATGGAGGGGTTTTTTCCTTTCCACAAATGCTAAATAAGCATGTACTGATGGACATCTTCAATGATTTCTGAAGCAAAAAAATAAATAAAAAATAACATCTAACAAAGTATTAATCATTTACCTACTACTACGTATTAATTACTAAGTTTGAAGTGAACTGCAAAGATGACTGCCTGAATTTAGAGTACAATGTGAACGGGATTCCCACATTTTAACCAGATATCCATGATTTTTGCACTCATGAATCTTGATTATCAATTTTATAGACATATTGGCAAAAAAGCAATTTCTAGACAAGATTTTAAAGTTGAACATAACTAGGGGGAAAAAAGCTTTTTCACTACAGAAATTAATTTTCCAGACCTTTAAATCACAATTATAAAAGAAGCCAGTATTTTCAGGCTTTCCATGAATGTTGAAACCCCATTTTACACAAATAGGTTTGTATCCAACACACAAGCAATATTTTTGCTGTTGCCCTTAACTACAGGATCTAACAAAATCCAACATGTTGATCTGTCCTCTGCTTACCCAACAACAAACCTAAGCGCGCAAACCCCGCACCATCACTACTGGAAACTCTCTGGCGGCAGGTTCGAGTAACTCCAAGAGTACAATTATCAGAGCAAAATGCTTTCTCTCTGCCTTGATGAAAGACCGGGAGCCCCCTTGAGCGACTCCAAGTCTTGTTTATTTATCCTCAAAATTACACCCCTCTCTTCCTGTGTCATGTTCTTTGGTTCCAATTTGTTTTGTTATGCTTCCACTAAAACTGAGCAACTATGCGTGTGGTCGCAATAATTTTAACAGGCTGACACTCTCTCCACGCACACATTCCGCCCTGTGCCCTCTCACCTCCGTGACACCTTCAACCGCACCACTTTGCAGGACAGCGAGGGGAAGGGGGAGAACTTCAAAGTGGCCGGAGGGGGGTGCTTCTTTTTCCTGCCACTTGTCATCATCTAAGGGTCTTTGCTGCCTCCCTTATTACTTTAATCAATTCCAACTGCTTCAAGAGGCTTTGATGGGGGAGCGGAGCGGAGCATGCTGGAAGCACCTGCCGCTGAGCTGAGCACAGGTGGCCTACAGAGCCACGGGGTGAGACTCGAGACCTCTTTACCAGGAGGCAGTAATAACAGCGCTGTTACCCAGCAGGCCCTCCAACCGGCCAGTCTTCACAGAGCACTGCTGCCTGCATGCAGTTAAACCACTAAACAATATGAACGTTGAACAGGATTCACAAGTAAAATAACTCCACAATTACAACAGGGGTTTTTTTTTTGTTGTTTTTTTAATTAAAGTAGTCATACATTTAATACATGCACACAGTCAAAATAGGATTGCTACATTTATTATTATACAAAGTGAAGTCCAGGATGATCGGGTTCAGCAGAACTAGGTTACGTCGCCATCTGCTGGATCCACGGCAAAACTAAAAGTCAAGAAGCTGCAAAGGAAATTTTACATTGTGAGAAAATGATTTGCTGTGCAACAAAAAACACAAAATGATACAAGTAAGTAATATTTTAAAATTACAAGCACAGAATTGATTATAGAACTGTAACATTTTTCAAAATCCAATTTTTAGAAAATCAGTCATATAAAAAATGCACAGCAAAAAAAAAAAAAAAATTCGAATTTTTTTGCTTAATGCGAGAAAAATAGTCAACGGGGTAAGAAAAATAATCTTGTTCTCCCTTTCAATTAAGTCATTTTTCTGACACTTGTTTTAAGCATAAACTCAACATTTTTAATCAACGGATATTTGTACTGGAAACAAGACAAAATAAATAAAGAAAAATATTTTTGCAGTGTGCATGTTTTGTGATAGTTGTTCACGAGTCCCTTTTTTGTTTAAAAATTCAACACTAATATTATAAATAAAAAAAATTGTATAAACTGCTTATAAATAGCCTATATAAAATATCATTTAGATCTGAATTAATGCTAAATTAAACGTACCGGTGGTCAATATTACCTCTCAACAGAGGGCCAAATAACAACCACAGTTTATAGTAAAAAAACAAAAGTAAAAGCAGAAAAAAGCTCACCAGTTGTGGCAGAATCTTTTCAAAGTGCTCAATATCAACGGTGTCACAGTCCTCGCAGCTGGCCTGTTTAACAGCTCTGCGTGTCGCCTCTGTAACATACAGAAAGTCATACAAATACTGAAATAAAAACTAAACTACACCATAAATGACATAATGCCTGTGCCGGTAAAGTTCTCCTTACCTTCAACAAATACTTTCAGCATCTCCGCCACGAGAATGACAGCATCACTACTGACTGTAGGAGAAAAACTGAACTACTGAATGCCTGAAATGTGTCTGTCTTTATCTACTCCTCACACATATGCAAAGCGGCCTGTATGGGACAACACTGTAAGGATGATTTAACATATAGAACACTTTAAATGCGCCAAAAACTGGTTCAGTAAAAGAGAACAGAAGTGCTTTTGGTCAGTAGAAGTGCACTCCTGGCCACAGAAAATGAAGAACAAAACTATGATGCGTTTGGACACATATTTACAGGTGAACCCCGCGCGTGCCTATGGCAAGCCGTTTTGACTTTTATTCATTTTCAGGATATGAACTTTCACTAGTTAAAATGTTCATTCTTGATATCAGGAATTACGTTTCCACTAGTAACAATGACAATTTTTGATAACAGAAATTAGATTTTCACTAGTAACAAAGTTCATTCTTGATATCAACAATTGTATTTTCACTAGTGAAATCTCACCATAGGCTGCCATTCAAATTCAATTGTTGATATCAAGAATTCATTTCTTACTAGTTGAAATTCCAATTTCACATATCAGGAATACAATTCTTACTAGTAACAATGCAAATTTATGATATCAAGAATTACATTGTTACTAGTGCAAATGTCTATTCTTGATATCAACAATTGAATTGCTACTAGTAAAAATGTTCATTTCTATAGCAAGCCGTTTTGACTTTTATTCATTCTCAGGATATGAACTTGTGTTATCAACAACTGCATTTTCACTTGTTAAAATGTTCATTCTTGATATCAAGAATTATATTTCCACAAGTAAAAACTATAATTCTTGATATCTGAATAAAAGTCAAGCTGTTTTGACTTTCATTCATTCTCAGGATATGAACTTGTGATGTCAACAATTCAATTTCCACTAGTAAAAACTATAATTCTTGATATCTGTAATTGTATTTTTACTAGTGAAATCTCGCCATAGGCTGCCATTCAAATTCAATTGTTCAAGAATTAATTTCTTACTAGTTGAAATTCCAGTTTCACATCAGGAATATAATTCTTACTAGTAACAATGCAAATTTCTGATATCAAGAATTACATTGTTACTAGTGCAAATGTCTATTCTTGATATCAACAATTGAATTGCTACTAGTAAAAATATTCATTTCTGATATCTGAAATGAATTCCTGATATCAAGATAATTTCTGATATCTAAAACGGCTTTCTTACTAGTAACAACCACATTCATGATATCAGAAATGAATATTTTTACTAGTAGCAATTCAATAGTTGATATCAAGAATAGACATTTGCACTAGTAACAATGAAATTCTTGATATCACAAATTGTCATTGTTACTAGTAAGAATTGTGTTCCTGATATGTGAAGCTGAAATTTCAACTAGTAAGAAATGAATTCTTGAACAATTGAACTTGAATGACAACCTATGGTGAGATTTCACTAGTAAAAATACAATTGTTGATATCAAGAATTATAGTTTTTACTAGTGGAAATATAATTCTTGATATCTGTAATTGTATTTTTACTAGTGAAATCTCGCCATAGGCTGCCATTCAAATTCAATTGTTCAAGAATTAATTTCTTACTAGTTGAAATTCCAGTTTCACATCAGGAATATAATTCTTACTAGTAACAATGCAAATTTCTGATATCAAGAATTACATTGTTACTAGTGCAAATGTCTATTCTTGATATCAACAATTGAATTGCTACTAGTAAAAATATTCATTTCTGATATCTGAAATGAATTCCTGATATCAAGATAATTTCTGATATCTAAAACGGCTTTCTTACTAGTAACAACCACATTCATGATATCAGAAATGAATATTTTTACTAGTAGCAATTCAATAGTTGATATCAAGAATAGACATTTGCACTAGTAACAATGAAATTCTTGATATCAGAAATTGTCATTGTTACTAGTAAGAATTGTGTTCCTGATATGTGAAGCTGAAATTTCAACTAGTAAGAAATGAATTCTTGAACAATTGAACTTGAATGACAACCTATGGTGAGATTTCACTAGTAAAAATACAATTGTTGATATCAAGAATTATAGTTTTTACTAGTGGAAATATAATTCTTGATATCAAAAATTGTCATTTTAACTAGTGAAAATGTAATTGTTGACATCACAAGTTCATATCCTGAGAATGAATAAAAGTCAAAACGGCTGTTTCTTTAAAAAAATATATAAACGTCTCACCTTTGGTTTTGTCTTCCTTAAAAGAGCGTGTCAAAAGTTTGGCAATGGTTTCCTAAAAACGGAGAGATGTTAACCATTTTAAATAGGAATCAATACAACGCCGTGGCATCATGAAAACCCGCAGTTATCTAAATACGTTCGACTTGCTATCGTATTATAAGCTGTATGTTAAAACCCTGAAGACGTAAACAACTAAATGTGGGGAAATGTACCTTTTTAAACACGATTTCATTTCCCGCGTTCGCCATTCCTTCAGGCTGTTGTCATCGAAGCTCTAGGAACGTCACTGGTGGAAGCGGCTTCTTCGTTTGTTGAATGGCATGTTGGATAGTGTGCTGCCGCCCTCTAGCGGTCATCACGGAAATCACGGCCCATGGCTTTCAAACGATTGTGGAGAAATTGCTCTGAAAAATGGTGTGCATATGTTTTAGACCTTCTTGGTTTAAATATCAACTTGATTAAAATGTAATCAACTTTGCAGCTGCATTTGTAATCGTGACAGCTTTTCCGATGTTATTCTACGGTGGCCCTGAAGTGCACAACTCAATGAAGATGTAAAAAAGCATCTACAAGGAATCAAACTACGATGAAAGGTCTTACAAAAACCCATCGCTTCACTTCAGAAGGCCTTTATTAACCCGCTGGAGTCATGTGGATTACTTTTATGATGGATGGAGGCTTTCTTGGGCTTCAAAATATTACTATTCACTCCCATTATAAAGCTTGGAAGAGCCGGGGTATTTTTAAATATATCTCAGATTGTGTTTGACTGGAAAGAAGCTCATATACACCTAGGATGGCTTGAGGGTGAGTAAATTACAGGATCATTTTGGGGTGTACTAACCTTTTAATAATATTAACCGAAATAAAATGCTCCCACTGGCAGATTTTTATTCAAATTCCAAACAAATAAAGGACTTTTTCACAGAAACACTTAATATTATATATATATATGTGTGCAGGGCTGGGGAGTAATGAAATACAAGTAACTTAGTTACGTATTTAAAATACAAAATTTGAGTAACTGTATTTCATTACAGTTTCATTTTAAATGGGTGGTAATCAGATTACAGTTACATCTGAAAAGTGTTTTAGATTACCAAAGTGATTACTTCGAATTTTAATGTTGTTTAAACAGCGATTGTTGATTCTCTGACTCTGACCGTCTGAAAAAGAGGAGTTAAGTTTCATGTTTTCGACTGTTTTCATGTTTTGTGAGTCATTTTATAATTGTAAAAAAGGTCACTGCAACTTTTTCTCACAATTTGTTTTTTTCCCTCACAATTGTGAGTTTGCATTTCACAATTCTGACTTCTTTTTCTCAGAATTGTGAGATTTAAACTCACAATTGCAAGTTATAACGTTAGAATTGGGAGATATAAACTTGCAATACTGACTTTTTTCTTGCAATTGTGAATTTAGTATGAGTTTATATCTCATAATTCTGACTTTTCTCAATATTGTGAGTTTATCATAATTTTGACTTTTGTCAATATTGCGAGTTTATATCTCATAATTCTGACTTTTCAATATTGCGAGTTTATATCTCATAATTGGGACTTTATAACTCGCAATTGCAACTTTATATCACGGAATTCTGAGGGAAAAAGTGAGAATTGTGAGATAAAAACTTGCAATGACCTTTTTTGTGTTTGTTCCACACTTATTAGTATTCCAAAGTATTCTAAAGTATTTAGATTAAGTTACTAAACTTGAGTAATGTAACGAAATACGTTACGAATGACTTTTTTAAAGCATGTATTTTGTAATTTGTAGTGAAATACATTTTAAAAGTAACCCACCCAGCTCTGTATATATATATATACACACGCACACATAAAATACTGCTCTAAACAGTTCCCATTATTATCACATACTAGCTATAATTAAATCTCACTGTTGTAAAAGCTTAAAATACCATCAAATCTAAAAAAAAAACTGAAAGACGTACTAAGAACTGATCTGAGGATGAATTTATTCAACATCTCAGGTATACATATAAAAAAAGTGATCCACATTATAGGGCAAATTATAGACATTAAATCAAACAGGATTTTTAATGTAATAATGAAAGTATAAAAACTTAACAATTTACATTGAAATAAAGAAACATTTAGTTCACATTTCTTTCAGTAAAATGGTAGGAGGAGGTTTAGTGCAAAGCACTCCACCCAGCAAACGGTCGGTGTCCCCTTGTTCCTCTTCTAGTTCACACACACGTTTGTCTGACAGGATTGGTCTTGAGGAGTATTTAACTGACATGCTTCATTTAACTGGACAAACAGATAAAAAAAAGAGTTGTAACTGGGTTCATGGCCTGTAATTTCACAAATAATTACAATGAAACTGCAAGTAACACATTGAATTAAATGAGACATTCTGAAATAGTATTTTTTTTTCTAAAACACACTCATAATCCTCGTTTTATTTTAATCCCTGAGGAGAACAACAATCCTTTAGCTTTACCATTCATCTCAATGGCAGTTGCTCGGCTGGTGCAGGACCCTGCAGAAATTTGTGCAATGAAATCTGCTCATGGCTGCTCAGAGATGTATAGTTCTGCTGCCAGGTTGATTTGAGACAATCACCTGAAGATAAAATGCCTTGAGCAATGATGGCAGCATGCAGGAATGTATTGTCCAAGCCAGGAAACTGCCATTGAGATGAATGGATGTTATTGGATTGGGAAGATGGCTTGCTGATATGCCCTACCAGGCCTTCCCTTAGTATGCGTCCCTTTGTCAACAAGATTAGTCAAAAAGAACTTTTTTGGCTGGTGAAGGATATGGCTAAGGCTGGTCCTCAACACCAAACCAGAATAAACCAATCTGGACCAGCATGAAAGTCTAAGCAGTCGGCCTTTTTGAGACAAACACTATTTTGACTCACTTTTGGTGTAACAATTTTGTTGGTCAATATCAGAAAACCTCCAAGATAGTGTGGCCCAGCTGCTTCTGCTGCTTCAGCTTCCTCTGAAGACGAATATCTCACAAAGCCCACACCCTTCGGCCATCCTGATGACTTGTCGATCGTGATCTGTTCATTGAGAAAAGTCAACAAATTACAAGAGCAGCAAACGCTTTTGAACATTACAGTAAAGATCATCAAAGATGTCATCAAAATAGGGGTGGCAAAGTAGGCTACACACTAAAAAGTTGGGTTAAAAACAGTGCAATTTTGTGCTATGTTGGCAACCCAACATTGAGTCTAAAATGGACAAGCCCAGCGCTAGTCACGTCATGGCTGTAATGAAGTGCACAATCCACAAAGAATACTCAGGAAAACACAACCATAAAACACAGACGATATTGGACACAGAACTATGGAAACTCAGGGCTTAAATACAAGGTGAGGCTAATCAATGTGAACAAAATCATGGACTAATAATAACCAAGGAAACTAACTATGAACTCAGACAGTCAAACCAAAACCAAAACTGATCATGCACATTACATGTTGTTTTGACCCAACTGGTTGACTTGACTGTCTGACATACATGTTGTGCTGTATCTCAACTAGAAAACTAATTTCCACTATTTGCTGAAGAAAATGTCAATACCAAGGCAATTAATTGGGTCTGTTTTTGCTAATGCAACATGAGCCATTCTACCAAATGTATGTAATTATAAATGAGACTGTAATGCACAGGCAGACTCAGAAACCAGGGAGAGGCAGATTTAAAAGCAGGGTGACTTTAATTATGTACATGATGGTAACAGTGTTGCCGACTATTTTCCATGGAAAGTATAGCTAAAGCACAGAAAGTCTCTAAATGTCGCTTTGCATCTGTTTTCTCTCCTAATCTGTGCTCCCATACGACATTTTAATACAATATATAGCTGAATGGAGCGGTAACCGCGCGCAAAATGGAAGCGACGCGACCGCGACGCGCATGCGGTCCGGCGCGCTCGTTTTTTCCATGCGCGCCTGTGCCGCGGCGAGATGAAAACATCTCAACTTTTCAGAATGCCGCGAGCGCACCGCGGGTCATGTGACAAGAGCTCTTGGACAAGTTTGTGAAGTTCTCCATGTTTTTTACGTTTTTGAAGGATAGGGTGCACCCAAACACTTTTTGAGTTTTTCTTCTCCATAAATAAATCCTGTACAAGAGCTACTGCAAGGACAGAAGCGCGAGCTCCCGAACGCTTGCAAAAGAAGGAGGAAGCGACGCGGCCGCGCTTTTCACGCGTTTTTAGGCGCGAAATGTGTACGGCCCCTTAAAATTGAAATGATTTCATTGATTAAACATGACTAATAACACGACTGCCTTATTCTGTGTTAGAAACCATGACATCTCACAGAAGGATCTTTATGAAGTGAGTTTGGAGTAAAAATGTTATTAAATGTTGTCTTTTATTGGACATGATGTTAACAAGATGTTTGACACGTGTTGCTTTTTCAAATGTACAAGTGCAGGGCTTTCAGATGGATTAGCATTTGAAGCCATACTTCACTGACAAACTGTGCAAAAAATTTTTGCACTTAATTGCAGTTAGATTCTTATTAATTACACCAAGAATCACGTTCACACGATAACCGCGTTCAAGTTCAATGTTATTTTTCGTATCGTGTGATAAATCGTGCAGCCCTAGCCCAGCCCTGGTGGGGACCAAACAAGCGGGCCGAGACCGCTAAAAAGATGGGTCTCGGTCTGCTTCCAAACGAACTCTGGTGTGGTTCAATTGATATACGAACGCAACACGGACCAAAGACATGTAAACGAAGCAAAAACAGGACGTGATGTCACAAGATGCGACGCTACAAGTCAACTGACTTGACGACGCGGAAAGATCGGTGTATCCAAAATGAGTCGAGGGCAAACGTGGAGCAACGAGGAGGTGAAGTTTCTGTTTCTGCACACAACGAAGGATGTTTTGAACGTTTTGAACATTTTATGAGCTCTTCGTGAGTTCTCAGCTGGTAAAAATAAAGCATATGTACACGCATAAAACGATGGTGTTTAATCCAGCACACAGCATTGTTTTGAATGTTTGGTAAGCGAGCTCCGTCGAGAAATATACGTTACAAAAGCCGACCAATCAGGTCGTGACCGTATCCCTGTGCCTTTGGTTCGGTAACTTAAGGTTCGCTGTTAAAAATGCCAGTGTGAACGCTAAGCGGACCAGGACTAGATGTTTTGTTTTTGTTTTTTGGTCCGGACCAAAAGAACCAAACTAACCGAACTACACATAACAACCAACAATAAACAGAAGAAACACAGAGGTATATGTACACAGAAGCCTAATAAATATCAAGACACTCAACGATGTAGACTAATCAGCTAAAAAAAAAAAAAAAAACTATAAGGGACTATGAGAGCTTAAATCAGGGACACACTTCAACATAAAAGTCTGTGGCACATGTAATAGAGACGGAAGTTGATATTAAACAATGTTATTGACTGACACCATTGTATATGAACTGAGTTGGAGGATGATATGACTGTTTTCTCCAGAGCTGCTGTATAGATAAATGAAATAAATTAATTACTAATGGTGTTTACAACAGAATGAATCAATACTGAATTTACTGAAGCTGGACAATGATACTCTTTTCTTCAAGAGCTGCTAAACAGCCAAATAATGTTCCTTCTATCACTGTAAAGCTGCTTTGAAACGATCTGTATTGTAAAATGCGCTGTAGAAATAAAGGTGACTTGACTTGAGTCTGTGGTGTATGCTTACATTTGGCCATGTAACACATCTGCCTTGCCAGATTTGAAGTACTTACATCACATTCTGTAATTGTCCCAAACTTTTGAAAGAATTCGTGAAGCTCACTGTTGGTCAAATGCGGATTCAGATCTCTAGCAACAATCCCATGGTCCTATCAAGTAAGGTAGACAAGCTGACAAAGTCAATCAAATTGCATACTTTCATCCAGTCATTTTACAAACGTATGTGTATGTATAACAGTATGGGGATGCCTGGACATATCCCAGCATCTCCGGCAAAAATTACAGTTAAATGTGCTGTAATATCCCTGTAATTTTTGATTATTCTGTTTTGAATTATTTATGGAACAGAGCTACAATTTGTCAGCTTACCCATTTCCCAGATCTTACAAACTCCTTATATTCTTCTGGGAGGCGGATGTATAAACGTTGTGTAGATTCCATTGTTAAACTCTCTCTCTCTTTATATATATACAGAATGAACATACAATGACTGGCACAACACTTCTAAGATTATTAGCTGATGAACCATAAAAAAAAAAAACAATTAATTGAATGATTAACAAATACAGATGTAAAAGTAATGGTAAAAGGCTAAATTACAAGACGAAAAAAAAACTCACACTGCGCACATTCCCTCCTTAGTTGTTTGAATGGCTGTTGATTTGTTGGGAGCTCCTTTATAAGGTGGATGGTCGACAACTTAAGAAACTCCTCCCACAGAATGAACTCCACAGCATTCCAAGCTCTGGCCAGCATTTGACACAGTTCTTCAGAATTTAGTCTTACGGCTTTAGACAAAACTTCCCCCACTGCATAGCATACTGCATACTATACATTGCAATGCTCTTAAGTCTGCCTTCATGTACAGTGAGTTTAGCAGTCTTCGTTAAAATGACATATACCAACAAAAATAATGGCATTGATGGTCCATGAAGAACCTTTAACATCCATGGAATCTTTAAATTACACAAACGTTTCTTCATTTTAATAAAATGTTGTTCATGCTAAAAAAAAGAGAAGTAAATAAAAAAAATAATGGTTCTTGTTATAACTGTTCACCGAAAGCTTCTTTGGGGAACCATAAATAGTTCTTTTATGGCATCGCTGCAAAAAAAATCCCTTTATTTTTAAGAGTGTGTGTATAGAAAAAGTACTTCATCATGGAATGCCACATTTGACCAATCAGACAAGTATTTCAGAGAGTCGTGTGAGAATAGTACTTAAAAATCAGTAAATATTCACAAATAATTGTTAATTTCACATTTGTTGCATTTATTGATTGATCTTAGTCTCATCAACATTTCACAAGAAACACCAAATAGCTGTGTATTCATCCTGTTGCTCTTTAAAACACTTCTCTAAATATTTAAAATTATAATTAGATCACACAAAAATATAGATGCCCTTACAGTGGCATGAAGAACAAACATTTGCATAAGCAAAAATGAAACTTGTGCATTTAAAAATATTTCTATTTGATTACATGACAGTACTAAATCGGTGTTATTTGACTCCAGTGGTAATCTGATTTCCATCTTCTACATAAGATGCACCGGTTTTTCAGGTTTTATGTTCTTGTGGGGGGGGTTACCACAATGTATTCTTTCAAATTTGGTTTCTGTAGAATTCAGGCTTCCTGGATAATACAAGCAATCAACAGGCGACACGGTCATGGAAACTTTCCTGTTCACAAGAAGGAAGTCAAACGCAAGAAGATATTGAAAGCTGTGGAATTTATCTTCATCTGTCAAACATGCACCAGGAAAGTAAAAATGAGAATTCTGACATAAAGGTAAGACTGAAAGCTCACCTCACTGCTGAGCACTCGCCTCATTGAGGGCCTGTATCTTAGCTATGAGGAACTTCTTATCTTCACCCTCCTAAGAAGATGTTATGAGAAGATGAGATGTTAGCAAGAAATCATTGACCTGTGAAAACCCCTGTTTAGTGATTTGAGCCCTAACCCCAAGTATTAAATGATCCCACACCGTTTATATTAGAGACATAAATGAAACCTCAAAACATCTCATGCAGTTTGTTGAGGAGTGCTACAACTTTTCTAAATAATCAAATTAAACATTTTCTTGTTCTTGTTGGAGCTAAGAATCTTAAGACCAGATTTAGCAACATCCTGACAACACCCCAGAATCAAGGCAAGGCAATCATCACATTTTCTGCAGAAATATTTAAGTTATCTTGTTGAGTCAACCTTCATTAGTGAATAATGCTTATTAATTTTCTGATGCCCAGAAGGGTACTAAAACATATTTAAAACAGTTCATGTGAGTACATTGGTTCAACCTAAAGCAAGGAGAATACTTTTTGTGCGACAAAAAAACAAAATAACATAGCCAATTTCATAACACTGCTTTGAAGCTTTATGAATCTTTTGTTTCGAATCAGTGATTCGGAGCGCCAGAGTCATGTGATTTCAGTAAATGAGGTTTAAGTGTTTTGCAATTTCAATAGTTCAAGTGATTTTGGCAGTTTGACACGTGATCGAATCACTGATTCAAAACAAAAGATTCGTAAAGCTCCGAAGTGGTGTTTTGAAATCGGGCATCGCTAGAATATTGTTGAAAAAAAATTATTTTTTTTTTTTTTTTTTTTCAAAAAAAAAGTATTCGTCTCGTCGCATAATAAAACATGTTGAACCACTGTACTTACATGTTTTAAATATGTTTTTTTTTCTCTCTTCTCATCTGAAAGTGTTGTGTTGTTGTGTTGTGTTCAATAGAGACCTCACTGAGCCCAAGCCATCAATCAAAAAAATTTAAAAACTTGTAACTTGTGATGAAAAAAATGTACGAAGTGTGAAGAAATGTAGGGGGGGGGTAGTAAAACAGAAAATTTTCATTTTTTCATTTTGGGTGAACTTACATTTTGCATTTTTTTACTTTTTTTTTTTTTCAAGGGTCATAATACTCACATGGTTTATCTGTTCTTGAAACTTTCTAATTATCATTGTTTGGCCATCCAAAACTTGCATGTGAATGTAAATGATGGTTCTGGAAAGAAATTGAGATGACAGTTTAAAAAATGACCCAAATCTGATCCATGCTGCACCCAGGAGAACCTTGTACAAAGAATACTCACAGGAACAAGCTTGCAATAATGAAGAGGAACATAGGGTTGTCCACCAAGTGAAGATAAGCCCAGCTGAGCCAGGACATACTGGGGTTTGAGATCCCCAGACCGATGATCCATTGCTTGCCTAAGCGGAGCATGTTGTGGAGGTTCCTGAAGGGCCCACAATGTGATGAGGGCGTGACCCTAAGAAAATAGAGGACACTGGCTCTTTATTACTGAAATAAGGATTTGTGTTTAGGACACAGAGTATGAATTATGCAAGCAAGTGTGTGCATATGTGGCGGTGGCTATGGAGGGCAATGTGGACAAAACCCGCAGCCAAATCCCACTGAAACCTTCTTCAAATATCTCTTGTGCTGCACAGAAAGTCATACAGATTTGGAACAATATGAGAGCAAGTAAATGATGACAGAATTTTTACAGTTGAGAGAACTTTCCTTTTGAATTCATCAAATGGACTTATATTTTGCCAACTTGAGTACAAAAGGACTTATGTTTTGATTGACCTCCATGGGGTGTACAGAGAAAGATCTGAGGTGTGTATTAATGCTTCGTTTTTTTATTTTTCCAGGTTTGGTCTATTCCAGATATTAAAATGTGCTAGAGAGTGTGAATGTAATATTCGGAAGAGACAAACCTCCACATTGTATATACGACACACGTAAGGGCCCCAATGAAGGAGGGGAAAAACAGGAGGGTGATTAGGAGAGTGTTCATCTGAGTGGCCCTCCAGTGTTTCCTGGGTGCTTGGAAGTTCTTCATCAAACTTGTCTAAAGAGGAGTTGACACATATGCCATTAATTGACAGTGGAAATCCTAATTATATCAATAAAATTAGAGATTAATTCTTTTCATTGACATTGCAGTTCAACCAAAATTTGACACTTCTGACATGGTGCCATTGTTTTTTTCTCAGACCCTCTATTATTTTCATTCTTCTGTGAAACACAAAAGGACATGTCAGAGCTTCTCCTCTTTTCTAATTGGATGGCGAAAGGAAAGAAACGGACACTCAGAGAAAAAAAAAAGCACATTTGTTTATCAACCTCTAAATATGTACCCTTAAGGCAAGACAACCTGTGAACAGATACAGCATCACCACACTTCCCTAGTTTATTGTTTACAATAATAATTGCAAATATTTTTTGTATTAGTTTTTTGAAATGCTATGTTTAAATATACAAATGAGGGATTACCTAATAAAAAAAAAAATCACTAATTTGCTTACATTTCCTCTTGGAAATGGATAAAGCCAGGTTCTGTAAGATTACATCTGGCCTGGTGGGCAAGGCCTATGAAGCTGTTGGTCAGGCAGGTGCATCCCTGTACGCAACGGTTGACAGCGTATCAGGCTGTCCTGCTAAAAACAAGGATGCTGGTGAGGGGATGGATCCCGAAGCGGTTAAGGAACTCCACCGAGCCACAGATTTAGCCCTCTGTGCCACCAAGCAGATGCCCTGCAATGATCTCCACTGAAGGGTAACTAAACCATTCACACATCAAGGAGAAAGAGAAAGGTTTCTTGCTGGATGTCCTGATTTTGCCATCTGGCCTATTTGGCAATGCAGTCAATACTGTCGATAATAGGTTCCAGGTGGCCAAAAAGGTTGGCTGCGTTCCGGTAGTTTCTCCCTCGTCATATCCAGGAGACGGTTGAATCTACAAGCCACCCCAGGCTGGGTCTGAGCCCCTTCAGAAATAGGGAACAGCAGAAGACCAGTGTGGAAACCGTGTTCCCCTGGTTACCGCACTCAGCTGTCTAGGGCAAGAACAGACCTGAGATCTGTCATTGCTTCTAGGGTGGACAAGAAAAGTAATTCTTACGCTTGTGTTTACATGGCTCTCAGGGCATGCCCCCTCAGGACAGAACGGTGCTCCACAGTATCATGCTCCTTCTCTTCCTCGACAACCTCAGGGGAATGTTCTGTCAACCCACCACATCTGGTGTTTCGGGGAGCAGCAGTCTCTGCAGGGTTTTTAATCCAGTCTCTGCTACCAGAGTGAGGCTTTCTTGGATGGCCATCCTGGGGGATCTTGGAAGACCACCATGTTATCTGGCCCATAAACTGCCTAGAGATGAAGGCTGTATTTCTGGTTCTGAAGCACTTTCTCCCAGGCCTGGGGGGATACCATGTATTGGTCTGGACGTACAAAACATCATCTCCTATATAAATCACCAGGGCAGGCAGTGTTCGCACCCCCTGATCAGTTTTGCGCAGCAGATCCTGCTCTCACTGAGGGTAGTCTATATTCCAGAGAATTTGGATTTGGGAGTAGACATCTTGGCGAAGCAGGGCCTGAGGACCGGGGAATGGAGATTCCACCTGGAGGAAGTGATGCTGATTTGGCAGAGGTACGACAGAGTAGAAGTGGACCTGTTTTGCCATGAGGGGAGTTAGTAGATTAACGTTGGTGAACTTGAACTTCAAAATTGTGTGTACTCGCGTCTTTCCACACTTGAAACAACATTCCTTCTGATGTTCATTCATGTTTATTTGATGCTATAAATGAACTAGTATGAAGAGATGATCGCTTCACGAGCCGCTTGAAGGAGCTACAGCGATCTGTCATGACACATTAAAGAGACACTATATGGTACTTATTGTTTAAACTTCTTTAGAAAAAATTACAATATTTTGAATATGAAACTGTCTCATATGTATGTCGACGTATTGTCAGTGTCCTCTTTGCTACGCGATGTATTGTTCACACCGTGAGAACAAGATGTGTGGCTCGAGAGCGCATGGCTTGTCGGACATAGTAACAGTAACTAAAGGAGGCGGGTCTTTGCGAAGGGTCAATTAGAATCTGATGAGGTTTATTTCAGGCACCTATGTGACCTGGCCCCTCTTTGGCCAATGAAATTGGCATGATTCCACATTTGCTTCAGAGACAATGTCAAGCTAGCATTCCCATAGCATCAGCCTCATAACAGAGCACCTTATTTCCTTCTCAGGGAACCAGGTTACATACGGGTTACATACATAACATGGGACGTTTGATGCTATCATTTCTTGCATGCTCTGCGACCGATCACGACATGGCGTGGTGACTTCAAATGAGAGAATAAGAACTTAATTTTTGGGACTGTTTCTCAAAGAGAGCTAATGTACAGTCACATAAGCAACACTATAAAATCCAACAGTGATTTTAACGGATAATTTTTTAGTTAACTAGTTACTTAATGCCTTAACTTAATTGCAAAACTCTAATAATCTGCCTAGCCTTTTTGGAGCAATTATAAATTCCCATTCACTCACCAAAGCACCGCAGTTCAGCCTATCATCACCTTTTGTGTTTCACTAAAGAACAATATGAGGGTGATGATGACAGAATTAAATTTTCGGGGAACTACATCTTTACATTTTAAGTCATTAAAACTCAATTTCCTATCCTCTATGAACTGTCAAACCAATGAAGCCTAAACATTACTAAGAAGATCTTGACCTTTTTGAAGTAGAACAAGAGAAACAGTTTCCCAATTTGCACTGCAGGCAACAGTGGTGAAAACAGCACACCAAGCCTATAAAGAGAACACAGAAAAGACTGTTAGTGAGGAGCTATCGGTACAAAATGTAATGTTTCTTTATGAGGAGGTGACAGTACCACACAAGTGTTTGACCATAGATGAGCTCCAGAACATCTCGTGCAATGTCAAACTCTAGTTTCCTTCTTCGAAATGTGATGTTTCTAATACACAGCCTGAGGGGGCAGAAAAGGTCAACAATCCCAGCTTAACAAAACTGCCATTATATGGGATCATGTGAACTTACCCCCACAGAAACTCTGAGATGATGATGTACAACATCGCAACGATTAGATCCATTAAAACCAAACGATAAAGCTCCTGTCCAACAAGTGTCTCCCAGCACTGCAAGTAAACACAAATGAAAAAAATCTGCTTTATTTTCATATTCAAGAAAGAAATGCATTTAAGAAGAGTTTCTTTAATATTATTAAAAGTTCTAAATGGTTGTTCAAACAAATTAACTGTGAGGATTGGCTGCTTGATCAATAGTGCATTGAATCATTTTGTAGCAATAATAACAATGTAGTGCTACTGAATTTAAAGAGATGTCTTCGGGTTTCATGATTTTGGTTACCTGTTTATTTTGGCTGTCATTGATTTTCTTGAGCCAATAGTAACACAACACACTAAAAATGCAACCCTTCAACAAAAGGTTCCTGTGAAAGAAGAAACCGAAAGGACACTCAGATATTTGATTCTATTAATAACAACCTGTCTTGTACTGTTGTGAACTAAACAGATATATTATTTGACATCAGTTTAATTAATAGCATAAATTTAAGCCTGTCCAAAATATTGAAAAGGAGATTTTCTTTTAGAAATCTTGTTTCAAATGAAATATTATTGTCCAATATGACATTTTAACAACATGCTTTTAACTTAATGGTTTGGTTGGATGACTTTCTCGCTAATTAAAATGTTTTGAGGACATCTTAAGATAAGAGTTATGCCAAGACAAGTGCATTTAAAAGTTACGCTAGAGTGAGCAGTAAATATAAAGTGATTCAAAACCAAATGAAACATGCTAAAGTTGCCTCCTGCTGCGCTGAATGAAAACAGATCTTATCTTACAGCGGAATTAGACAGGAAGTGAATAAATACTAAGTTAAAGAATGGTTAGAAAGAATATATTTATATAATATATATAGTAAATGATGGCTTCCCTGACCTTGCAATGGCTACGTAAATGTGAGTGCTTGGGGAGTCATAATATTCTCCACTGGATAACATGTTGAAGAAACCAGGCAGTAGATGACTGATACAAGACACGACCAAAGGCAGCCTCAGCAAATCGACAGGGTCATCGTTCTGAACAGATATGATAAAGACACACACATATTTATATTGCAATTATTGTGGTTATTGCAGTCCAGGTACCGCCCTATTCAATGTCAGTGTCAAAGTATTTTGTATTTACATCCACGTCTCCTGTGTTTAGTGGTTACGAACCTGTGTGCCCTATTTTTGGTATACATTTCCCCGTTCATAGAGATGAGGTGACGTAGTCTGCTCTATTTTGGTTTTAGTTGTACACAAGTGGTAATTCTTGCCCTTTACCGCCCCGCCACGCCACATAAGCAAATGCCATTTCAGACTGAAAATGATGTTTTTAATTTTAGTTCTAAATGTTCAGCAAAGGAAAAAAAAAAAGATTTCAAAAACCATGAAGTATTTTGGAGGGGAAAAAAACTGTGGGCATTTCAAAAACATTTTCTATATAACCCATAAAAAATGTCAAGTGATGAATTGGGACAAATCTGCAAATAAAGTTTTGTTTCGTGACTTGCATATCACACTAAACAGAGAACTTGATTAAGTGCAATATCTTGTTAACTGCAGATGCATTGTTTCTTAATAACGAGCGCAAAACTTTTCATTTGCACGGGCTAAACTAAAACAACAGGTTTCTTCTCATTACATCAACAGCCAATTATACAATATCTTCAAGACATACAATTCAGGGGATATCTGATGAAAACAGCCAATTAGAAAATACAGATGAAGCACCCATAAAGCTGTTTGATGAGACAACAAAAATGACTGGTGTCTGAACTGAACAGGATGTGACTGGTCGTTTCCACCCTTATTTGTATGATTTTGTAAGTCTTCCTGTTGTCTAATTCGACACTATGACCAGACCCTTACCATATGTCCGCCCTGCTCAATGTAAGGGTGGATGTAGTAAACAGCAATCATGCAGGCAGCAATGCAAAGTAGGCAAATGGACCATACTAGTAAGTGTACACTCAACGAGGGCAACGTTGAACACAAGTTCCTCTTCTCTTTTCTGCAACTGAGCTCTGACAGCATCTCCTACAAAAACACAACAATTCAGCAGAGTGACTTAAATTTATGGTAACAATCAACAAAATGTTATGCACTGTTAAAGCTGAGGTGTGTAAATTATGTACCACTATTGTCTCCAAACTGAATTTTCCCTATCAGCCACTGGTTGGACAAACAGGTTGTCGTGCTTCAGACTTTGCAGCGGTGGTTTTGCTGATGTTGCCAACTCAGTTTTTTTTGTTAAACAGTGTTGAAAGTGCTGCAATGTTCACACTTTTCAGAGCGTCAAAAAGCTCAAATGTGCATGACACATGAGAATGAACCTCACTGGTTCTTGAGGAAACTCAAACGTGCTGTATAACACATAAGAACAAACCTTTTTGGTTCTTGCGGAGGTCAAAACATGGTGCGTGACACGAGAATGAACCTCATTGGTTCTTGTTGAAGCTCAAAAGTGCTGCATGACACACGAGAATGAACCTCATGTAGTTCTTGAGGAAACTCAAATGTGCTGCTTAACACATGAGAACGAACCTTTTTGGTTCTTGAGGAAGCTCAAACGTGCTGCTTAAGAAACAATAATGAACCTCATTTGTTCCAGCACATCAAGCACACATTCTTGAGCTTACATTTATTGTACAGTGGGGAGAACAAGTATTTGTACACTGCCGATTTTGCAGGTTTGCCCACTTACAATGCATGTAGAAGTCTGTCATTTTTATCATAGGTACTCTTCAACTGTGAGTGACGGAATCCAAAACAAAAATCCAACCAACCAGTAAGACTTCCGGCTCTCACAGACCTGTTATCTTTACATTTTATCTTTATACTTTGTCTTCAAATATTCCAGCATATTAGTGTATTACATGCTGTAATGCAATTTTAAGTGCTGTGGAGCATTAAGTGGTTAAGTCATATTTCCACAAACCTTAAGCTGAGTGCAGAGGTTCACTGACTGCAGTTTAACAGACCTTTTCCTGCAGACTTTAAAATCCCAAGAGCAGAAAACTTTCAAAGCTAGGTTACCAGTAGTCTTAAATGTGCAGAAACTCTTTTCAAATAATTTAGACATGCTGAAAGGAAAAAGAAAATCTCATTCAATCATGGTGAAAGCTAATTTTGTGAAAATTTATTAAAACAGAAAAGTTTAACAAACCTGTAAACAAGCATTACACATGTGACAAACATGCCTGTTCCAATCGAAAAAATATATGCCAGTGGTATGTTGTAACTGTGAGGACACTTTTCAGTTTCAGCTTGGCAGTTGGTATAGTGGCCATAAAACATCACAGAGTCTGTGAGAATACCCTGTTGTGAAGCACAAAACAATAGCATTAAGTAAAGAGTAAAAGTATTATTAAGAAAGGCATTTACTTAAATTCACAGAGAAAGAAAACATTTCCCTTCCCCCTGCCCAGTTAATCAGCTATACCATAGAGGATCCAAAAAAACATTTTAAAATATACATCCTTACTGTGCCAGTAAGCATCCATAGGTCGTTGTGTTCATCTTTTGATCTTGGAGGTGGATTTGAGATTTGTGGCAGGAGCAGGAAAAGGCCGTTGATGAGGAAGAAGACTATGTTGTAGTATAACAGCCTTCTGAGGAAGATGAAATAGGACAGGACCCCATTGCCAAAGCGAGCACTGATGTTTTTAAGTACTCTCTGCCAGAGTTGGAGTCCTAACCAACCACCACAAAAAACCTATGCATCAAAAAAGTGTGCGCACAGGTTTAGGAATTAAGAATTGTTATTTTCAATGTTAACGTCCAGAAATATAAATTCAAAATATTTAAATATATTGGTGTCCCTTTACATTGTTAAAGAAAGTTTTGCCTTGTTATTAACATCTATTGATTTTATATTAAAAATTGTTTGTTATTATTATTTACTTACTATTAATGCCATAATATTTAAAGGTGTACAATATTCTGACAGATTCCACCCCCCCCCCCCCCCCCCATTTTAAAGCTGGACTTTTTTATGGTAAGGCAGGGAAGAAGAGAGCTGAGGATCTAGTTGTAGCAGTTTATTCAATTTAAATCCCTTTTCTTAAGAGAAGAGGGACAAATGCCTGTACTGAAGCATGGCAAAGAGACGCAGTGTCTCATTTCCCTTCTCAGGGAACCATGGTTACATGTGTAATCTGAGATATTACCTTTCAAATGGGATCTCGCATTGCAGCTGAAATTATGACATTTATGGCAAAATGATCAAATCTGCCTATTCTGGTTAGTCAGGGGTTTATGATTGCGAGATGTGTTGCATTCCTAGTCTTGTTATTTTAATTCAAGATTTTAATTCTTTTTGCTACAAAGTGACTTTGAAGCTGACTAAGTGAATGCGCTAGGCTGTGCGTTTCTCCTCCAGATATTGGGGTTCTTCTTAGCAGGAAGCTCCCTTGTAGTGCCATTCTCAAGACTGCGGCATAGGTGGGGTTTGTTCCCCATAATGTCCTCTAGGGGACACATTGCGAGTTCCTATTTGAAAGGGAACATCTCAGGTTACACATCTGACCATGAAAATTAGACACTGCGCCTTCTTTGCATGCTTCAGGCATTTCTGGGCATGTCTCCTTCAGACAAAGAAGTGGATAACGTATTCAACAGCTGCTGTTTTATACTCTGTCGCAGCAGTAGTGACATCACAGGCTGTCGCCATCCAACGTCAATGTCATTGTCACATTTGGATACATGCTTCAGACACCAGTCACGCCAAAGGCATTCCCCCATAGTGTTCTCTAGGGGACACAGTGTCTCGTTCCCCTTCTCAGGGAACTGTAGTTACATGTGTAACCTGAGACATTTCCAGTTCGGTTTTTGTTCAGTTTCAGTCAAGTATATACTTTCAGTTGATCATGTCCTAGTTAGCTTCCTTTGGTTACTTTTACATGTCAACGATGTACAAAAACTGGAAAGGTTTTTCCTTTGAATTTTTTTTTTTGCGTAAAGACAACAACGTTGTCAAAACAATCCCCATTCACATGGATCCGCGAAAGCAACTAAAAATGCTGTATTATTCATGCCAGGCAGTAGTTGGCAAGTCACTTTGTAAAGAACACTATGTTCCTACAGAATGAAAACATAATACACATTCGCAAGACGTCACCGTTTTTCGCAAATTTGTAGTTTACATGGAGATGATAAAGATATCGTTTTCAGAAATTTTCACTTTGAGACCCATTTTCAAATGGTCAAAATGTTGTTGTGGGTAAATGAATGACCAAAACGCATAAAAAGTTTTTTGTTTCTAGTTGGAAATGGTGTCATGTAAATGGCCCTTTTACTCAAGTAAATCCTTTTAGTTTATCATTTCCTAATTATTTTCTTATTCCTCCCTGTTTGTTACTATGATTTCTGATTACTATCACCTGTGTCTTGTTTAGTTCCCTCATTAACTGTGTATTTATACTCCATGTTCTGTTCAGTTCTTTGTCGGTTTATGTGTAGTGTGATTTTACTGTGTATTTATTAGTGTTTATTAAAGTACATTTGTTTGTTAACTCTGCATCATCCATCTCCTTGCAACTCCTATATACATGACATGTGAGTCCCAAATTTTGCTAACAGTGTTACAAACTCATGTGAAATAAAGGATGTTAAACAACTCCTTTTACTGATACTTTGTTGGGGAAAAAACAAGTCCATTTAAACACTATTCTTGCCAGATGCAATAAATAAATAAATGTGTTAATGTTAATCTGAAAGTTACTGTGCAAAAAGACAATCACCTTCAGGAAACAAACTTGAAACTGATGGCAGCCCAGGGCTCTGTTTGCAGATAGAGGCTGTTCAGCTTCTAAACAGAAAACCAACGCTCTAAAAGGGACACATTTAAATAAGATTACTCTAAAACTTGTATAAAGAAATGAACAATTTTAACGTGAAGAACAAATGCATCACTAATGGTATAAAAGTCAGTACTATAATGAATTATGTACCTGATCCGACGCTTCTCAGAGAAACAAAGAGGCATTTCACGCAACAGACGTACACATTCAGTTGCAGACACATCTTGTAGTTTATTCAGCAGTTCCTCCTTTTCGGTCACTAGGACCAGGACACATTAAAAAAACTCAGTGTCATTTTCCTGAGGTCCACTTTAATGTGATTAAGGTTTTCACCTAAACAATTGCATGAGTTTCCTCTCTCTTTCTTGTTGATATGCATTTCAAACTTTTATGTAAATAAGTGTGAAATTAAATAGCAGAAGTTTAGTTTAGAATGACATGTCTTTGCAGTTTAGTTTCAGTAAACGTTTTCACAAGGGAGGAAGTTCTGAAAGTTACAATGTTTCGCACTACATCACATGAATTTAAGATCAAGGAAAATTTGATCCCTCATGATATGGGCCCTGTTTGAAATGGTTGGCATTATGAGTGTTTTACTGCTGCAAACCGTCAACACCGCAGTTCTTGGCCTCTCTAAAGACATCCTGGTTTGCAGCGCAGGGAGTGGTGGAGACAGTGTTAGGGGGTCGTCGTCTTCGCGTGTTGGTAGATCGGCCCTGGTACTGGGAGAGCGCAGCTGTCTGATTCCATCCTGAGAAAAGGCAAGGGTCAGGTGCAGAAAAAAAAATCATTATAAATATGACACTTGACAGTGTAAACAGAGTTAATAAACCCATTTTATTTATTGTTTTGTACATCAATGTACAGTAGCTCTGTTACAAATGACTACAAATAGATTTATGTATAAATGGCATTGCATTTT